>CM042011.1:136210628-136528128 GCA_023525715.1 Cichorium intybus | reverse complement strand
ATATATATATATATATATATATATATATATATATATATATATATATATATATATATATACACACACACACACACACACATATATATATATATATATATATATATATATATATATATATATATATATATATATATATATATATATATATATATATATATATATATATATATATATATATATATATATATATATATATATATATATATAGAGTTAGGATATATTAAAAACTATAGTTATTGTGTGGACGTAAGACCCAATCAGAACCTAGAATCGGTCAAGGGCAGTTTAGGAATTTTACATTTACATTAAATAATATCTAAATTTAAAATCCTATAATTATGGTATTATCTCAATTCCTTCCTAATTTCTCTCCTTTCTTCTCTCCTTTAGGTTCGACTTTTTCTTCCCTCCTTTCTTTACCATCACGATAAATTCCTGATGACCACTAATCCACCTCCATCATCCAACCACCGTAACCCTACAAGCACAACAGATCTCAACATCTTCAACTGTACCGGCCTTCATCGTCTTCTTCATCACCTGCCATCATTCTTACAACACCACCATCAGAAACCTTCAGCTTCTGTTTTTTACGATTACTACCGGCCAACACCACCACAACCATCACGCTGCTGCCACCATCATCTTCAAGAACCATTTTCGAGACATGAAGAAAGGCCTGTAATGGAAATTATTGAAGCACATATCAATAAAACTTGAAATTGATATTCCAAGGTTACGATTTTCTTCTTCCTGTCATTTAAATACATATGGGCATTCTTAACACAAGAATCACAACGTATCTTGATCACTTTACCTGCAGTTTGAATAAAAAACGCAACATGATTCTTCTTCTCCGTGTCACCTGCACCAGGACCATTATCTACATACCATATCGTCATTATCTTGATGACTTTGCCCGTTTGAGATTCAGAAACACAACCACTGCAGAATTTTGGAGAGAATGATGTTCCTTGATTATTTTATTTTATTCGATTCCTCTTTTTCTTCATTTTTAATTACCAAATTTGGGAGATCTATTGAAGATGAAGGTAGGTTTTTGACTTTTCTTGAAGTTGCAAGTAGGTGCATATTATGGAAAATGGAAGAGGAGAATCACGCAAAGAAAGAAGAATGAAACACACAACAGGACCCAAAATGTTCTTATGAGACTGTAACATTCTGTCAGAATATGCATATGTCTATTATTCTATTAGAATATGCACATTAGCACACTTATACATATTCTTATAGAATAAGGGACATAAGACTATACCATTCTGCCAGAATTTGTATTTTAAGTGTAGCTATCCATATGTTGTAAGAATTATTTTGCCAGAATTCTCATTAGATATCACATTTAGATGTTATTCTGCCAGAATTTATATTTCAGAATGTCATACTTCATAATTTTATTTTTTTTGGATGCATTTCAGTTCAAAAAATTATATTCTTTTGATGTATTTTAGTTCAAAAAATGCTATTAGCTTGATGAATTTTAGTTCATATGATGTTTTTTCTATTTTATTCTGTCAATAAGATGCTTTTTTAATGTCGTTCTGTCAGAATTGATTTTTTTAATGCTATTCTTTCTTAATTTTAATTTTTGGATGTAATTTGGTTCAAATAATGTGATTATTTTTTATATATTTTAGTTTAGATAATGTGATTATTCTTATGTCGTATTTCACTTCATAGGTTTTTATTAAATATGACATTCTGTAAGAATGAATTTTTTGGGAAAAATGATTCTATAAAAAAATGACTGATATTTGAAAAAAAAAAAACAAAAAATGCTGTTATGAATGTCTAATTTTTTGAAAAAGGAAATAATATTTCGAAAATATGCTGTTATTTATGTAAGGGATTTAATTTATTTCCTAAAAATCAGTTACTTCCTTTTTTTCTCTAAATAAAATCCCTATTTTACCCTTTTTATATCCGTTTTTTTTAAAATCATTTAATAATTTATTAGATAATTACAATCATGTCATTCTAATCAAGACCATTGGTATTTCTAATCCTACGCATCACATTTAGTCTTAGGTCCACACAATAATTGTTGGTCTTAATATAACCTAACCCTATATATATATATATATATATATATATATATATATATATATATATATATATATATATATATATATATATATATATATATATATATATATATATATATATATATATATATATATATATATATATATATATATATATATATATATATATATATATATATATATATATATATATATATATATATATACACACACACACATACATATATAGATGCGGCTTGAACCATGGTTTTGTGATTAGGAACTACAAACCACACCGCAAAGTTTGAAAACCGCATTATGCGGTACGGTGTGAGTAGTTTATACAGTTTGATACACATCCCTAATATAAGTGTTAGATTGAATGATTATTGGACACAAGTTAAAACAAAATCGTGCCCTACTTTTTGTTTGGTTAAAAATAAATTAATAGCATAAAGTGATCAAGAAGAAGAAAAAACAAAATTTGTATTTTCTTCGTAATTTAGTTTTATTTATTTTAAAGTAATTATTTAATTAAAAAATGAGTGGTAGTGAGGGTATACTATTTCCAACATTTTAAGGAATGATGGGTTAGTGAGGGTTTATTGAGGTGACGCCTATGTGGCCGGTAAAAAATGAGTGGTAGTGAGGTGTGTGGTGTTACCACACCTCTTGGTCTAATTAAAAGAAAACTTGCACTCGATCGTCATCCCTTTCGCTCCTTGTCTCTCTCTAACATCACTACTCCAAGCAACTTTCAGATTTAGATTGTATGCATCATAAACTTGTGGATTTGTGGTGTAAACAGCACAAACATGAGTTTAAGGGGGAACCTGTAGAATAATACCAAAAATCGACCTTGGATAAATCGACCAAGAATCACATAAGAATATTGATATGCGACTTCATTATTTAGCTCGACCAACCATAACCAATGTCACTCTTATCTATTCAGAGCTCAATAAACAACCTAAACAATGTTGGAGCTTTATCAAATCAAAATTCGGAGACGCTAGAAACTATGGGAATCGATTTGGGTTTATGGGATTCAATGATTTTGAGGGTGCAATGGTGGTCGTCAGCAGACTGATTCGAGTATTAGGGATTCAATCTAGTTTTAGATTTTTTTGACTTGCAGATTTTCACAGGGTGTGGTGGTGGTCGCCGCCGGAGGATTCGAGTGGTTTCATTAAAGAATAAGATGGAAGGGAAGAGGTGGTGCTGACAACCGTTAAGTGGTTTTCGACAAAAGCTGACCATCCCTATTAACAACCCAACCCAACCCATTTTTTATTAAAAAAACTAATTTCTTACTCTTCCACCTACACAATCCAACTCAACTCAATTTTTCACACCCATTAACAACCCGATCCAAACCATTATTTTTTAACATTTTACTATAAACATAATAACAAAAAGTTTATTAATATTGATATCATTTTGTGGAGAAAATAAATTATGTAATTTGATATATTTTATTTATTTATTTGGTTAATATAACACTTAAATATTTGTAAATAAAGATTTGTTGAAAAAGATAAGTTGAAACCTAGTGAGTTTGGGAAGCCAATCCAAGGTCGTCCATGCAAACGGATCAGCTTAATTCTTTTTATTTTTCTTTTCGTTTAAAACTTTTAACTTTGTCTTTTATGGAGATTGTGTCACAAAGGATTGCCAATGGAGATTAGGGTTATTGAGTTGTGAAAAGTGAGAAAGAGACTAATATCACGTTTTTAGAAAAAGGGGGCGGGACATTTGAGTTTTACCAATAACATTAATAATTATATACATAATAAATTAGTAAAAAAATACAAAATGATATATTAGTCATTTTAGGTCTGATAGGACTATATAGAAACAAAACAAAACCATAAGGATGACTCAAAAAATAATTAAGGACTGAACACACAAATTATCCCAAACCACATTGACCATTCGTATAATTTACTAGTATTGACTAATGAAAAAAATAGTGCAACAAGCTCCTGATTGTCTAACGGGTTAATAAGTTGTGAGGGTAACAAAGTTTTACAATAGTACATATTTAGTTATCTTTTATACAGATGTGATTAATAAACTTACACAAAACATTCAAAAAACCATTATGACTTACAATTAAAGTTTTTTTCAAGGTTCTCCTACGACCAATAAACTTGTGAGGGTTGTAGAGACATTTAAAATAGTAAAAAGAAACACCTTTGATGTAATAAAATATGCAAATCGGTATTTTAAGAATATTTGAAATAGCTCGTTGACCAAATTTGTTTTTAACTTAAATTTATTGGCCAACCGTGTAAAAAAATCTATATAAACATATACAATTATAATAATTGATTACACTAATTAACGTAATGTAAAACAACTTTAATTGTCGATCATAACAATTCATGAACACTTTATATATTCATTTGTAAAACAATTGCAAAACTTCTTTACCTCACGAGTCACAAGTAAGGCTGTAAACAAACCGAACGAATATGAACGAGAGCTTGTTTATGTTCGTTTGTTTAAGTTCGTCGAATAAACAAACGAACACGAATTGATAAACGAACGAGTTTTCTTCTCCGTATTTGTTCGTCTAACAAATTATCTTGTTCATGTTTGTTCGCTTATGTTCGTGAACATACTAAACGAACATAAACGAACAGAGATAAACAAACACAATTGAACATATATTAACATAAATCAACAAATAATATTGTGATGTAACTAAACACAATTGAACATAATAAACATAAAAGTATCTTAAATGAACAAATATACATGAACGCAAACGAACAAAATAAAAGAAACATTTATCGACATAATTGATGAACAATATCATTTTAATAAACGAACGAGAATTTGCTTTCATGTTTGTTCATTTATTAAATAAACGAACCTAAACGAACTTTTCGCCGAACAATTAACGAACGTTTCACTAAACGTTCGGTTCAGTTCGTTTATAACCTTAGCCGTGATTATCTTCGTCCAATATTTGGTTCGAACTCGAACTCGAAGCATTCATTCGTTTTTAATCTCTTTTTATATATTTTTTAATTTATACAGACGTTGTTCCTAAATATGTTTCTGGTTATTCACGCAATAAACTAGGTCAATTTTTGGGCATAGACAAAAGAAAGAACAGACACAATTCAAGTTTTTGCCCAGCAAACCCTAACCAACAGATAACATAACGAGAAGGCGCTGTGAAATTGATTAATTGAACCTCTTGTTCGTGATAATCTTCGAAGGTTGCAGGCGAATCCGTTTGCTGTACGTCGTTTTTCAGGTGAACTCTTCCACTCTCTTATCATCGCCGTTGAACCCATTCACCCATTTTCAGTTAAAATTTGGGTAGTTTTGATATTGCTCGTCATACTTTTACCATGTTTCAATATTCAAATTTCTACATTAATACCTGAATTTGATTCATCAAACATGATTCTTATGTATTGGGATTAGAGTTTAGTGGGAGATGATTCATTGATTCAATGTTTTGTGGTTTCTATGATTGTTTAACTTTTGATTAGTTATCACACTGATTACAATTTGATGTCATAATCTCTATTACAGTTTGTGGTTTCTATGATTGTTTAACTTTTGATTAGACTCTTATCATATACAATAATCTGTTACAGTTGTGCACATAAAACATGGCGGAAGTAGATCTAACAATGGCATTCAAAATAACACCATCACTTCTAGAACAACTTGGAAAGGCATTAATGGAGCTACAATCCCATTCAGACACCACTTCAGACACTGTCACATTCACCGAAATCAGCAACCACTTCCGTGACCTCGAATCAAAACTTCTAAAGAAACACTCCGAACTCGAATCCAAAGAACAAATCTTCAAACAAGAAGAATCCACCAACCGCCAATCCCTAGCGGCAAAAGTGGCGGCAGTCGCCAAAAAGGAACAAGACATGTTCGACCGCATCCAGCTTTTAAAAGACGCTGCGGTCGCCACCATCATGGAGGCCCGCGCCAACCACCTCCCGCCACCTGTTGATGACGTCACCGATGATATGGACACCACCACCACCACCAAGGTAATAATCCCAAATTCCCCCGACCCGGACAACGACGGTGGCGATGGCGGTGGTGGCGAGTCAGTCACGTTTTATGACGAGTTGACTCGGTTATGCGACAAAATGGACGCGAAAGGACTCGTGAGTTTCTTTACGGAACATCGTAAAAATAATAACATTTTAATCGAGGAACTTAGTAATGTCTTGAAAAACACAAAAGAACCAGGCCGTCTGGTTCTTGATTCACTCGAGGGGTTTTATAGTAATAAAACCCCTGATGACATCACGACCGCCACTCACATGAGGCGGTCGTGTGTATCCATAATGGAGGCGTTAAGCGCCATGTTGGCAAACGGGGATATGGGGGCGGATGTGTTATTAGGGTTAGAAATTAAGCAGGAAGCTAAAGCCATGGCTGATGAATGGAGGGGTAAATTGGGTATTTCAGATAATGACAATGAGAACAATGACGGAAAGTCATTAGAAGCCGAGGCTTTTTTGCAGCTTCTTGCGACTTTTAGGATCGCGTCAGAGTTTGATGAAGACGAACTCTGCAAAATTGTTTTTGCGGTTTGTGAGTGTAAACAAGCACCGATTTTATGCCGGGCTCTTGGTTTAGCACACAAAATGCCAGGTTTGTTTGACTTCGTGTGGACAAATTGGTCTTTTTGTATGTCCCATTGTTGTCCCTTTTGTGCGTAAGTTTTTGTTTTGAGGTGGAAATTTAGGGTTTCATGTTGATGATTTTTTTTTTTTTTTTTTTTTTTTTTTTTTTTTTTTGGGGTGTAGGGGTTATTGAGGAGTTGATTAGTAGTGGAAGGTTGATTAGCGCGGTGCATTTTGTGCACGGTTTTGAGCTTGCGGATAGGTTTCCTACGGTGCCACTTTTGAAGACTTATTTAAAGGATTTGAGAAGGAGTTCGCAAGGGAAACGCGGTAATTGGGGCAATCCGGATAGTGGTTTGGTATGATTTTTTTATCTTATTTTGAAATTTTTATTTTTATTTTTAATCGGGTGAATTTTCAATTGTTGATGTAGAATGAAGGAAACGCGAAAGAACTCGCGGCGTTACAAAACGTGGTCTACTGTGTGCAAAAATACGACTTGGAAACCGAATACCCGCTCGAAGCAATTTACCGAAGACTCGAACAATTGGAAAGAGCAAAAATCGATAGAAAAAGATCCCGCGATCCACCGAATAATAATAATAGGTTCCGTGATTCACCTACCAAACACCACCACCAAAATAAAAAGCCACGTCCAAAAGGGAGTGGCGGCGGTGGTGGTTACGGGCAGCACCGCCGCTACGGTGCCGCCTCAAACGGGCGGCACGCTCCTCCTCCGGCGTACATGGATAGATCGCTTTATGCCGCTCAGCCTGGTGAGCGGTACCCTCAGGTGGATCCGTATGGTTATCCGGCGGCGGCGGCTCCGCAGGCGGTGTATTCACAACAGGTTTATGAGCAGAGTGCGTATTACTACCCGCCTTCGGAGGCGGGGGCGGCGGCGGCGGCACCACCGGCGGCCGCCTATGGTGCGTATACGAGTAGCGGTGCACCGGCGACGTATCAACCGGGGACTTATCAACCGTATATGTACCAGTAGCGGTGGGTGGTGGGTTGACTTTAGTCAAACTATATATGTAAGATGTTAAGACGATTGTGTTTTTGGGTTTTTAGGGCATTTTTTATTTGGATTTTGATTTTCAACTAGTGGGACCTCGTGCTCCGCACGAGTTTTTTTTTTCCAGGGTCGGACTACGTAGGGTTATAAATTGGATTTCTTTTACGATTTTAGTAATACCTGTTCCTTTCCCTTTCGTTTGTGTTCTTCCTACGGTTGCATCGATAGTCCCTGTGTTTATTTTGTGTTCTTCCTTGAGTGCTCATGTGCAAAATTCCCGTCGTAGCGATGAAGAGTTTGAGAACTCTATCCACCTGCAAAATGACACTTTTGGTGAAAATAATTTAGAGTGTATGTGTCTAAAATAAACTTGTGAGTGTTGTCAAGGTTGAGAATAAAATGACGAAAATACCTCTGTTATAAACGTATTTTTATATGGCTTTGAAAATTTGATTTTTTCAAAAGTAGTCCTATAAATATATTTTAATTTGTTTTGCGGCCCAAAAAGTTATAAATACATCGAATAAGGAATAAGATTGAAATATAGCTTTTGGGACTAAATTTGCAGAAATCAATCTGATGCTCAGAGGAAAAAATTTGTATTTTTTGAAATACGCATAAAAGCCCTTTAATCTATAGTACATTGTTTAAATGAGCAACTTATTTGAAAGTATACCATCCTGTCTAGGATTCTGTCCACATTCTGTCACGTCAATTTTCCCAAAGACACAAAGATTGTTTCAGAAATTTGCGGAAATTAGGTCAAACTTTAGTAAACGAAAAGAAAGTTGAGTAACTTTGACTACCTGCAATAAGATAATTAGACCACCTTGAGTCTTGTACAGTCTTTTTGCTTTGAAAGGACATCTTGAAATGACAGAGAAGTATAGGTTTTTCATTAATCAATATGCAATTTTTTTCATACTTGAGATACCCACAAAGCATGTGATTTGGCCATGAAAGGTTTATCGCAACCATGAACTAAAAACCTAAGTTCACATGCAACCTAGAAAAGATCTATGTTTTCTTTCTTTGAACATGTAACTAATTCCTAAAGGCCAAACAAAAATTAACTAAAAGAATAAATCAGAAAAACTAACCTTTAGTTTTAATCTTGAAGCTAAGCAGCACAAGTGTCCTGCCTCAAATGAGATCACACCCAGGGAGCCAGAGGAAGGTCACGAAAATTCCAGAGAGAATAATAGAAAAGAGCAACTGATAATGAGGTCTAGGGTTCCCTATTTATAGGGAACCAAGTGGCAAAGCTAGAAACCCTAGCCGCAGCCCATTTTCCGGATTATCTGTACGCGCGTCGCGGCCAGATCGTTTGCGCGCCGCGCGCCGCAATTCAACTATTGAATTCGTACGAATATGTACGCGCGTCGCGGCCTTTACATTGGCGCGCCGCGCGCCGCAATTCAACTATTGAATTTGTACGACTTTAATCCCTGACCTCCTGATTAATCTAATTAATGCCACAGAAATTAATCCAATTAATTTCTGATTAATTATTAATCAATCAACATAGTTTCTAATTAATATATTATCACTTTAATATATTAACAAACCATATCCTTTAATTCTATTGATTTATTAATCCCATAATAAACCAACCTTTCTCTCTACCGAACTTTCTACCAAACCTCCAGCTATGAGGGCAACCCAAATGGACTTTGCTTCTATTAATTAGGTAAATGCAAATTATTAGTCATGGCTTAGACACCTAATCCAACAGTCTCCCACTTGGATAAGTCTATGACTATAATTACCAATTTAACCTCTGATTAATCAGCAACCTGCAGCTTCCTAGAAACTGCTGCCGAACTCTGACCTAGTCAGTTCTGTCCATAGATAAGTGATCAGATGATCCTCCGTCCAACAAGATATTTTCAGACATGAGACATGGATTGAGATCAATCTCTGTCTGACACACTATTTCTCGATTTCCGATTTTGCTTATGACATTTAGACTTCTAATTGAACGAATCAATTCAGTCCTGGCTGGCCAGCGCTTCAGTCAACTTCAAAATCATCGAGTGGCCAACAGATATCTGTTTCCCGTCAGGGTCAAGGGACGAATAAGCTTTGACTAATATGTTATATCTTTTACCCGACAAATCACTCACAACAGCACGTTTTATAACATCGAGTTACCGATGCGTTTTCGTACTATCAATGAACAACCGCCTTGCAAATTATAACTCATATCTCTCCACTTTAAGACCATAAGATATTATCGTCTCAACATTGCTCGTGATATAATCCATGAAGCAATCCATTGAGCGCGGGTTTATCCAATACTCAAATCTCCATTTCCAAGTACTCATGAACGTTGCAGCAATCTTATTGCTATGTCTAACTCCTTAGACAATCTACAAACCAATTCATGACAGTCTTCCCTCATACTTACTCCCTAAGAGTATGAACGACTGTGGATATTTGAATAATCCAATTATTCAGGAAGTAAACATGCAAAAGTGAAACATAAAATCTGACTGGCAGCTACTCCTGCTTATTACCAAGTCTCCACGAGGTAATTACCAAGTCGGATTTATCATAACTATTATCGGTTTCTTATTCTCTTTTAAACTTTCAATTCAAGCCTTTTATATCTATGTCTATGACCTTTTCACTCTTTCTATGTATCCAAGTGTCTAACACTTATACACTTTATTGCAGATGATCCTATCGGATACTCTTCCGATGATATCTCAATTTGTCATTTTGTCATTTTGTCATTCTCTCTCACAACTCCATTCCGGTGATGTGTACCGTGACTGCCCATGGTTCTCGGGTCTTTAGTCCACATGACTACACCCTAAGACAATTTCGAGGTGTCATGATGTGCCGGTGAACCACACGCGCTCCATTAGAAACCAATGAAATTCTTTAACCATGAAGTCCTATAGCACCACGTTCTGGTGTAAACAATTACCGATTTGAAAACCCTTTCAAATCAATCACCCTAATCATTTCCCAATGATTTCTCACGTCTGTTCAAAAATTCATTCAGTATTTTCAGCCAGGCAATATCCTGAATCCAACTTACAATGCTCTAAGCATTCAGTCATCAGGATATGTTCATAACACTTCATATTTGTCCAAGAGGCTCGAGGAACCTGATGTAATCTCATTCCAAGCCCTTTCGGAATCCTAAGATTACCAGTAATCCTTGTGTCATGATTTCCGGAAACCATTTCCTTTCAGGGACTCTTTCTTATGCATCTTGAATCCCATCAAGATCATATTCTCAACGGCTAAGTCAATACTGTCAGTCTCATCTATCTGATAGATGTCTATGAACTACGTGAGCATGCTGCACCTTCTTTGTTTCTTTCATGCCAATTCATTACACTTTGCAATGACAGGAAACTCCATTCCTGGGGTTATGCATCTTGAATCTCATCAAGATCATATTGGCAGAATTCTGATCTATCTAATAGATGTTCACAACCACCTGAGTATGTTGTATCTCTTAAAGTCTTTCATAGCGAACCGTTTCTTAACACCAAGTCATTACACTTTGTAATGATAAGAGACGTTTCCTAGAACCAGTATGTAACCCACATACAATGATAGCAGATAACAACGATACTCCTACTGGCTTTGACACCGTTATATGACTCTTTCGGACTATTCACAAAATCCAGAACTTATGGCACATTTTGCGAAACCGAAATCCAAACCTTTCCGACATATTAAAGGAAATCTTTCAGGCTATTCACAAAATCCAAACCTTTTGGCCTATTTTGAGAATCCGAATATCCTTTCTTGCAAGATGCCCATGGGATGAATCCCGGGGCCATGTACCTTTTGTAATGGCATGCTCTATGTGAGTCCATATTAGTGTGCCGGTAAACCACACACGCTCCACTAACGACTCACACTATGCCACGCAGAATCCTCTCGGATTACATCTTCTATTGAGAGTACATCTCTCAGAATCAATTGCTTGACTCCAAGTGATGACTCATCCAACCAGATGTTCTGTAAGTACATTTCTATGTTCCCTTCTTTTGATGATTCAATTACTCCCACTGGTACCTAGACCAGTTGTAAAGATCAATCAAACTGTCACATAGACTGTATCTCGTGGTAAGGTTCTCTTATTCGGCAGCAACTGGGCTCACCAATGCTTCCAGCAGTCGGATTACTTATCCGTACCATCTTTAGTGTTTTACCACTACCCGGTATATCACCCGGAACATAACACCTTATGACGGTGACAATAACTACTGGTCAAGCGAAGAGAGGGTATGTCAGGTTTAACAGGAATCTAATTCCTGGTCAAGCCCCAGTGGTGACTAAAGGTTCTTTCACTTGGCTAATCCCTGAACTCATTCAGAATTATTCTAACTCCCACTGTTTCCTTAGAACTTGAGTTCTTTCTAAAAGTACTCTTCTTTCAAAGGATAACCGGAGTGGCCAATGAAACGACATTGCTGATCAGTTTCAGGCTTGTCATGAGATTCAGACGAATGCTACATGACCCTGGACTTTCTATGTACTAGTGGGACGATCCCAGCTTTACATTTCAGACAGTGTCAACATAACCTACTTAGTCTAAGATGTGGTCGAAATATGGCTTCTGCGGTCTGACTGGTTGAATATTCAATTCATTGAAATATTAGTCGGAAATGTATCCAGTGTATCTTATACACCGAGGATCAAAACTATTTCGATCAATGCTCCATCATCTTCCCTAAGACACATTATAACCATTAGTGTTCTTGGAAGAGGATAAACTGTGAAACATTTTCTCAGTCTATATAGTCATTCAGGTTTTGTTGATCTTATACTTCCTTTGAAATCCTTGAACACTTCAAGGTTCCAATGAATCGCTTATTCCGATAAGCGAAGCCATATTTGTCAAACTGTTTAGGAAAATATTTTGAAGCATAACTAATCGTGTTCTGTTCGAAGATTCGAGCAATACACAGTAACTTATGTGTCTGTCGCTCAAAATCTTAATACCTTTACATCTCCATGTAAATTTATGACTTTGTTAATATTGTTCAAGACATGCAATCATCACCTGACTCCAAGTCAACTGATTCCAAAATCCTATCCATTGGATCTTTGGGTGATTCCTTTCTTTCCACAATTAATTTTATTGAGAACTCAATTCATCATGTGACTCTAAGTCAAATGATTCCAAAGTCCTGTCCAACTGGACCTTTGGTTGAAGTGATTCTCATAAAATTCACTTTAACAATCATAAAGAACACAATTTACAAATCCAATCCCATTGGATGTATCAACATTCAAGTTATTACCATTTACGTCATCAACACATTCACACAACATTTCGAGGACAATTAAAACAACCATTTTAAAAAAAATATTTCATTAAACCAGAATTATCCTCAGAACAATGTACAATGCGAATCTATGTTAAATGTATCTATAAACCAATAACAAGAACAAATATCTAGCTTAACTCCCAAAAATGCACGAGCTCCATATCCAATCTGAATATGCTCCTGTGCGACAATATCCCGCATCCTACAGAGTCCGTGCATACAGAGCAAATGTGAGAAAACACATCCTGTATCAAGGAAATGAGGATCAGGTATTCTGAGTTTTGAGATATTACTGAGTTTGCCAAACGGTTTGGCTTTAGAGCATTTTTCCAATCTTTCCGTGACTGTGTCCCACCTTGTGGATTCCCAGTTTGAAACATCGAACAATCGGTCCAGACGATCTGGATCATTTATTGATGCACCTTAATACTGGACTCAATCCTGAAGCAGCTGAATTAATGGAACTATACTTCTCCATGAACGATTCATACAGAGTCGACATTGAATGCACTTCCATGATTGTCTTATCCGGTTACCCTTTCTGTTCATCTGGATGAACAGATCAGCGAGTTGAGCTAATGCTTAACTCCCGATCACAAAGGGAAACCAGTTTTATACTGTTCGCCTGTGTATCCCTCAATCTCGGGAACACGCAAACTGGTGCTACTTCCTTCTAGCTTGCAACTTCAAGCTCTTTGAAGATCCTAGTTCGTTCCCTTTATTCAACCAGTTCACGGAACCTTTCCTGAACTAGCTGTGCTAACTTATCAGACCCCAGGAATTCTAAATCCCTGCGGAACTCGGGGTTTATGATCAATAGCATAAGGCAACGAGCTTCCTTGGACTCAATAGTCAAGGAGTCATGCTCATCACAAGCTGCTGTGTGATGTCATGTTTGGGAGCGGACACTCAGTCGGATATGGTTCGCCAGCAAAACCAAGAACTATTCTCTAATTGCAAAAACCATAACATATAGTCAAGGCCAGTCAGCCTTACCATATTTAACAGGTGCTTTCTGAAGCTCTCAGAAATGGGTGAGGGAGGGGAAAGAGGAGAATGACACTTTCTTCAGACATATATAAAATTTGAATTTATTCGTTTAATTCATCCTTTTAAATAATTACCCAATATATATTATTTAACAAGGCTAGGATCCAAAATACCCCAACTATGCTGTGAAGAGGGATGCCGTAGTCACAACACAGTGGTCATTAAGGTAGATAACTTTTATCAATTTCAGTCTTATGAAATTCCTAGATCTGTGAGATTCATTGAACTGTTTAATGGCATGTTTAATCTCGGATATGCCCCACCGTTTGTGACTGGGATGCCGAGGATCACAAACCGGGTGTGAATAACCATGCAAATTAGCTTGGTACTCTCGGGGTCCATTATCATCTCAAATTGATGTGCCGGTTAACCACACACGCTCCATCAACAATGACAACACCCGAGAAACCCATTGCCACTCTTTATGAACCCCCATTGGTGTGCCGGTAACCCACACACGCTCCACCAACGTTTCATAAAGTGCAATGTGCAATTTCATGGGTTAGCATCAAATTCACATTTTTTCTAAAGTAACTAGATTGGGAATTCTTGTACGGGTTCTAATACTTTGATCATTATACTTTTAATGATTAAGCGGTCCTATCAAAACTGTTCGGCTAACGACCCTCCACTGATCAGGCGAGCGGTGGGTGAGAGTGAACACCCATTAGACCACCATTTTATAGGTAGTCTCCTTATACCTACTTTATAGACCAGCTTCGTGAATGAGGCCTACTAATGATTTGACTAACCAATTTATCTTATACATATAGTATTAACTTTTAATAATATATAAGATGTATTTTAAATCTTTTAAAATATTCCTGGTTTATCTTTTAATTTCCTGAAATTTAACTATTAAATTTCAAATTAAATTAAACCTTTAATTTGATTTAATTTATCTTTTAATTAAACTATTAATTAAATTAATTAAATCAAGATATTTTAAACCTTTTAAAATATTTTAGGATTTATCCTTTAATTTTCGAAATTTAACCATTAAATCAAAATTAAATTAAATCCCTTGAATTATCTTTTAATTAAACAATTAATTAAATTAATTCAAATGTAGATAGGTTTTTTTAAATTAATCAAATCAATTTAAACCTATCTTAAACCCCTAATTATCGAATTCAAACAAACTGGGTTTAAGGTTATCCAATTAATTAACCAATTAAAGTTACCAAAAATAGAAAACCTTCCAAAACCCTAATGCCAATTTTCGAAAATTACCTAAGGGTGGGGAGAAGGTTTCTAAAACCCAAACCCTAAATCCATATCAGGCCCAAAGAGTTATAAACAATAAACCCTAATTATTAGGAAAACTATTACAGCCATTCAATAAGAAAACAACCAAAATGCTCTGATACCACTGAAAGGTTTTTCGCAACCATGAACTAAAAACCTAAGTTCACATGCAACCTAGAAAAGATCTATGTTTTCTTTCTTTGAACATGTAACTAATTCCTAAAGGCCAAACAAAAATTAACTAAAAGAATAAATCAAAAAAACTAACCTTTAGTTTTAATCTTGAAGCTAAGCAGCACAAGTGTCCTGCCTCAAATGAGATCACACCCAGGGAGCCAGAGGAAGGTCACGAAAATTCCAGAGAGAATAATAGAAAAGAGCAACTGATAATGAGGTCTAGGGTTCCCTATTTATAGGGAACCAAGTGGCAAAGCTAGAAACCCTAGCCGCAGCCCATTTTCCGGATTATCTGTACGCGCGCCGCGGCCAGATCGTTTGCGCGCCGCGCGCCGCAATTCAACTATTGAATTCGTACGAATATGTACGCGCGTCACGGCCTTTACATTGGCGCGCCGCGCGCCGCAATTCAACTATTGAATTTGTACGACTTTAATCCCTGACCTCCTGATTAATCTAATTAATGCCACAGAAATTAATCCAATTAATTTCTGATTAATTATTAATCAATCAACATAGTTTCTAATTAATATATTATCACTTTAATATATTAACAAACCATATCCTTTAATTCTATTGATTTATTAATCCCATAATAAACCAACCTTTCTCTCTACCGAACTTTCTACCAAACCTCCAGCTATGAGGGCAACCCAAATGGACTTTGCTTCTATTAATTAGGTAAATGCAAATTATTAGTCATGGCTTAGACACCTAATCCAACAGGCCATAGATAAACTCTCCCATGCATCGGAATCAAAGCATTTGGTGACAGATCCGCAATTTTGTAAATCGTTTGGAAGTAATCCTACAAAAACAATACAAAAATAATTAGTTATTTGCAACAACATTGTATAAAAAATAATATAGTTTTTTCTAAGAACAATATAAAACATATAAGTATACGTACAGTCATATTACCACCATAGTTAATACCCAAGAACGCGCTTTTTTTTCTGAAAATACTACCAATAAAAGAGATTAAATTGGAAAGTGCTAATGTTTGCTTTATGAATAAATTACAAATATGGTCCCTGTGCTTTCTGATTTTTACCAAGTTTATTCCAACCTCGAAACTTTTTTCAAGTTTGGTTCTTATTTCAACGCTTTAGGGACCAAAATCGATATAAAACCTTATAAAGACCAAAAATGAAAAAAAAATTCGAACTAAAAACGGAAAAATCAGAAACCACAGGACCACTTTCATAATTTACTCTTGCTATGATTAAAATAAGGGGTAAGCACAACCCCACAGGGACCACTTTCATAATTTACTCTTGCAATGATCAGAAAATAATGTAATGGTTAACCATGAAACTGTTGTCTGTAAAGAGCGGTAAGCACAACCCCACCCCTGATATTTTAATAAAAAAATTGATCAGACAAACCTCGAAACATTTATACTTTTCCGTAAAATATTGCGATTTGCACCTTCCTTTGAAGTCAACAGGTCAATGGCGCATGCAATTCTGAAGAGAGGACGATCTAAAGGTAATCACAGTCAACGATCCATCCTGAAAATAAGTTCAAAAACATTTGAAGAACATGAATAGTGTGGAAAAAACTAAAAGTTTAAGGATGTTGAAAGATAACCCAACAAAAACTTCTGGAAAAATCATTTACTGAAAAAAAACTTGGGAACAGGTTTGTTGACATGAAAGCTAAAAACCCTGCAAAATGATCAAAAGTATCAAATAAGATTAAAGTTCTTGGAGAATCGTCAAACGTGAATGTTCATTCATGATTCTCGAAGGCTTGATATACAATCTATTACCGTTTGTTATGAAATTATGTAGGTTGCAAATAAGCAAGTAAATCTAGGGCCCACAGAATTCGCGATTTCATGTATTTACATATGTACATGCTTAAATAATATATGTTTGTCATATATTCCTAATATAAAGTTATGTGGTAGTGTATTCACTCAATGCTATTTGGTATGCAAACATTTAGATATACTTATAATGAATTAGTGGTTTAGAAATGTGTTTTGTGCCATGAATCAAAGAAATGAAACAATGTACCAAGAAAAGAGGCAACACTCAAATCAATTCCCGTAATTTTTGCGTTTGTGACATGCTGATTCTTTGCGTTTGTGACATGCGGATCTTCTGCCGGATCCGGGTCGTGTTATTTGGACGTTCGGATCTTTGACGATTTTGCGTCTTCTACACCACCGCTTTATGTTAATATCGTTTGTCCACACAATATATTATTCATCCCCCTCTCCTTCACACTAAAAGATATAATGAGTTTAAAGAATTAGAAACTTGTTAAAAGTAAAGACATAAAGTTTGTACCTTTATGGGATCATTGTACCGTGGAAAATGGATGATTGTTGAACATGCATTCCAACGGGTCCAATTAAAAATATATATAAGAAAATAAAGAAAACAAAGGGATTAAACAAAAAAATATTCTCTTTATACCGATAAAGTTCAACTCGAAAGGTACCATAAGCAGTCTCTGAAGAATTTGGTGTACCCATTCCTTTATTTGCATTTTCATTGCCACAACCTTCACAAGGAGGTGAATTCACCCAACTAAAATATTTACATCACAAAAAGTTACAAAGAAAGAAAGAAATAGCAATGTACTTTCTAAAAAAGAAAGTATTTAGCATTGTACTTTCATTTCTTCTTGTTACATCATGTAACTTTTAAATTATTTTCTATTAGGGCAATGTACTTTCGAAAGTGTAGCTATAAACATGTTACGAAATTGTTGTAGCAGATTTTCAAAGTATAGTTGCAATGTTGTAATAAGAAATGAAAGTACAATGCTCTAACATACTTAAAAGTAAAAGGAAGAAAGTACAAAAACATACTTAAATGTCTGTTTGAACCAGAAAAGAAGTTGCAGCAGGAATGCATGATGAAGCTGACTTTTTGATGGTTTAAAGTTCCCTTCAACATACATGTAAGGAAGATGCCATATCAAAAGACCAAATAATTTGTTTTTAGGGAATTAATGTATCTACTCACAATTGACAGTGAAAATATGGAAGTAAGATACTATGATAAACAAAATAATGAAACCACATTTCTTGCATTTAACCCTATTTATGATGTACAAGTAAGGCCAGAGAGAGTGGAACTTACCAGAAGAACCTGCGTAACAAATCTTTTTAAATCTTGCTAATCTCTGTTAGTTGAACCCGAGAACTCAGTGTAAATAAGAACATCATGTTGAACTATTTCCCTAATTACCTTCTTCAATTGTACTCCTTTGATACCTTCTGACAGTTTTCATCGACAATACTTCGTATATTTATATTTTTCAAATTCAAATGCGTTTAGTGTATCAACAAAAAAAACACGCAGACGGGTTGAAAATATAATCCCTAATTACCTTCTTCAATTGAATGCTCCAGTTAAATATCACCAAATTTGAAGAACGCACATGCAGTAACAGAAAATGCTGAAGAAATAGAAAAAAAAAGAAGGGCCTGAGCTTAATCAATGGCGTTCTTTCCATACCTGCAACATTGGAGCTAGCTCGTCATCGGATTTCACTGTCTCATAATCCAATTAAGGGGTTTCGTCTTTAATAAAAACCAATCTAAGGTTATCGGATATTGCAATGAGATCAGAGTCATCGGAAACAATTCGACAGTAAAGCGGTGGTGTAGAAGAGTGGTGGTGGAGAAGAGGGAAAAGCCACGAAGCACGATGATCATTAAGCACAACCTTACAATCTCTCAATCAAATCAGAAATTCAACCTCATAGAACAGAGAATTACCTTTCGATTAGATCGATTGAGAGTAAGGTTCACGTGGGGACGCTTTGCTTTTACGTCTGTTTATCTGTGTATAACCTTTCTTCCATTTCAGTCACGATAATAGGATCCAAAAGTAAACCGACGTGACAACCGACCCACCACCAGCAACTGTCGGTGTTTGAGAAGAGGCAGTGGAGCAGTAATGGTGGCGGAGAAAGGGGGGTCGGTTACGGCGCCCTTGGTCGAAGCCGCACCCCACAGAGACAAATTCCACAAAGTGGCCATGCAATCGATCAGAGAAGAAGCCGCAATCGATGAGCACCTGGAGGACAGCGTGTATTAACCGGAAACGGTGGAGCGGCTATGCTAGTGGAGAAGACGAAGACGTAAATTGAAGAC
The DNA here is from genome assembly GCA_023525715.1 of Cichorium intybus. Lineage (NCBI taxonomy): Eukaryota > Viridiplantae > Streptophyta > Magnoliopsida > Asterales > Asteraceae > Cichorium > Cichorium intybus. Next base: position 136,508,548 of record CM042011.1, on the reverse strand, counting down.
AACAACATCAAAACGCGATACGCCAAATCCAGTAAGTCGATACGCTTCGACCAACAGAAAGATGGAAGAAAAAGAAAAACGGAGAACCGAAAGAGGAAGAAGCAGAGAAAACCACGTGTAATGGAAATAAAGGAGACCCGACCGTCGGATCCGAACCCGGCTTTAAAGGCCCATCAACCCGCGTTACGTTACCGGAAACCAAAAAACGTACACAATGTTTGAGAAAATTACGGAAATTAATTAATAGAGTAATGCTAGGTAATTTGTATACTTGAAACATGACTTTGTTATGAGGCAAAGCTATATATATTGTTTAACCCTAGTTATTTTTTTTAATCTTTTTGGCTTAGTGGCTTGAAATAGGTTTTGGTTATGTTAGAAAAAAGTATTAAAGTTTTGTATCTTTATGTTATTTTAGATAAGCAATTCAAAACACCCCATCAATATGGTTTTGAAGGTCTGCGAAGATATATTTTTAGCATTTTATAATGTAACTTATTAATGTAAATACTATTACCACTTTTGTTAAATGAAACTTAAAGTGGCATGTTTGTTATATTAAATGATGTATGTTGAATTAATTGCTAAAATTAAAAAAATATTTGGGATCTTTTTGGGTATTGAGTTAAAGTGCCGGATCTCTTGTAATTGAAGTTTAAGATGTTGCTGTGTTTGGTCGCAATCTATTTAAAAAAAAAAAAAGTAAATGGGATTTACATTTAATTAATGAGTCACTTGTGTCTAAAACTTATTTGGTTGATAAAGTAATTGCCGACGGTTTACATGTCGTGATGTCAAGTCACTATCGGTTGGTGATCAAATATTTTACAAAAGTATTAACTGTTTTAGTTATGTTATCTTTATCAAATCATTTGTCACGATGACAAATGGAACTCACGATTAATGGGGTCCAATTGACAAATAATTTAATACAAACTAAAGCACATATGTCACGGGCAATTGAGCTTTGGATTTGTATGAGTATAGATCCATATTTTTGTTTTAGTATGTAAGTAAAGGGAAGATCAAAATTTTAATTGTTTATGGGAAATTTTGTGTGGATCTAATTAGATGAAAAGACAAATCTAGCCATATTTTGTGATTTACCATAAAATATTCCCAACTTTTTTTTAATTCCATAAAATAACCATTCAATTTTGCAATAACCTACATGGATATTTACTATTCGCTACGAAATTGGCTCGTTGTATGCCTCTACAAAAACTATCCGAAAAACATAAAAATTAATTTTATATGTACTGCAAAATTGACTCATTGTGAAAAAAATTCTTTGTTGTTCGTTGTGAAATTTGTTTTTTGTATAAAAGTATAAAAGACTAATTTTTTAATACTGTGAAAATCATAATTTTTATCAACTTTTTTGGAAGTTCTTTTTGTTATGTGGATCTTCAAAAAATTATTTTCGCAGCGGTACGAAAATAATATGTTACGTTGAGAAAGATACTTTTTTCAATAAGTTACCGTGACTAAAAATAAGGGATATTAATTGCGCAGCCTAGAATAAATTTCGTAACGGACTATTATGAAATTTCGTGTAAAAATCTTAAGCAATTTAAGGCAAATCATAAGTTAATGGACTAGATTTATTTATTTTTTCTTCTACCTATTTTCAACCAAAATGCATTTATACCAGGCAACTTCCGACTATTGTCAACATATTGGACATTGTTGCTTAGGTTAAGCGGTATGGATGCCTACGAAACCGTAGGCATCGGCTGTCATGTAGGCGTTACGTAAGATGTCTACGAAAATGAACTTGTATACCTACAATGGGGGGTGGATGCCTACGAAATGGTTTTGTTTTTTTTAATGAGACATTTAAATTTAAATAGAGAAAATTAACTAAAACATTTCATTAAAATAGATAACCTAAAACATTTCATTAAAATAGAGGAAATAACCTAAAACATTACATTAAAATAGAGGAAATAACCTAAAACATTACATGAACCTTATAAATTGTATTTTTCTTTAATCTTACGTTTGACTTCCATAGCTGCGTCGTGCATCTCACCCGACAAATGACTGACGTCAGCGAAAAGCAATTGCATTTCTGCGAGTCGGTCGGTCTCACTATCTCGTTCCTTCGAGTATTGAAGATGTTCTTACATAGTATTACGCAAACCCAAGAAGTCCGTCCTCATCTGTTGAACTGCGGAAGTGAATTGTGGAGATGATGTTTGGACTTGGATATTCACTTGGTTGTATATCGGAAATTGGTTGGATATCGGAAATGGATTATGAGGGTGGAATTGTGGTCGGGTAGGTCGTGTGGAATTGAGGTTTGAATTGTTTGGATTTCGAGACATTTTGAGTTTGTGTGTCTAAAAATAAGAATGAATTATATAGAGAATTTGTCTGTCTAAATGGCAAAGCTTTGTGCTATTTATAGAGTTTGGATACAAATTACAAAAATTTTGAAAAAAAAAAAGAAAAAAAAACCAAACGGCTACAAATCTTATTTTCAACTACGTATTGGTGCCAATGGAGATGTATGCCGATATCACGGGACGATGATGTCGGCGGCATGCCACTGCCACGTCGATGCTGACGAGTAAAAAATCGTCCATACCGTGTAGTCTTAAAGTTAAGATTATGTTTTGACATTATATTCTTTTATCGAATTATGTTACAAAATATTTTTTTATCCTTTCATGCACTCTTATCAATTTATGAGAAAACAATTAAAATAGACTAATCATATAATATTTAATCTCAAATAGCAAAAATGTAATAAATTCCCCAAAATAGTCATGCAAATCGCAGATAAGCTAATGCCCATCTGCGATTTCTTATTCCTATATAAAATTTTCTTTTGAACTCGGTCATTATGGAAATTGCCATCTACGATTTCCTCTGTATGATCTATGATTTCCTCAGCTTCATCTGCGATTTCCTCAATTTTTTTTGGTTCAGGGTGAAGGTTTTTAGTTTTTTGTCAAACTTTGCAACCTCATTGTTTGTTCATACGAACTTCAATTTGTTTTTTTTTTTCAATTTGTTTTATGTAACAAGAGGTATATGTAAACATATAACACAAAATTTGGATATCAGAAAGTCATACCTTTTAAGGTCCAAAGTAACCTAGTTGGTCATTTTTGTAATTTTGTAATATTCAACATTTTTTAAATTAAGTTAAAAAAACAATTTCATTCAATCAAAAATAGCCTATAATATTAAAATGAACAATTGGAACTTAAAACCATAACAACAAACTGATGAGTTTTAATAAGCTAAAAACGATCATTTTGCGTAAAACAATTTTAATCGGCAAACGGAAGCAGTTTTAAAATAACTATTATTTTAAGATCATTTTAACAAAACCACAAATACGATCCAATTACATAATATAGAAAAATAATTTGACAACCATAGGAAGTAAAAAAAACAATCTTTGAAGACTTTGATCCCACTTGGTTTTAGGGAGTTGATGAAGATGTCAAAAGAACCCAAAAGAGTGCTCCTCTATAATGTATCCACTAACAAGAAAAAGACACAATGAATGCTAGTTCACTTTTGTATTTGTGACTTCTTGAGCCTTTAAGTGCTTAACATAATTAAGCACTAAAGGAGAAACACTTTTACATCGCTTACACTTGCAAAAAGCTTCAAAAAACATGCAAGAGGGGGGAGAGAATGAAGTGGACGATTTTAATCAAGGAATGAGAGAAAGACTAGTTAGTTTTTTTGGTCTTATACTGTAACGCCCCAATTTTCAATCAAAAAATTTCTTTAAAAATGTAAGTAAAAACATAGATAATTTTATTAACATGCTTAAGCGGTGTTCGTCAAAACTATTATCAGAGTGTATACGTCCCATAATTATATAAATCTTATTTAATAATATAACTGCAAATCATAAATGTGCGATGCGCCGTCGTCACGCCGAGCTCACCCCTTTATCAACTGAAGTACCTGAAAATGTTTTAAAATCAACGGGTAAGCATAAAGCTTAGTGAGTTCCACAATTACCATACATGCCCACACATTAAACAACCCGTCCTCGAGAACGACCCGACCCTACCCGCCATACAATAGCTACGGGCGTCCATCATACAACAGCTATGGACACGGGAAGGTTCTACCATCATACAACAGCTATGGGTTCCCGGTTATGGCCCAGCCCATCATACAACAGCTATGGGACAAGGCAATAGTCCAACTCGCCATACAACAGCTACGAGGGGACACGCATCAGTACTGAGCCCAACAACAAATAACCACAGATATAGATCAAATCATATAACTGTAAACAACACACAATATGCCTAACATGCAACATCATATAGTAAGGTGAGGATACTCACCTGATTCGAAACTGCACAGATATACTTTAATATCTCCACTAGCTCGTCCACACACCTATATCCCACATATACAACTTGTCAAGCACTGACTAAACTTCTATAGACTTGCCTAAAGGTCAGACCCAACGTTTACCACCAAACTAGGGTCAAAACCAAACCTTAAGGTCAAACAGTCGCTCGCCGCAGCGCGTCCTTCCTCTTACGCGTCGCGGACTATCATTACACTTACGGGGTTTTACTCGAACCCGCGTCGCCGACATTGCCTATCCGCGTCGCAGACTCGTAATAGTCTGAAATCCTCTTTTTGCTCTTAACCAGTACAGCCATCGATTAGGGTTCCATTTTACACCCTTCCTGGGATCAGAAACTACCCTAAGGTCACTCTCTTATGGACATGCAAGTCCATGCATGTCCTTGGTCCAAACCCTAAGTGTTACAAGTCATCTAAGACTACTAATCAAGGGATAACACCATAAAGACGGGATAGAATGAAATATCAGAAGGTAGATCCTCTTACCTTGTTTCTAGGAAACAGAGGAATGCACCCGATCGGCTACAAGCCTTTCCCCACGTTGCATCTCTTCCTTCAAACCTTCAAAGCCTTAGAACCGAAGAGCCTCTGCTGAAACCAGTCGACTCCACTCCAGAGAACTTCCAAAAACACGAACCCTAGGGCTGGGGTCCTTTATATAGGCGTTTAAATCCGAATTAGGGTTTTTCATGACTGCGGCGCACCGCACCGCGGATTCTTTCGAACCGCGTCGCGCGTACAAATCCTACGCGATTCTAGATTCTTCCTAAAGTCGCGCCGCGGATTCATCCGGGCCGCGCCTCGGCGGAGCGGGTCTTACAATTCTCCCCCACTTGAATGGATTTCGTCCCCGAAATCTGTGCCTGTAAACAACTCGGGGTAATGCCTTCACATTTCTTCCTAGGATTCCTAAGTCCATTCAGACCCCTTACAATGCTGCCATAGCACCTTAACTACCCCTATCATCTTATTTCGTAAAGTCTTTATTTTCCTTTCTTTGATAGCAACCGGTCGCTCCACATAGTTCAAGCATTCGTCAATTTGGATACCCTCCAAGGGCACAATTGAAGTTTCATCGGTAATACACTTCCTGAGTCGGGAAACGTGGAACGTGTCGTGAATCTGGCTAAGCTGCTCGGGCAGCTTCAATCGTTAGGCTACCTTACCTACTTGTGAGATGATTCAATATGGTCCAATATACCTAGAGCCAGGCTTTCCTCGATTCCTAATAACCCCCTCCCAAGACGACACCTTAAGAAGAACAAAACTTCCAACCTGGAACTCGAGATCGGACCATCGTCTCGCAATTTCTCTCCCAATTGCACGCTACAGAATGCGTCGCATTGCACAGCCTCAACTAAGAAATCTAGAAGTTACTACAAGCCTGATTGAGCCATAGATTCTATCTACTACACTAACAACGATCCGGTATACCCGGGGTCCAACTTTCCAGTACATCGGTACCTTAACGACAAAACTCCGACCGATAAACTCAGGTCCTATCACTGCATATTATCATGATTCTTCTTCCGGCTCAAATCAGTCTACAATCTCTTCCTGAACACATAGAAATCCTGACACCCTCTCCCGTACGACTTCTTGCACAAGAGACCATTTCTTGTGTGCTAACCATTATCATAAAGGACTCTACCAACGTTACATAAGAAACTACAACTCCCACCAAACTAAGAACGTAATCCCGAAGGAACTCCTTTAAGCGTCTACATTGATCTCCCCATACAGCCATCCTTCTAAGGGTGATGCACAATACTGAAACAAAGTTGAGTGTCGCAACTTTACGAACCTTCTCCTAAACTCCTGAGTGAGCTGCACCTCCTTACCTGATATCACCATCCAGAGCACCATATCAGGGTACCTTATTCCGAGCCTTAACATCATCCACCCTTCATAGACCAGCATACTATAATAGACTTAAAGCGAGCACTCCTACTCCATCGGTCTACGACATCCTTGATTTTATCAACACACTGAGGGGTTCTTTGGTACTTCCACGATGAACCCATACATGCATACCTCTAAATTCTACCTCAGAATTCCTCAGAGACCAAATCAGCTACCCATCTCTTGATGATTGGCCTTGACCTTTCCACCGATCAAACCTCTCTCCTCTTAACCATTCCCCACTTCCTTACCGGTCAGATCACCAGTAATCCTCTCCAATATCATACACATTCGTGTTACCCCTCGGGCAACGAAAAACTTGACACAAACTTCTTCGTTCATCACCGCACGGAAGCTCCATCTATATCTAACATCCAAGGCGACCATAATGGGTTAGCCATCCTCCGCTAACCCTACCCCACAACCTTCATTTACCCGAACTGTCTCACCTAAAGGTGTTCCCTTCCACGGTTTCTCATTTAAATCCTTATCTTGAATCCAATCCGCCCAGTCTTCATGTCGCCCTGATCCACCCTTGGTTTTCATTCTCACCAGCTAAACAGCCGTCAGCAAAACCAAGGTAGTCTTCACCTCAACTACTTCGGCAAATGCGATCATGGAGGGGTCCATAATCATCTCCCATCCTACTGAACAATCCTAAGGGTACTAATACTCGGCACCCGGATAACCATTATCTCATCCTGCACAGAAATCATCTGCCCCACAACCCAATCTGACCAATCAGCCTACTAAAACAGTATCTCGTACTCGAGGGAACACGTCACAGTATTGCTACAATAAAGCTCCCGGCACTCCCGATCAGCATGAAGTATTCACCAGAACATAGCACAGTACCACCTCAACATAGTACACTCCATCCGACAACACTTTATCTCTCACCGAGGCACGAGCGGGCACAACCTCGAACAAGGCACAGTACCCCGGTACCTACGTGAGATACCAATCCTCCAGGACGTAAAATCCTTAATCGATCACTACACCAATACGACCCAATGCTCATGGCCAACGCTTATCCTTGTTCCTAGCATCGCTTAGCATAACCCTCGTCCTGTCTTCATATTATCGTTGCTTAATATGTTGCTTCCGCGCTGATCCTTCCAGATCGATACACAATCTCACCAAAATGTTTCCTTAAAACCTCGCTCCGACCCCTTCCTAACTTCGCCCAGCCTTTCCTGCCTGGGAAGGATTCTCGGTTCGCGATACTTTCATTCCTTGAAACTATTGACTAGCGCTCCTGAGATGAGCTGTCACATATGACACATTCCTTATTTCGAAAACGTTTGTCCTACATGCATAACTCTTGCTGAAGCCTGAAGTAGATTCCCGGTCTCTGAATAATTTCTCTGCGTCAATCCTTCTGAGTATCAGTCCATGCAAGCAGAACCCCTGGTGTCCAAAGTCACCATAGCTTGCGCAATCTTGCAGTCGAACCAACAGGTCGCTTTGTCTCCTTAGTCCGGCGTCCCAACTTCCATGCTCTGCCCTTTTTATACCAAACTTGACTCTCTCGCTCCTACTGCCATCAAGGTCCTGAGTTGAAACGAAATACAATCGTCCAACGTTCTCCGCGCCTTAATGGAAATAATCAAAACTCCCATGGAAGTGACCACGCACCCCTAGCATGGCCAAGATCCATGCCTCTTCGCAATGCATACAACCTCCAACCGCTTCCTTGAATTCGCAGAATTCCCTTTACACAAAGCTATTACAAACACCTTTACCTTAAGGTGAAAAGCTACTCGATGCACCAATAACCACTTGCTAGCTCCAGCACGCAATGACACTCCCATCTTCCTCCTTCAAACTACAACTTTCCCTTTCCAAGGCCTTAGCCCCTGTCGGCGAGCTCCCTGCCTTGTTAGATCGCGGGTATCCATCCCCACGCCGTCTCCCTCATTGCCATGAGACTTCCATCCTCAAGGGTCGGTTATGTCACATTGGGAACCCTTCTTCCCTTTCCACTTCAACTCTCTACTTGTGGCTATCTGTCCAAGGAGCCATCTTCTGTGGGTCTTTATCCCATAAGTCACATACTACTCGCATTTTTCATCATACCTTGTACGTAGTCTCCAATTACTCTATCTTCAGCTGGGTAGCAGGAGTCAAGGTCCATCAGTTGGACGGGCCCTTCCTGCTCTTCAAGTGACACAAGTCGACATAATGTCGGCACTTAAATCAATCTGGATTCTAGTCCATTCCCTAAAGGAGTACCTAGTAATCCTCTGGAACCTATCTGCAGATTCCCAGGCCATAGTTTCCAACAAGCCGCCAATCCCTTCTCTCTCTATCATCATAACCCAAGCTAACGCTTGATAATTCGTAATGCAAGTACTCCCATATTCCAGTAGCTGAGCTATACACGCATTAAGCTTCATTTATTCTCTTAGAACATCAACTCTCCCCCACTTGGAATCTGTGCCAATACCTAGTGCTGATCGCGATCGATCAGCGCCTCGAACCTTTGTAACTAATCCAATCCTCATACCATGCCGTTAGTCCAATAAACAGGAATAAGGTCTATCGGGATTCATATCCATAGACCTTCGAAACATCGACATGCAAAACCCATATGCATCGGCTAACCCATTGCTATCAATCATAACCCTCGTTGATACCTCAACTGTGATAAATTTCTGCACCTATAATCCATCACGATCTACCTCAATCGGTTACACCCGAAACTACTCCCAATCCACTCTTCATTACCGAACATCGCCACGATGAAGACATGTGCTTCCTTTTCGCCACTAATCCATAATGTGAATCATACCTGATTCTCTACCCTACCCGGTTCCTTAGAATTTTGGGTAACTCTTCCTGAATCATGTATGAATCCTGTGCTTTCGGTAGTACGGGCCCGGTACTACCTTCCACACCTATTCTTACTTGTTCAAGAATTTGTCCCCCAATACTCTAATTCACCACACACTCATCTATTCGACATTGGTATTCATACGGTCTCGCACCCAAGTGCCTAACACTCATCCTAGGCTACCTAGGATCTCACACCCCACCCGTGCCTATAAGAACTTCTGCTAACACCATCGAGTCGCCTCACGGACACACAGTCGTACATAATCGAGAATAAGATAGACATTACAACAAATGATCCTACCCCAAAGTCACAACCAAACAAGGAACAGCCAGTAAGGCTAGACCAAGAATTCTTAGGCTATCTTATCCTAATTGTATATAACCCAATAGCATTCACTAAGCAACCTAATAGTGTTAGCATAGATTCTAAAGCAGCACAAATAACAAACAATAGGCAGAAGGCATCCTAATCTAAGCATTTCAAGCATGCATTTCCTGACTAAATTCCACGCCTACTTTCTGGCATACATATATCATCACATAACACAAACTTGGCATGGGTAATTGGGAATCACAAAAACTTACTTGAGCTCGGTTGACGGTTCGCATCGCATCTCATTCTTTTCGAAACTCATTATCCGTTAAAAATCATAAGTCAGGTGTGCATACCATGTTTCAAAGCCCCAAGCAACAATCAAACGAGAACAGGCAAGGGAATCTTCCACATGTTATTCAACCCAACTACTTAAAACTTTTATAGAGAAAACATTACTTCTTTAACGAAAAGCTCTCAGTCCTAAGTTTGAGTTTGGATTCCCAATACAGTTCATCCAAATCCCTCAAACCAACGCTCTGATACCAATTTGTAACGCCCCAATTTTCAATCAAATTTTTTTTTTAAAAATGTAAGTAAAAACATAGATAATTTTATTAACATGCTTAAGCGGTGTTCGTCAAAACTATTATCAGAGTGTATACGTCCCATAATTATATAAATCTTATTTAATAATATAACTGCAAATCATAAATGTGCGATGCGCCGCCGTCACGCCGAGCTCACCCATTTATCAACTGAAGTACCTGAAAATGTTTTAAAATCAACGGGTAAGCATAAAGCTTAGTGAGTTCCACAATTACCATACATGCCCACACATTAAACAACCCGTCCTCGAGAACGACCCGACCCTACCCGCCATACAACAGCTACGGGCGTCCATCATACAACAGCTATGGACACGGGAAGGTTCTACCCATCATACAACAGCTATGGGTTCCCGGTTATGGCCCAGCCCATCATACAACAGCTATGGGACAAGGCAATAGTCCAACTCGCCATACAACAGCTACGAGGGGACACGCATCAGTACTGAGCCCAACAACAAATAACCACAGATATAGAGCAAATCATATAACTGTAAACAACACACAAGATGCCTAACATGCAACATCATATAGTAAGGTGAGGATACTCACCTGATTCGAAACCGCACAGATATACTTTAATATCTCCACTAGCTCGTCCACACACCTATATCCCACATATACAACTTGTCAAGCACTGACTAAACTTCTATAGACTTGCCTAAAGGTCAGACCCAACGTTTACCACCAAACCAGGGTCAAAACCAAACCTTAAGGTCAAGCAGTCGCTCGCCGCGGCGCGTCCTTCCTCTTACGCGTCGTGGACTATCATTACACTTACGGGGTTTTACTCGAACCCGCGTCGCCGACATTGCCTATCCGCGTCGCGGACTCGTAATAGTCCGAAATCCTCTTTTTGCTCTTAACCAGTACAGCCATCGATTAGGGTTCCATTCTACACCCTTCCTGGGATCAGAAACTACCCTAAGGTCACTCTTTTATGGACATGCAAGTCCATGCATGTCCTTGGTCCAAACCCTAAGTGTTACAAGTCATCTAAGACTACTAATCAAGGGATAACACCATAAAGACGGGATAGAATGAAATATCAGAAGGTAGATCCTCTTACCTTGTTTCTAGGAAACAGAGGAATGCACCCGATCGGCTACAAGCCTTTCCCCACGTTGCATCTCTTCCTTCAAACATTCAAAGCCTTAGAACCGAAGAGCCTCTGCTGAAACCAGTCGACTCCACTCCAGAGAACTTCCAAAAACACGAACCCTAGGGCTGGGGTCCTTTATATAGGCGTTTAAATCCGAATTAGGGTTTTTCATGACTGCGGCGCACCGCACCGCGGATTCTTTTGAACCGCGCCGCGCGTACAAATCCTACGCGATTCTAGATTCTTCCTAAAGTCGCGCCGCGGATTCATCCGGGCCGCGCCTCGGCGGAGCGGGTCTTACATATACTTTCTAATATACCCATGTATAAGATCTAAGACCCATACCTTTAATAAATGCTAACTGATGGCATGTAAGAAGCATGAGTTGTGTAAGACAGAGAATTTGACTAATTGACCAACAAGAGAGAGAAATATTATAGTTTCTCAAACTAGATGTACTCATGTAACTAGAAAGTTGAGTGGAAACTAAAGTGTCAAAAAACTTGTACATGACTTATTAAATCATAGTATATGATATAATAATTAGTTTTTATTCTCTTGATTTAATATTTTCATAAAATAATAATTATCTCCTAATTAAATACAAGAACTTATTATTTATTAATAATCGTTAATAATTAATATTCAATATATGTCAACTTGCTTAACGTGTGACCATATAGGATCATATGTTATTGGAAAACATCATTCTAAAATGTTTATTGAGCATATAGATCCAACACAAACATGTATTAAGAGCATACATGATAATAGAAAGTTATAAAATATAGAATGACACCTCTAATCAGTGCTGTCTAAGTCACGAAAATCAAGAGAATATTTTTCTTTTTCTGCAATCACCTAATTATTTTCTCGATTTATCTCTTCCGCATTCATTATCAATTCAATATAGCCCTTTTCAACGACCTATTTATGTTTTCATACCAACCCTGTTGCGTCTTTGATTTCTTGTTCAGTGCTTCTGACTCACCTTAATTATGTAAACTTTTGACTATAGTTCCTCCAGCTGTTTCCTTGCATTAGCAATATCTTTGGTCTCTATTTTGATCTCATCTTCTATGGCTAATACTACTTTCTAACCTTATCAGACATCAACAACGGTTTTCTTTGACGTTTAGAGGGAGAAGCAGACATATTTGCAACGAATATAGGATGGGTAATTGGTTTCGTGTGAATACTTGTAATATAAGATGTCCTTTATATAGAGATTTGTGAAAGGTGATATGTGGGCATATTAAAGTTTAAATGTTAGAGGTTGATGTGATATTGAAAACATCACAAGTATAAACTTGAAACATTACAAATTAATGAGTCATACATAAAGTTACTAAATTAAAAATCATCAAACTAGGAAATACATACTTAATAAGGTGAAACTTAAATAAATATTACAAATACTAATATTTAACCTGACACTCTAGAAACTCATATGAATATTTTCCCCAGCCACCCATGACTTTTATTCACATGATACATATGTGACGATATTTCAGACTTCTCTCGAATAATGTTTGATTGAGTCGAATTCTGAGCTTCTAGGATTTCTTGCCATTTTGATGAGATTAACTTCCTTTGTTGTCAATTAAATCTCATTGACCATTCAAAAATATTTCATCGTCAGCAATAACTTGAATCTCCTTGTTAATCTCAACTGCGATTTGTCAAAGAAAAATTTCATTTCCTTTAGCATCCTATCGCTAATTGTAGGGGGATTGGCGGATGTAGATGGAAAGTTAAATTTTGTCAAAACCCGTTTCAACTATTTACAGTAATCCAAGAATATCAATTTTCGTCCGCCTTGAAGGAGAATCTTTTTCCACCAACAATGAAAAATTGAGGTTATTTTTAAGGGTTTATATTATACTCTAGGCTGATGAGTCAAGCCCATGAGGGAAATTGTAGCCCACAAAGGGAGATCGCAATAGATATGAGGAAATCGCAGGTAACGTAGTGGGGTTGGATATGAGATCACAGATCTTGGAGGAAATTGCTGATGACACTAGTACATCTGCGATTTGCATGACTATTTGAAACATTTTTTAAACTTTTTGCTATTTTCAGGTAAAACATTATAAGATTAAACTATTTTAATCATTTATCTTAATATATATGTAAAAATATTAATACATAAACTAGTATCATACAGAAACGTAGCTCTATAATTTATACAAATTTATTGTATAAGAGGGTGTTTGAGATTAAGTTTTATAAGTGTTTATTGATTTGTTAGTTTTTAAAAAAGCTAATAAGTTAGGAAAAGTGTTTGACAAATTAATAAGCACTTTTCAAAAGTGTTTTTTTTTTGTTACCCTTCAAAAAGTCATTTTGAAGAATCACGTAAATTAACTTTTAAAAAATGTTTATGACTTATTCACCTAAATTAACTATGCTAATCCAAACACTTAAAATAATAAAAAACAACTTATCAATTTATAGCTTCTTGCCACCACATAAGCTAATCCAAACACTTTATCAAAAAATCATTTTTAAAAAATCATAAACTATTTTGACAAAAAACATACTTATATTCCAAACACCCCCCTATTTGACAAAAAAAATATTTATATCCCAAACACCCCCCTAAATTGATAAATTGTATATAATATATGTTCACAAACAAGATTTTGACCATTTAAAATTGTAAAAAGAAACGGAATCTCGATTAGAACAAAAAACAAGCATCAAATATTTAATTTTATTTTATATTTCCGTATACTTAATTTGTTTGAAGTATAAATGTTATAAAGAAATTAAGTTAAAGATAAGAATTTGATTAGATGCAAACAAGAAGAAGGTCGTCGTCTTCGTTCGTCGTCGTTCGTGTCGGGAACGTTACTTACCGCTGACTTCACCATATCCTCCTCCCATTCCTCCACACTTCTCTCTCTAAAAATTCCCTATAGAGAGAGAGAGAGAGAATCAGAGAAATCCCTCCATCTTCATCTATCTTCACCGATCGGTGATATTCCAATCATGTTGCGATTCACAGCCCTCTTGATCTGGTCGGTTTTTGTACTATTTCACTATCCTCCGTCGTCATCATTAAGGTATGTTTCTGCTTTTAAGGATGATTCGAAAACTGTTATAATCCGGCCTCCACACGCCGGCAGCAATCGGCACACCATGTTTCTACCTCTTTTCCCGTCTCCGCCTAACTCCTCCCGGATCTCGGGCGATGCGGCATCTCGACGTCACCTCCAGAAATCCGATGCTCCTCGACCAAACGCTCGCATGGCTCTCCATGACGATCTCCTCCTCAACGGGTAATTTTAGGCGTTTTCTAGATCTGTTACACTGAAAAACAAACCTTCAATCAGTTCAATTTTGAAAATTCGTAACCGATTCATGTCGTATTTCTATTTTTCAAAATTGAAATCTGTACCGAGTTTATATGTGTTCTAATTTTGGAGGTAGTGTTCTGAGATTACGATCTATGTGGAATTGTATTGATGATTTACAGGTATTATACTACGAGACTCTGGATTGGATCGCCGCCACAGAAATTTGCACTGATTGTTGACACAGGGAGTACTGTTACGTATGTCCCATGCGCTACCTGTGAACAATGCGGCAAGCATCAGGTACTTTCCTTCTACGATCGCGTTACACTTCATCTGCTCTATGCGATTTTATCATTTCGTTTGCTTATGTTCATGATATAGTTAGGGTTCCGAGCTCCAATTTTCACACATCTAAACACCTCCGTACCAATTTAACTTATTGTTATCAATTCACCAGGATCCAAAGTTCGATCCAGAATCATCCACCTCCTACAAGCCAGTCAAATGCAACATCGATTGTACATGTGACAACAAAAAAGAACAATGCATCTACGAAAGACAATATGCAGAAATGAGTTCCAGCAGTGGTGTTCTTGGTGAAGACATAGTCTCATTCGGCAACCAAAGCGATCTTCAACCTCAACGTGCTGTGTTCGGGTGTGAAAATAGAGAAACCGGTGATCTCTACAGTCAACATGCTGATGGAATAATGGGATTAGGTCGCGGTGATTTAAGCATAGTTGATCAACTTGTTGATGGAGGTGTCATAAGTGATTCATTTTCTTTATGCTATGGTGGAATGGATGTTGGTGGTGGTGCCATGGTTCTTGGTGGAATATCTCCCCCTGAAGAAATGGTGTATTCCCATTCAGACCCTGTTCGAAGGTATGTTTTGTATCTATCTAACTTATAGATACAAAACTTTAATACTTTTTCTAACATAAATACATTTGATACATCTCACACATTTACTCTAGTCTCGGGATGGCAACAGCCCATATTACAATATTGAGTTGAAGGAATTGCATGTTGCTGGAAAACGGTTGCCTTTAAATCCAAGTGTTTTTGATGGAAAGCATGGAACAGTTCTTGACAGTGGGACAACTTATGCTTACCTTCCGGAAGCAGCTTTTGTGGCATTCAAACATGCTGTAAGATTATTTCTTAAGAATTGTTTCGTTTTTACCTAATGTGGACAAATTGACTTACTGTATCAAGACACCACCAGTTTACCAAATCTCTTTTTTTTTTCTCTTTTTTCCTCCCACCCCTTTCATGTTAAAATTGATGAATATTGTGAATTTTTTTGCTAGAATGTAAGGGTAAAATGGTTATTTGGTATCATCACAGATTATTCAGTCTAGAAAAGAAACAGAACTATGTATGCAACACTTAATTACTGGATTTAATGGGGAAAAAAGAAGAAACATTTTCTACTCGTTTATATAAAATACTTTATAATATCAAATGGGTAAGTATTGAATTATTAATTATTGCTATATTTTTATGCAGATTTTGAAAGAACTTGATGGTGTTCACATGATCAAAGGTCCCGATCCAAGTTATAATGACATTTGTTTCTCGGGTGCTGGAAGGTAATGTTTATTTTACTTTTTATATAACTATTTATCAATAATCATTTTATAAAAGTTAGATAATAATATTCTTAAAATGCTAATCTTTTTATTCAGTGACGTTTCACAACTCTCAAAAACTTTCCCATCTGTTGAAATGGTATTTGGGAAGGGGCAAAAGCTGTCATTATCTCCAGAAAACTACTTGTTCAGGGTAACCAACTAACCATTTCATTATTTTTTTATCACTCATGAATGTTACACGTTTCTTTTTTTTTTTTATAAATTTTTTCTTTTTATATGTGAAGCATTCAAGGGTTACCGGAGCATATTGCTTGGGGATTTTTCAGAATGGAAAAGATCCCACTACTCTTTTAGGAGGTACTTCACAATACTAATTTTAATTTTTATGTTTAATTTTTTATTTATATTATATATATATATATATATATATATTGATTGCAGGCATTATTGTGAGGAATACATTTGTTATGTATGACCGTGAACATGAAAAGGTTGGATTTTGGAAAACTAATTGTTCCGATATTTGGGAAAGACTTCATATTTCCGATAATGCCCCCGATAGTGCCCCCCCTCAAGCCTCTCCTCCTTCAGATGAATCAAATCCCACTGCTGAAATTCCTTCTTTACCCCCAACAACGCCCCCAAACTATATTCCCTCAGGTAACATGAGTTGCTTTATAAAGTTGTGTTATTTTTATGATTCACATGATTTTTATAATGATATATATTTTATTTTTTTCAGGAGTAATGGAGATTGGAAGTATTACATTTTATATGTCAATGAGTCTTAATAAAAGTAATGTGAAGTCCCAAGTTTCAGAACTTTCTTGGCTAGTTTCTCAAGAATTGCATGTTAATAGTTCACAGGTAATTTTAACTTTCAATTTATAAGTTTTTATGGCAATGAAAATTTTTCAATGTAACCCATTTTTATTTCTGTAATTTTTGATAACGCGTATTTTTTAAGGAATTTCACAATTTCAATTAAATTACAATATTATTTTCTAAAATCAACTAGAAAATAGCTTTTATTATAGTATTATTTGGGTTCTAATCAATTCAGTTGATTTTTAAAATTTTTGTAAATAAAAAATCCATTGATTAGAATTAAATAATATATAGCTTATTAGCTTATAGTTTTTACATATAACATAAAAAATTCATATGAAAATCCATTCCACTCGTATTGGTCAACAGACCCTTATTTTCTTGAATTTTTTCCTTCCATATTTAATTAAATGTTATAAAATTATTCTTCCAGGTTCACTTGTTGGATTTTATATCTGAAGGAAATAATAATTACACCACAAAATGGTCCATAACTCCACTGAAACCCTCTAACTCCATGTCTAGAGAAACTGCACTGGTGAGTTCATCATAAATCATTGTTTTTATTTATTTATTTATTTATTCCGCAATCATAATTATAAACTTATTATTTATTATTTCCGGTTTTTCAGAGCATTATTTCCCACATAGCTGAAGGTGGTGTTCACCTTCCTGACTCATATGGAAATTATCAATTTTACAATTGGAATATTCAACCCCTAATAAAAAGGTACATTTTATAATTTATTTTTGAACACATGTAAAAATTAATGATAAAATAAATCACAAAAAACATTCATATTAATTTAGTTCATCGGGTAACCTGTTGACCAAGTCAAACATGTTGACTGTCAATATATTGCTTAGGTCCAAAATTCAATTAAGTATACAATATCATCACTTTTAATTTGTTTTTGCTTACAGTACCAATTTAAATACGGGTAAATTACAATTTTGGTCCCTGTGGTTTACACCAAATTACAGTTTTGGTCCTGGTTTTGAAAATCTTGCACAGGTGATCTCTCTGGTTTCCAAATCTTTCACTTTTAGTCCCTATGGTTTCCAAATCGTTCATTTTTTGTCCCTGTGGCTTACACAAACAGTAACAGAGGGAGGGACCAAAAGTGAAAGATTTGGAAACCACAGGGACCACCGGTGCAAGATTTTCAAAACCAGGACCAAAACTGTAAATTGATGTAGGGACCAAAAAATAAAAGATTCGGAAACCACAGGGACCAAAAGTGAAAGATTTTTCGAAACTAGGACCAAAACTGTAATTTACTCTTCACTTAAAAATGTCATTGTTTGACTTGGTCAAATGAAATACTAATAAAAAACAAATATACAGAACATGGTGGGACAAAAATTACTTGGTGGCAGTGTTGGTATCAATGCTAGCATTAGTGATTGGATTATCAGGTCTTGGGACATGGTGGCTTTTAAGATTAAGACAACAATCTGTTTTGCAATATAAACCGGTTGACTCGGCTGTACCTGAACAAGAACTTCAGCCACTTTGATATATTGGAACTTCAAACTTCATCTAATTTTTGTCAATGAAAAAAATCTTTTAATGGTTTTGTTTATAAAGGGAAAAAAGTTTATGACATGTTACCGTAGTTGTACTCCAGACATATATATATTTAAATTTCTATGTGTACAACATTTTGGGTCCAAACTATGTTACATCGGTGGTCCTAATGTCAAAATTCACAGGGTTTTACTTTCTTTATGTTAGAGAATTTCTAGGTTTCTTTGTTGTGTGCTATTTGTATAAGTACTTTTATAAAAAATGTCAAGGGCCTAATAACTTGTCCAGTTACAAAGAAAATTTGTAACTGGTTCAAGGCGCGACCAGGCGTGGTTTTCGTGACTTGTAATTTTGGATGTTGAGGTTTTTAAGAAACAAAAATGTTATTAGAAATGTACGAAATAACAAAGTTTTGATGTAGCAAGTAATTTAGTTTTAAGAGATTAAACTTCTAGATTTGGGAATAGGTTATCGGTGTTACACCCACTAGTATCATAGACAATAGGAGCATTTTCACTAACACAAACTATACAAACCAAAAATCTTCTTTTTAAAGTTTATTTATGGGTCCTACCAAAATGAAAAGAGAAATGTATTTGAATAAAAAATCATTATGAAAAACCCCCTTTGTATAGAGCTTGTAAATTTACAAGCAGCTTTAAAGGGTTATGTTGTAAAAAAAGTGCTCACAAGATACATCTCTAACTACAGAAAGGTTATGTGACCCAAACAATGCTCCAAGTCATATCTCATTATCTCATATATATATACTTTTTGAACAGTGGATCATTCCAATGTTAAACTTGTACAATTTGAATATAAGACAACTTAATTTTGAAGTGTTTGCATCTCAAATAATTACCATTAGCTCACCTTGATGGTGGTTTATCTCTTGTTTATGACTTTATGGTTTAAAATTAGTATAGAGATGTAAAAGTACATTTTAAGTAAGAAACCGAGTGTTTACGCTAAACTAAAGCAACGAACAAATAGTTCAATTTTACAAGTTTTGGTAATTCGTTAATAAAAAACACTAATCACCCCGATAATTACAAAAGTTTACTCTAACAACCCTAAACTATTTTGACAAGTAAACCCTTCCTCTGGTTATTATAAAGTATTGCTGAAATTGTAAGTCACCCTTTTGTTCTTGATAATTTCTTGTCTCATAATGGCCATCTACTAACAAAACTCGGAATATTCTGTTGCGTACAAATCTCGGGGTATGAATTTTTCATCACATCAAAATATACCCATTTTAATGTTTGTTGACAAAAATGACTGTAATGGTCATTCATATGTGAATTATCTTTTATTAAAATTTGATATAGTTCAAATTTATATTGATTATGAGTTCTGAACTTGAAAAAAAAATTATAAAAAAAAAAGTTCATCTTTTATATATTGATATGGATGTCTATTAGAAGAAAATAAAAAAGTATGAATTTTAATATATTCGATTTTTTATTTAGATAAAAAATAAGCTCTAAAAATGAAGTAAGTTTTTTGTTATAATCCGCGTCCAATTAAAAAATATACAACCTTATTTTCGGTCATCAATAATTTGCAGATTGGTTCATTGATTTTTTGTTTTATTTTGATTCTCTATTTAATTTTCTGTCATATAAAATGTATCATGTAATTTACTTTTTGATTTCAATTTTCAATTTGAAATACAAAATTATCATCAAAATGTATTTTTGTGTTATATTAATTTAAAATCAAATAAAAAGATAAAAATGGTGTTTTCAAACGAGTCTCATTTTCCCCTTTACTCAATTTTCATCCCTTCTATCACCTTTGATCAAAATATGTACATCCAAATCGTGACCTCCTTTTAATCTAACGCCAGTGAGACAAAATCTTTTGATTTCCCGGTACATAATATTTAGTATTTACTGATTCCAAGTTTAATTTTAGTCTTTTTTCGTCCATCGATTTAGAGTTTTATGATCTTAAACCCCTGTTAAATCTTCAAATCAAGGCTCCAACCACTCCCAAGTGTAATTGGTTGTCAAATAACACCTCAAATGCCAGCTAAATGATTCCAATTTTCCAGCCATGTCATTGTACAAGAGTAAAAGGCCAAAAAACATGTAATGTATTTATTATTTTCAATCCATATAATTCTTAATATTTTTCGTACAAATTTGCAAGTATATTGTATGAAGTTCGGTTGCAACCATATGTTTTGTTTTTCTGTTTTGAAAATGATGCCATTTAAAACATCTTTAATGAATACATGGGATGTTTATTACATGATTTTGATTATAAAGAATATTTATGACCCATTTAGATGTCGAAATGGATTGTTTTATGTTATATATTACCTCTAACAGGTTATGTTGGTATTTTAAAAACTTAGTTAACAAGAAAATAGATCGAACAAGTCAAAATTGCCTAAGCGTATTTAAAAATTATCTAAAATTTATACCTATGTAATAATAATTATAATATCAAGGAATGATGTATATTTCAATATGAGGTGCTTATAAAAATTATCTAAAATTTATACCATTTTGATCTGCTCAATCAGTTTCATTTTGGTTAAGTTTTTGAATTCCACGTCTTTATCATATTTGTCATAATTTTGACTAAAATTCACACTTTTATAGTAAATATGTTGAACCTGTCTCCTTGAACAAAAATATATGGTTTTGACATTAATTTTTACTTATATATGATTTTTTTTTAAATTACCTCATAAAAATTAATTTGTACTTATATATGATTTTTTTTAAATTACCTCATAAATAGATATTCAAATTCAATATGTATCTAAAAAGTTAGTAACAAATATTAGAATATGTTTGTATAAGGCTAAGCGGTGTGGTGTCGGAGTCACCCACCTCCACTTCAGCAAATACCTCTCCAAAACCGAACTCATCGCCGGAAAAGAGAGACATCGGAGTGGTGCCGGAGGTTGTTGGCGGCAAGGGAGAAGAGAAAGAGAGAGCTAAAAGACAGGGAGAAGAGAGAAAGAGAAGAGAGAGACAACGACAAGGTATTGCCGCTCACCCGATGCCACACCCACGACGCGGTGTTTGCCGCCGGCGAAGGATGCCACGTCTGATGCCGCAGGTAATTTACCCCTCCACTCCGTGCAACCTAAGGTTACAGAAATACCCATCATCTAAAATGTTTTATCACCTCAGTATCATATCATGTCATATCAACATCATTTTCCACCATTTATTTAGGGATATTCATGACTCCATCTAGAGGTGCACAAAAGAACCGGTTTTTTAAATAACCGAAAAAGAAAACCGAACCGGTTTTTTTAATAACCGGTTTTTTAATAACTGAACCGGTTTTTTAACCGAACCGGTTTTTAACCGGTTTTTTATCTCAAACCGAACCGGTTTAAAAACCCCGGTTTAAAAACCGAAAAAACCCGAACCGAACCGGTTTAAAAACCGAAAAAAACCGGTTTGAAAATCAATCTCGAACGAAAAAAAAACCGGCCAAAACCGGACCGGTTATAACCGAAACCGGTTGGACCCAAACCGGTTCTTAAAAAAACCGGTTTTTAAAAAACCGAAACCGGTTTTTAACCGGCTTTTGTGCACCTCTGACTCCATCACAGCGAAATAATTGTCATGTCACAATTTACTAATTAAATACAAATAATCTTAAATAAAAATGAAAAATATTTCATTACTTTTAAAATAATACAAAAGACATAAAAACAAGAAATCAATAATTACATAACAAAACTGGAAAAAACAAAATAATCATTAAAATGTTCAAATATCATTTTCTAACCAACCTTTTTGGTGTTTACGAGAATGACCAATGTTTTAGGAATGGATTTTTGGAACAAAAGTTTGAGATTTCTTCTCTCTCGTTTTAGATTTCATATTATTATTTTCTTATTTTGTTCATTTCAACTGATTTATTTTGTGACTATTACCAACAGTCTTGATTCTAAAAAGTTATATTCGTTCTAGATAAATAGAAATGACCCCTTAATACAAAAGGCCCTCGATACAATCAATCAATAAAAACAACGATTAGTCGGTGGTGCATCGGCAATGAGACGATGAATAAGAAAAATAATTATATATAAAATAATAATAATTAATATTAATTTATATATAAAATAAAAATTATATATAAATATTGTGATTATTAATTAATAATTATTAGATAATAATTTTACAATGATTATAAAAAAGGTAAAACTATTATGTAATAATTATAGTTATTTTATGAAAAAACAAAAAGTAATAATTAGGGGTAAAGTCAGATTGCAAATTATATGCAAAAAATTAAAATACTTATGTAATAATTATATCTATTTTAGGATAAAAACAAAAAATAATAATTAAGGGGTAAAATCAGACTTTAAAAAAGGTATAAAGATATAATTAGATGGACCCTTTTTAATAATGTCCACTTAATTAGAACTAAAAAATAACATTTTAATATTAGTTTTCCATGTGGATTCAGTTATCTAACATACCGTCCTTTTGAGTTCCTTTTTGTTGTTTGTTCCACTCATTATTGTCTTCAATTGATTGAAGAAAATTGCCTATTTGGCTATTTCTATGATGACTTTGCGGGCCTGCTTAAATCGCAGACATGTGAGCACGCAAAATTCACTCTTTCCCAAGTATAGCTCGTAGTCAAATACCTGAAAAATAGTTCCTTTAAATTATTTTGTTGATCTGTACACACCTATTTACATAAAGAGGTAGTATCATGTCCCATTCCATGACGAGGATATCAAGCCGCAAGCCGAAGCAAGAGTCTCTAAAAAGCGCCTCACGCCCCGAGATAGATTGTAGATTGACAAGTATTTTGCCACCAAGTTTTGGGTTACATATGTAAACAGTTATTCTAGAATAACAAAATTCAAAGGTAACAATCCAAGTGAGTAAAACAGAATCTGGAGCTTCTATTTCAAACATGTTAATCAGGTTTCAAAGTCGGGAATACATTTCAGGCATAGTTTTTAAACAAAGTAGCACTAAATGAAGAAATGAAATACCACATATTGACAACCTATTACAAAACAGTAACTAAATCTACAACAAAAAATAGTGGCATTGCAGACTACTTTGCATTTTGAACTAGGGTTTTTATTTTAGACAACGATTTCTAGTATGATTGTACTAATTTACTTTGATAACTAGCGGGCACGGGTTCGAGATTGCTGGAGCACGGGTCCGGATAAATGCAAGAAAAAACAGTGTACTCTGCCGAATAATAGCAATGTCATAATTAAGTTGATTTTTAAAAATACATACACTTTTCAAAACTTAATTGATGGTCTTTTAATGTTTATCCAAGTCTGTATTATGTTTTCGAGAATTATTATTTTTATCTTAAAAGGGTTATTATACTGTCGTTTTTTTATTTTTACAACAGATGATGTATAAGGTCTAAATGTAAGGACTTAATTGGATAAAACTGAAAATTCAACTCTCAATTGTTAAAAGGGTGAAAATGTAAGGACTTTATTGAATATTTTCTTTCTATATATAACTAAATTGTAAACATTTAACAAAATGTTGGGCTTAATTGAGTATAAAAAAACAATTAAGACTTAATCAAATATAGGGTCAAAATGTAAGGACTTTCCTGAATATATCTCTAAGAAATATATCGATAATAAAAGAAAAAATAAAACGATTAACTTACCCCTTCATAAAGTATAACTGTTGCTCCATTAAGCAAAGGTCCATAAGTAAAGTAATCCAACCACAATCAGCTGTACACCTACAATTTAGTAATTTATATCATCATTAAAGTATAGACATGTAGTTTATAAATGTTTTTTTGTAACTATTTAACTGAATTAGTACCAATATATATCAGAATCTTTATAGTCAAATGTATATTTGAATGTTGTTGCAGTTTATATCATATAACCTCCTGTAGTATGCAGAACACCCTATCAAATGCACCACTATTTGTAACACCCCTTTCTCAAACCATATTTTAATATAGTTTTTATTACAAAAACATTACACAACTGGTGACTATGAAAGAGTCACTAATTTTTTTTTTCACAAACTTTATTCTTAAGAGGATATTACAGACTCAATACAGAAAACCATAATTTAAACTTACTGTATTTACAATGGTCCCAACTTCAACTCCCGCTCCTTTCACCTAAGTACATAGCATTTAAAAATATAATACGTGAGACATAAAGCCTCGTGAGTAATATGGGTTTTAGACCCAAAACTTTTCTGCTCAAAACTTGAAATATAGACAAGTAAACTGCTTAGAATTTATTTTCATAATAAATCTCAAATCTCTTTACTTTTCTCTTTTCGGAACTCAAAAACACTTTCTTTCTCAAAAACTGCTTCTTACTTTAAAACTGTTTTATTCTATAAAACTGCTTTCTTTCTCATATACTTGTGACCAACTGAAACTCATGAATTATTTTAATTTAATTCATTCAACTAGCTCCCCTCACGGAACAGAACAGATCCGTCCGCTCGGTTATGCTCATTCTGTCTCCCCTTTGTGACTTGGAACGGATTCAAGCACAAGGGTATACTAAGCTAGACAACTACTTCGCGACGGGAGGTACCATCCCAGTAGTGTCTTCTGATCCCCCGATTATGTGGGTGATCCTAGTCCGGATAACTGGCTCTTACTTCTTTCTTTCTTTAATACTTATCTCATTACATCTCAAATTGGTCAAAATGGGACACAATTTATAAACAACTCATACTCAAACATTTTATAACTCTTTACTGAAAATACTTTCAAAAACTGATTTTTTTGACATCTTAGTTCACATAAGGAACTTCTTTCAAAATTCTTTGCAAACCATACTTCTTAAAAATCTCTTTGAACACTAAGCCCTTGTATAGAGCTACTTTTAAAACTATTTTCCAAACGTTAGTATTTGCAAACATTTAGAAATTTTACTTTTCTGAAAATAACATTTTGCTATTTACTATAGAAATCCTCATAAAACTCACCTTGATGTTGCTACAAGTCTCTAAACTTCTCGTATTCCTTTTCCTTTCCCGTGCTCAATGGTATTTGAAGCACCACCTATACAAATATCATGTATAAATACTCAATATAATTAACTCTATAGTTCTAAAGTCTCATGTGACACAACTCCAGGTTATAATAAATATATAACCATTAATAAACTCGTTTTATAGTTTTTCTCCGAAATACGCGTATTTTGCTACAGTACCCCTGAGGGGTCGTATTTCAGTTCCGACACTTTTCCATGAAATCTTAGGCCATATTAGACTTGTGTTTCAAATTTGGAGTTCATTGGACAAGTCTAGCTCAAATTCCAAAAATCAAGTTTTGACATAAACTTGAAGTTTAGCCACTGCCGCTACAGTGACTTTTCCGCAAGGTCGGATTACGGATTTGATCATTCCCGATATGTTTTCATACCATTCTAAGGCTATGGTAAAAATTTCAGACCAAACGGACATGCCTAGCTATGGTTTCTGACCTTTATGGTTTTTAACATTTTTGGTCCCTGTCTAGAGGCGCACTGCGCCAGTTACAGGGCGCACTGCGCCTGGGCGCACCCCGCCTAGGTCCTGGGCGCACTGCGCCTAGCGCCTGGGCAGGCTCCTGATCAGTCGCGATTTGGCACTGTAGCACGCAGTTTTGACATTTTAAGTCCTTAATCCAGGTCTTAATCATATGGGGTTTGTTCCCTGACTAAAACCCTCCATTAAAACAAGGTTTTAATCCATTAAAATCGATTCAATAAATCAAATGCAGGAATTAAAGTTCTTGATCAAAATTGAAAATTCTCAAGAATAGCAATCTACTTCCATGTTCTTGAGTTATGTTCTTAACTAATGACTTATTGGAAGCATTAGCCACTTAAACCACATGATTGATAACTGAAATTTCAGTTTCAATTCAACCCAAGAACCAATTCAAGAATACACCCAAAAACTTAGGTTAGAACAAAGGAAATCTTACCTTTCAAGGCTTGGAATCACTAATTCCAAGGTTGGTTCTTGATTCTTGGCAATTCCTTGATCTCCCCGTGTTCTTCTTCTCGTTCTCTCTAGCTCTCTCTCGTATCTTCTGAAATGTTCTACTGGGTTCTCAAATGATGGAGGATAACTATCATATAATATATATATTTAATATTTATAAACATTTACATTTTAGTCCCCAAGCTTTCAAACTTTTCTTCAAAAATGGTCCTAAGACCCATAACTTTGCAACCAAGTTTCCATTAACTTCTAACTTGACATTTTCTTGACAATTTGGTCATTTTCATGTCAAATGACCATTTTGCCCTTTTTGGTCAAATTTCACTATTCACATGGTAAAACTCCAAATCTCACATAATCTCTTATTTCTTATATTATAATTTCACAAATACATATTATTTTACATAATAGTCTTATAACGTGTCAAAAGACCGTTTTACCCTTTTACAACTTTTTCGCGGGTTCTTACAGTCACCCCTCCTTAAGCAGATTCCGTCCTCGGAATCTTTTCGTAATCTCTGAAATTCGGATATCTTCTTTTCATTTCTTCTAGCGTCTCCCAAGTTAGGTTTGACCCGAACGGGTGCTTCCACTTGACTAGCACTAGGTCGATCTCCTTGTTCCTTAACTTCTTAGTCTGCATCTCTAGAATCGCTTCAGGTTCTTCAATCAGTCTGCTAGGAGCCTCCACCCTCAGATCTGTGTACGGTATAACCAACTCTTCTTTTCCAAAGTATTTCTTCAAGTAGCATACATGAAAGGTATCATGTATTCCACTAAGTTCGGGTGGTAACTCTAGCTTAAATGCTTGCAATCCCACTCTTTTCAGAATTTTAAAAGGTCCAATGTATCTTGGACTCAGCTTTCCTCTCTTGCCAAATCTGACCACTCCTTTCCATGGCGACACTTTTATCATCACCAAATCTCCTTCTTGCAAGTTATATGGTCTCTTCTTTAGATTCGAGTAACTCTTTTGCCGATCTTGTGCTGCTTTCATGTTGGCTTGAATTACTCCAATTTTCTCATTAGTTACTCTAACAATATCTGACCCTGTAAGTTTAGTTTCACCCGCCTCCAACCAGCATAAAGGAGTTCTACACTTTCTGCCATACAATGCCTCAAAGGGTGGCATTTTGATGCTAGAATGGTAGTTGTTATTGTATGCAAACTCCACTAATGGTAGGTGTTCATCCCAACTGCCTCCAAATTCCATCACGCATGACCGTAGCATGTCTTCTAATGTCTGGATCGTTCGTTCACTCTGACCATCCGTTTGTGGATGATACGCTGTACTTAGCTGAATTCTCGTCCCCATTTTATCTTGTAAAGCTCTCCAAAAGTTAGAGGTAAATTTGGGGTCTCTGTCTGACACGATAGACAACGGTGCACCATATATTCTTAACACTTCATCTGTATACAACTAGGCTAACTGCTCCAATGGAGTAGTTTCTTTTATGGCTAGAAATAGTGCACTTTTGGTCAACCGATCTACTATGACCCATATGCTATCATAACCTCTTCTCGTTCTCGGTAACCCGACAATCAAGTCCATGGTTACATCTTCCCACTTTCCGGCTGGGATATGCAATGACTGAGCATCCCCATGCGGGACCTGATGTTCCGCCTTGACTTGTGCACATATAACACACTTGGAGATGTACTTAGCTATCCTCTTCTTCATTCCAGGCCACCAATACTGTCTTTTCAAATCTTGATAAGTCTTGGTACTCCCTGGATGTATGGAATACTTTGACTTATGCGACTCTTCTAGAATCAGCTTTCTCAATCCTCCTGCTTTCGGTACCCAAATGCGGTTTCTGTAGGTCTTTAATCCTTGACTATTGGTCTCAAACTGAATGTCTTTTCCTAGCTTTTCATCTTTTAAGTCTCCACTTTCTTCAACTTTCTGCTGAACTGCTTTAATCTGTTCTATAATACTAGACACTAGCTCTATACGCATCGATCTTGCCTTGATTCTTTTCTCAGGAGCTTTTCTACTTAATGCATCTGTTACTACATTTGCTTTACCCGGATGGTATACAATGTCGCAATAATAGTCACTGATCAGCTCTAGCCATCTGCTCTGTCTCATGTTCAACTCTTTTTGAGTGAATACATACTGCAAACTCTTGTGATCGGTGAATAGCTTGCACTTTGTACCATACAAGTAATGTCTCCAAATCTTCAAGGCAAATACGATCGCTGCAAGTTCTAGATCGTGGGTTGTGTACTTTTTCTCTGGATCTTTCAACTGTCTGGAAGCGTATGCTATAACCTTTCCTCTTTGCATCAATACACAGCCAAGTCCCCGATGCGAGGCATCGCTGTATACTTCAAAGTCTTCTGTCCCATCTGGTAACGTAAGGACAGGCGCGTTACACAACTTTTCTTTCAATGTAGTAAAAGCTCTTTCTTGTTCTTCTTGCCATCTGAATTTCTCTTCTTTCCGGGTTAGTCGTGTAAGTGGCACTGCTATACGGGAGAAATCTTGAATAAATCTCCTGTAATATCCGGCAAGACCGAGAAAACTTCTAACTTCTGTTGGCGTCTTGGGAGGCTCCCATTTCCCTACTGCTTCAACTTTTGCTGGATCAACTTTTATACCTTGGATAGAAACAACATGTCCAAGGAACTGCACTTCTCGCATCCAAAACTCGCATTTGGAGAACTTTGCATATAGCTGTTCTCGCTTCAGGGTCTCAAGCACTGCTCGCAAGTGATTCGAATGCTCTTCTTTGCTCTTTGAGTATATTAGTATGTCATCTATGAACACTATAACAAATCGGTCTAGAAACGGTTTACAGACCCGATTCATTAAGTCCATAAAAATCGCTGGTGCATTCGTAAGACCGAATGGCATTACTAGGAACTCGTAATGCCCGTATCGTGTACGGAACGCTGTCTTCTCTACATCACTTTCTTTTACCCTGACTTGGTGATACCCGGATCTCAAATCAATCTTTGAGAAATAATCTGCACCTTGTAGCTGATCGAACAAATCGTCTATTCTGGGCAACGGGTAACGGTTCTTAATGGTAATCTTGTTCAATTCTCTGTAATCAATGCACATCCGCATTGATCCATCCTTCTTCTTTACAAACAGAACTGGAGCACCCCACGGAGAAGAACTAGGCCTGATGAAGCCTTTATCTAGTAACTCCTGCAACTGGGACATTAATTCCCGCATCTCGGTTGGTGCTAACCGGTACGGTGCCCGTGCTATTGGGGAGGCTCCTGGAACAAGATCTATCCGAAACTCAACTTGCCTTTCCGGTGGCAAGCCTGGTAACTCATCTGGGAAAACTTCTGGGAATTCTTTTACTACTTCTATGTCTTTATACATCTGTTTTACTTTGTCTTCAGTCATCACATAAGCTAGGAAAGATACACATCCTTTCCTGATACACCTTCGGGCTTTTGCCACACTAATGAGATTTGGCACATGCTTGCTTCTTTCTCCATATACGTACACTTTAGCTCCTAGGGTTTTAACAGACACCCTCTTCTGCCCACAGGCTATCTTCGCGTCATTGGCACCAAGCCAATCCATCCCAATTATCACATCAAAGGACTTAATTCCAATGGGAAGAAGATTAAGTCGGAACTTCTTGCCATTGATATCAAGTTCACAATCTCGGTACATATGCTGAACTTCGACAAACTTTCCATCCGCTACTTCCACTTCAAAAACCATATCTAACAATTCTAATGGGACTCTCAATCGGGCTCCAAATCCATGGGACACGAATGAATATGTAGAACCAGAATCAAACAACACATATGCAGGTGTCGAGTTGATCAATAGTATACCTGAGACCACATCGTGCGTCTCCCTTGCTTCTTCCCTGGTGATCTGAAAAGCTCTAGTCTTCACCTTCTGGGGTTCTGTCTTCTTTTGAGCTGTTGACACCACAGTTTCTCCTCCCTTGTTTGGGCAGTTGAAACTATAGTGCCCCATCTGATGGCATGAAAAGCACTCCACTTCACTAGCTTTCTTTGCTTTGTAGTCTTTCATTTTGTGACCGAGTCCGCCACAATTAAAACAGGCGTTTGATCCCGCACGACATTCGCCACTATGTTCTTTTCCACATTTCTCACACCTTTTTACATTCCCCAGTCGATTCTGACTCATGCTTGATTTCCCCTTTTTCTTTGAATTTCCGCTGCTGCTCACTGTCTTTCTCTTGTCACTAAAACTTGGTCTTTCGTCATTTCGTCGTTTCCCAATATCCTCCACGTTTCGGGCAGCATTAATCGCCCCGTCTAATGTTTCAGCTTTCTTTACTTCTAGTTCATAATTCCATGGCAAACCCCGGACATAGCGGTTAATTCGGGACCGCTCACTGGGGTAGGATTCCCCCACAAAAGGCAGCATGTCACAGAATTTCTTCGTATATTCGTCAACCGTTAAGTCTCCTTTCTTTATCGTTAAGAAATCTTCGTTCATTTTCTCCAAATCTCTTGTGGGACAGAATTTATCTTTGAGACACGAGACAAACTCCGCCCATGACCAGCCATATACAACATCTTTACCCAAACTCTCGTATTTGGTGTTCCACCACACCAGAGCATCATCCTTCAGCTGCCGGGAGGCGTAGTTGACTTGGTCTTTTTCTCCACATTTACTAGCTTGCATCACTTGTTCGATCTCTCGGACCCATCGCATTGTCACCTTCGGCTCAAAACTGCCATGGTATTCGGGCGGTTTGCAAGCCATAAAGGACTTAAAAGAACAGCCCTTTTCTTCCTTCTTGTTCCCTCCACCAACCTCTTCCTCAGTCGTCTTTTTGGAGACTTCTTGTGATGATTGGGCACTAGGTTCACCCATTCGGCTGTCTATTATGTTATTCACATCTTGCTTCAGTTCATTTCGTAAGTTATTGATTAGGTACTGAAATGCTTCCATAGTGACAGGTTGTGGTGGTGGGTTTGGCTCAGCCCCATCATTTCGAATAACATGTCCAGGTCCACTTCCTCTCGAAGAAGTGTGACTGCCCTCACCCCTGTCAGCTTGTCTTTCGCCTTCCATTACTATATAGATGAATAAAATATCTGTTTAATACACAATTCTATATAGTATTTCATAAGCGGTAGCATGTTATCTCCCTATTTTGACTGTACTTTTATAACAGTCATACTCACTCTATAACTTCTATAAGTCTAAGTGTACCTCTATACTACTAAGGCACCTTACTACTACTCTTGCTAGCTTAAGCCTTGGATGGTATTCCAACCTAATTCGCTTAAACTATGGCTCTGATACCAAAACTGTAACACCCCTTTCTCAAACCATATTTTAATATAGTTTTTATTACAAAAACATTACACAACTGGTGACTATGAAAGAGTCACTAATTTTTTTTTTCACAAACTTTATT
Organism: Cichorium intybus; assembly: GCA_023525715.1. Lineage (NCBI taxonomy): Eukaryota > Viridiplantae > Streptophyta > Magnoliopsida > Asterales > Asteraceae > Cichorium > Cichorium intybus. The sequence continues at coordinate 136,476,837 of CM042011.1, read as the reverse complement.
CTTAAGGGGATATTACAGACTCAATACAGAAAACCATAATTTAAACTTACTGTATTTACAATGGTCCCAACTTCAACTCCCGCTCCTTTCACCTAAGTACATAGCATTTAAAAATATAATACGTGAGACATAAAGCCTCGTGAGTAATATGGGTTTTAGACCCAAAACTTTTCTGCTCAAAACTTGAAATATAGACAAGTAAACTGCTTAGAATTTATTTTCATAATAAATCTCAAATCTCTTTACTTTTCTCTTTTCAGAACTCAAAAACACTTTCTTTCTCAAAAACTGCTTCTTACTTTAAAACTGTTTTATTCTATAAAACTGCTTTCTTTCTCATATACTTGTGACCAACTGAAACTCATGAATTATTTTAATTTAATTCATTCAACTAGCTCCCCTCACGGAACAGAACAGATCCGTCCACTCGGTTATGCTCATTCTGTCTCCCCTTTGTGACTTGGAACGGATTCAAGCACAAGGGTATACTAAGCTAGACAACTACTTCGCGACGGGAGGTACCATCCCAGTAGTGTCTTCTGATCCCCCGATTATGTGGGTGATCCTAGTCCGGACAACTGGCTCTTACTTCTTTCTTTCTTTAATACTTATCTCATTACATCTCAAATTGGTCAAAATGGGACACAATTTATAAACAACTCATACTCAAACATTTTATAACTCTTTACTGAAAATACTTTCAAAAACTGATTTTTTTGACATCTTAGTTCACATAAGTAACTTCTTTCAAAATTCTTTGCAAACCATACTTCTTAAAAATCTCTATGAACACTAAGCCCTTGTATAGAGCTACTTTTAAAACTATTTTCCAAACGTTAGTATTTGCAAACATTTAGAAATTTTACTTTTCTGAAAATAACATTTTGCTATTTACTATAGAAATCCTCATAAAACTCACCTTGATGTTGCTACAAGTCTCTAAACTTCTCGTATTCCTTTTCCTTTCCCGTGCTCAATGGTATTTGAAGCACCACCTATACAAATATCATGTATAAATACTCAATATAATTAACTCTATAGTTTTAAAGTCTCATGTGACACAACTCCAGGTTATAATAAATATATAACCATTAATAAACTCGTTTTATAGTTTTTCTCCGAAATACACATATTTTGCTACAGTACCCCCGAGGGGTCGTATTTCAGTTCCGACACTTTTCCATGAAATCTTAGGCCATATTAGACTTGTGTTTCAAATTTGGAGTTCATTGGACAAGTCTAGCTCAAATTCCAAAAATCAAGTTTTGACATAAACTTGAAGTTTAGCCACTGCCGCTACAGTGACTTTTCCGCAAGGTCGGAATACGGATTTGATCATTCCCGATATGTTTTCATACCATTCTAAGGCTATGGTAAAAATTTCAGACCAAACGGACATGCCTAGTTATGGTTTCTGACCTTTATGGTTTTTAACATTTTTGGTCCCTGTCTGGAGGCGCACTGCGCCAGTTACAGGGCGCACTGCGCCTGGGCGCACTGCGCCTAGCGCCTGGGCAGGCTCCTGATCAGTCGCGATTTGGCACTGTAGCACGCAGTTTTGACATTTTAAGTCCTTAATCCAGGTCTTAATCATATGGGGTTTGTTCCCTGACTAAAACCCTCCATTAAAACAAGGTTTTAATCCATTAAAATCGATTCAATAAATCAAATGCAGGAATTAAAGTTCTTGATCAAAATTGAAAATTCTCAAGAATAGCAATCTACTTCCATGTTCTTGAGTTATGTTCTTAACTAATGACTTATTGGAAGCATTAGCCACTTAAACCACATGATTGATAACTGAAATTTCAGTTTCAATTCAACCCAAGAACCAATTCAAGAATACACCCAAAAACTTAGGTTAGAACAAAGGAAATCTTACCTTTCAAGGCTTGGAATCACTAATTCCAAGGTTGGTTCTTGATTCTTGGCAATTCCTTGATCTCCCCGTGTTCTTTTTCTCGTTCTCTCTAGTTCTCTCTCGTATCTTCTGAAATGTTCTACTGGGTTCTCAAATGATGGAGGATAACTATCATATAATATATATTTAATATTTATAAACATTTACATTTTAGTCCCCAAGCTTTCAAACTTTTCTTCAAAAATGGTCCTAAGACCCATAACTTTGCAACCAAGTTTCCATTAACTTCTAACTTGACATTTTCTTGACAATTTGGTCATTTTCATGTCAAATGACCATTTTGCCCTTTTTGGTCAAATTTCACTATTCGCACGGTAAAACTCCAAATCTCACATAATCTCTTATTTCTTATATTATAATTTCACAAATACATATTATTTTACATAATAGTCTTATAACGTGTCAAAAGACCGTTTTACCCTTTTACAACTTTTTCGCGGGTTCTTACACTATTTATTAATCATAAAATCTCAACTAAATACCAGAAAAAAATAATTCAAATTTATTAAAAAATTTTAAATACCTTCGGCTTTTCGGTGCTTCCACTAGTATAAAGAAGAAAAAGTGGATCCTCTGCATCTACCCACTCCACATCACACGTAGTAGAGCATTTAGGAACAGCATCCTGCAAAAAAAAAATTAAAAATTAATGCACAACATCATTTAATAATATCTTTGAAATTAAATAGTTTACAAATAATATTTGTATTACTACCTGCCACCAAATATGTCTTCCCTTTTGCCATTTAGTATATTCTTTCTTCATGGAAGATTCATTTTCGTGTGTCAAGCATGAATCTATTTTATCACATAGAATATCTATTTTGTCAGCTAATGAAGCCTAATGACAAATGTCAAATAAATGACGGATATACCCACCTACAGATACTCCATTTTGAGATGATTCTAGAAGTGCAGCATCAACAATGTCTTTAAGATTGAGTACCTTTTTCCCTCTTTTAACCGCATTGCAAGTCACCACAATCTTTGGTTTGCAATCCATGATTATATTAAAAAGCGATTCTGAAGAGTATCCAGCAAAAATAACCTGAAAACCAAATGTAAATCAGTGTCATAGTCATTCAATAAAATTATAGAATTTGAAAGGTGTTTTTACATCATCAATGATAAAAGCATGTCGACTCTATTTACCTTAATCACAACCAATAATCTAATAAAAAACTGTGTACCTTGATTAAAGCTTCTAGAAGGTTTTTGGCTTGATCAAGGTTGCGTCTCACCTAATAAAAAATGTAAGATAAGAAGATAACATGAGAAGAAATTACATTAAGCTTTTCAAATGATTAGACGTTTTCTCTTCTTTGCATCTGAAAATGTGAAGAAAAAACATTGATTATAAAATTTTTATTATAGATTATGCAAAGATATGAGAGGTGAATTTATATAGTGTTATGAGATGGTTACCCTTCTTGTGTGAAGTCTGTGAGCTTTTTCCCTTAGTCTAAATACATTGTATGGGTTGGTGTCATTAACTGGAGGAGGTGGCTGTAATAACAAAAAAATTGGTAAAAAGTTTTTTACCATGCAAGGGTAAATTTGTCATTTAAAGAAGAAACTAAAAACTAACCCGCAGGCGGCGCAGAACAGGTTTTAGCCATCTTTCCCGCTGCACAAATTTGAAAGGAGAAATTTAAAAAGGATAAAGAAAAGATTATTCACATTGAAAAGTATTCTTAAAAAAATGACATATACCAAATACCTTTTCTGCACAAGTAATAGGTTTTCTATTTTTGGTGCTTTGATATAAAACTAAGGAATTACTTGCCCAAAACAAAAAAGACTATGAAAAATGATTGTTATTTCGTACTATTAATCATTTTTTATTTCAAAATTTGCGCTTTTCTGCACTTTTTGTCATGGTGGAGAATCCCAAAGGCGAGTCGATAATAATTTCTTAACTATTTTCCAGATATTGTCAGTATATGAGAATGATTTTATGTCTTTTCGGTATCTTTTTTTTATGAGTGCTATTAATTTTTGTATCTATTTTCCTGATATTGTTAGAATTCATATCTTTGACATTAACACTACAGAAACTGCTTTGCATCTACAAATTTGCATATAGAAGCTTTTATAAGAGAATGTTCTAGAAAACATGAAAGAGAATGTGTTAAAAGTTAAAACCTTTCACAGACCTCATCTGAAAGAACATGAAGTTCTTCCTTTTCGTTCTCATAGAACCACCCATTGCTACATGCACTCTATCAAAAAAGGTAAAAACAATATTACTTAAATAACAAGTGAAAATTATGCACTGGATTGTATTAATGGGAGTACCTTTATAGAGATCATCAGCACCATAATAGCTGCTTGTAATTGGGGTTCATTTTTCTGTTGACATACCAAATCACACAGTAGTGACAACAGAATTTGTTTCTATTAGAATATTTAATTATGAACACTTAAGGAGAAGTTCAGTAATAATAGTGGAAGAAATAAGTGACCTGTTTTATCAAATTAGGTAATTCTGGAGCTCTGCCAGGGACCTCATTGTTAGCAACAGCATAGTCAATACCTCTGTAATTATGGATGTGTATATCCAGTCAGTATAATATGTTTACCAAAAGACTTCACAATGTAGCTCTTTCAAGAACAGTTAGGAATGTTCTTTTTCCCCAAATCACATGAACTTAGCGAAATCAGCTTATGTATGTATGTGAAATTGTGAATGAAATCCGGCGCGACTCAACAATTAGGGCTTGAAATAAATATAATTTCTCACCATAATCATACATAAACAAAATACAAATCTCATGCATAAAAACAATTCACCACTGATTGACTACAAAAAGCTAAAGAAATTGAAAAGAACAAAAAATCGAAATAAAAAAGGAACACCTGGCAAGAGAGAGTCAGAGGTTGAAGAACTCTGTGATGTCGATATTTTCGTCACCGCGGAGGTGAAAAAGTAATCGGCTAGTGACGGTTGAGATACGGAAAGAGTTGACGTACGACGGCGATAGTGCCTGCGCGGTGGATATGTCCACCGTTCCGGTCCTTCTCGCAGGCCGACTCCAAGAAGACAAGAACACAAGAAAAAATAGAAAGTGTAAAATAAAACGTTATTCGGAGGAGTATTGTTCCGATTTCTTGCTTCAATCTGCAAAATCAAATCCTTTGTCTTTGTGGAACCCTAGAATGTCCAGGCGTCAACCTCGCAGCGTCGCCGGAAAAACGACCCACAGCAATAGGATACGGAAGACGGATATTCACCACAGTGGAGAAGGAAGGAATGCATGCAGGAGAAAGGAAGACAACACGCCGACATACGCCAAGGAACCACGACTTTAGCGGTGGAATATATATATATATATATATATATATATATATATATATATATATATATATATATATATATATATATATATATATATATATATATATATAAAACGTTCAAAAAACCCGGAACAGCCTAACAACCCGCGAACCAACCCGAAATTAGGGAATCCGGAAAAAAAAAATCGACAAACTGCGTGACAACCCGGAAAAAAAAAAGGTTCATGTAACGTTCAAAAAAATTACGCCATTTAAGTAATAGAATAATAATTATAACCAATACACACAATGGCTACATATTTGAAACAAAACCATCATTCATTTCTAACGATTTCTTCAAATCCCCAAACATGGTTTTTGTTTTAGATTGCCGATTTTGAATTTTTACACAACATAAAATGTATAATGATACTACAACCGTATATGGGTTAGAAATTTAACCGGTACACCTGAATCTATTCTGCATATGAATCCATGTTGTTTCGTGTTGAGAGAGTGGGATATGATGAGTACCACATTTAATATTTGATAAAAATATAGGGACCATATAAACATGTGGGTATCCATCAAATACTGTGACCGGAATGACCCATTTTTGATTGTAGTATGTTCATATTTGTAAAATGTCAAATTCTTTGTTATTTCGGGTAATCCCAAAAACAAACATGTGATCATTTTTGTAAATATCCTTCAAATGTATTTTGAATTAATTTTTAGAAGACGTTATAAGAGAATCGTTATATATTGTATATTTGCTCAAATAATTTATAATATTGTTTCGGGATAATAGTTTGTGAGGGTAATAAAATTTTGCATATGTACACATTTAGTCAATTTTTTGTACATATTTGACTAATAAACTTATATAAAGTGCATATTTGACTAATAAACTTATATAAAGTGCTTAAAAAATTATAAAGTGTTTGAAAAAGACCATTATGACAGATAACTAAATATTTTTTTAGTTTCTGACTACTTCTCTGACCACTAATAAACTTGTAAAAGTAACCAACTTTTGTAATCATATACATGTTTTCACTTTTCATTTTCTCACACATTTAACCAGTAAATTTATATTAAGATGAAATTTGGCCAACAAACCATTATAAATGTATCTAAAACACAAATACATTATTTGTAAGACCCGTTCCGCCGAGTCACGGCTCGGGCTAATCCGCGGCACGGCTTTAGGAAGGATCCAGAAACGCGTGAAATTTGTACGCGCGGCGCGGTTCTAAAGAACCCGCGGCGCGGTGCGCCTCTAAAGTGAAAAACCCTAATTCAGATTTAAACGCCTATATAAAGGGACCCAGCCCTAGGGTTCGTGTTTTTGGGAGTTTTCTGGAGCAGAGGCGTCTGGTTTCAGCAGAGACTCTTTGGTTCCAAGGCTTTGGAGGTTTGAAGGAAGAGATACAACGTGGGGGAAGGCTGTAGTCGATCGGGTGCATTTCTCTGTTTTCCAGAAGCAAGGTAAGAGGATCTACCTTCTGATATTTCAGTTTATCCCGTTTTTATGGTGTTATCCCTTAAGTAGTAGTCTTAGGTGACTTGTAACCCTTAGGGTTAGAATAAGGACATGAATAGACTTGCATGTCCCAAAGGAAGTGATCTTAGGGTAGTTTCAGATCTCAGGAAGGGTTTGGAGTGAAACCCTAGCCGATTGATGTACTGTTAATCGCTAAAAACATTTTGGAATGTTACGAGCCGCGACGCAGACTGGCTATCTCAGCGGCGCGGACTCGGCTGAAACCCCGTGTTTATTCGATGATAGCCGCGGCGCGTAGGACGAGGAGCCACGCCGCGGCGAGCGACTGTTTGACCAGGAACTTAGTTTTGACCACGGTTTGATGGCAAATATTGAGTCTAACCTTTAGGCAGGTCTGTAAGAGCCTGGTCAGTAATTGATATGTTGTATGTGTGTGTGATTTAAGTGTGTGGACGAGCTAAGTGGGGATATTAGAGAATATCTACACGGTTTCGAACCAGGTGAGTATCCTCACCTTATTATATGATGTTGCATGTTAGGCATCTTGTGTGTTGTTTACATTTATATGATTTGCTCTATATCTGTGGTTATTTGTTGTTGGGCTCAGTACTGATGCGTGTCCCCTCGTAGCTGTTGTATGGCGAGTTGGACTATTGCATTGTCCCATAGCTGTTGTATGATGGGTTGGGCCATAACCGGGAACCCATAGCTGTTGTTTGATGGGTAGAACCTTCCCGTGTCCATAGCTGTTGTATGATGGACGCCCGTAGCTGTTGTATGGTGGGTAGGGTCGGGTCGTTCTCGAGGACGGGTTGTTTAATGTGTGGGCATGTATGGTAACTTGTGGACTCACTAAGCTTTAAGCTTACCCGTTGATTTTATAACATTTCAGGTAATTCAAATGACAAAGGGAAGGGCAAGGCTTGACGGCAGCACTTCGCATTCAAAAGATTGATGTCAATGAACTATATTAGTATTTTCAAATGTTTCCGCTGTTAATTTAAGTATTATGTCGAACAGTTTTATGTTTCGGAATAAATGTTTTATTGGAACCTTGGTAATAAATGATTTTTAAATTTTTTTTTGAAATTGGGGCGTTACAAATTGATATCAGAGCCTTGGTTTGAGGGATTTGGATGAACTGTATTGGGAATCCAAACTCAAACTTAGGACTGAGCGATTTTGTTAAGAAAATGTTTTTGGAAGGTTAAATTAAAGTAAAAGAAGATGCGATGCGAACCGTCAGCCGAGCTCAAGTAAGTTTTGTGATTCCCAATTACCCATGCCAAGTTTGTGTTATGAGATAAAATGTATTGTGCTAGGATGTAAAGTTGCCTGGATAATATACTCTGTAGACTGTTTTGTGCCATATGTGCTGCTTTGGAATTTTACGCTACTGTCGTTAGGTTGCTTAGTGAATGCTGGTAGGTTAAATGCAATTAGGGTAAGATAGCCTGAGAATTTTTGGTCTGGCCTTACTGGCTGTTCCTTGTTTAGTTGTGACTCTAGGGTAGGATCAGTTATTCAGACGTCTATCTTATTCCCGATTGTGTACGGCTGTGCGTCCGTGAGGCGACTCGACGACATTAGCAGTAGTTCTCTTAGGCACGTGTGAGATGGAGAGTTAGATCAAAAGGTTAGGCACCACGGTGCATAACCGTAGGAGCCATAGGAAATGGTTTAGTATGTGTGTGACATTTTAGGAGGATGATTGACGAACTTGGAACAAGGGCGAATTGGTGTGGAAGGTAGTACCAGGCCAGTATTACCGAAAGCACAGGATTCACGCTTGAGTCAAGAGTAGTCAACCAAAGTCCTAGAAAGTCAAGTAGTGGGGTAGATAGGAATGACCCGAGTATTGATATTAGAAAATGTTGCGCATTTCAGAATGGCAGTCACTCGAAGTAACGGTGGACCAGATGCGGGTGCCTCGAGCGAGGGAGGACCGACTGATGAAAATCTCTGCAACCTGATAGCAGAGGAGGTTTCGCGAGAAGTGTTGGCTGCGATACCTCAGTTCTTTGGTACGATTAAGGCTGGGCTATGGGCAATGCTCGAGGAGCGACTGGCTACTCAGGGCACATCACGGGCCAGGGATGTAAGTTATAAGGACTTTTCGGCTTGTTCGCCTCCGATGTTCGATGGGGGCAGGGATCCTGTCACACCCCCAAGCCGTAATGGCGGAAACGTTCGAGGGTGGATGACTTCATGAACAATATCATAACAAAGTTGAATAATAGTGAATCCAAGCAAAACAACCATCATTAAGTAATTGCAAATGTTACATCGTTTAAAAGTTGTATGTTTCAAATACAATTATAATGAAGATTCATCTCACAAAAATGTATGTATTCCAATCAACTTGTTTACGTACGATTTGTATATAAAAACTCTTGTAATCATCCATTATCATTTTTCCCATGATAATATGGTAATGTTTAATAATTATATAATTTCATATAATTATTTTTGTCACGTCCAAAATATCATAATAACTTTATATTCATAAACTATTCCAATAATAGTCTATTTTTAGTATTGCGTCGTAATAATCATATTTTTGTGAATAATAACGAAGTAACTTATTCAAATGATTATAAATATCATCTTTTGAGATATTTCTCACAAAAATAGTGAAATAACTTGAAAATAACCATTTTTGCTAGAAAATAGTGCTTTTATTTATAAAAACGTAGTTTTTACTAGTTTTCGTTTTTATAACGTTTTTATCCAAGATCTAGTATTATTGTACACTTTATTTGTAGTTTTGTAACTTTTACACAACTTAATATGTCATAATATTTACAATACATGGACCTAACCATTTCTCATGTCAAGACCATTTGTACACAACTTCTAGTTTTCATATTTATAACATTTTTATCCAAGATCTAGCATTTTTACACATTTTATTTGTAGTTTGGATACTTTTACACAAACATAATATGTCATAATGTTTATCATACATAGATCTAATCATTTTTCATATCAAAAGCATTTTTACACAAATATTAACTTTATAAACTTGTGTAAATCAACATATATAACATTTAATCACATATAAACTTGAATAAAACAACATTTATAGTAAAAGAACTTGTATTCTCCCCCAAAAAGGTTTGAAAAGATGAAAATGAGGGGTATGAACTCACCTTGAGTGGTAGATCTTAAGGTTTCTTGGTAGAAGGTTGAAGAGTTTGGTTCTAGGACCCGGAGGACTCTTGGACAAAGCTATTATCCAATGGATTTTCGTAAGTATGTGTGTGTAAAAGAGTAAATGAAGGTATTTAGAACTTTCACTACTAGATGATCATAACTTACCAAGAAGGCTTGCAAGATCCTTGAAGATGATGAAGATTGGAGTTCAAAGACCCTTGGACAAAGCTAATATCCAATGGATTTTGATGGATGTTAGTGTGTGTAAATGGTGTAAAACTTGTGTTATGTAGATTAGAATCAAAGGGTGAAGGAAGCTTACCACTTGGACTTGTGAAAAGAACTTGGAAATGAAGCTTGAAGAAGGTGGTGATGGTGGCGGTTTGAAGAGGAGAAGAGAGGGAGAGGGTTGAGCCGAGAGGAGAAGAGGGAAGAGAGAAGAGAGAGTGTGGTTTGGTTGGGTGTTCTTGATTCTAAGTGAAAGGATGTGTATATCATATTTGATTTTAGTTAGATTCTAGTTGATTTCTTTTGTATTTTTAAATTCCTAGACCTTATTATATCTAGATGGTGAATAGTGACCCATGGATTGTGTTGGGACCTTACTTCAGCCGATGGGGGTAGGGGTAGGGTAGGGGGTGGGGTGGGTTAGTTTTTATAAAATAGCAACATACTTTATAAAAATAAGTGATTTTTATAAAATAGTAAGACGTTTTAGTGAAATTTTGTGAGTTTTTGACGAAACGAAGTTCTAAATAATTATTTTGTATAAAAACATTGCCAAACATTTATTTTGATTGAAACATAACTCGTTGGGTGTCGGGATACGCGTTTAAGCGCAGTATTCTTCCGTTTTCGCGATTTTTGACGTTTTACCGGAAATTGCATTTTGCTTTGAAATTAAATACTAGATATTATTACGTTACTTATCATATGAATTGTTATTTCATATTTGATGTTTAAGGCACCATATTTTGTATTTTGAGTCCAAACCCTGTGTACATTTATCTGTGCACAGCGATTTAATGGTTGTAACTTCCACATACGAACTCCGTTTTCGACGTTCTATATATCGAAAGTTTCGTATTTACGAGTAGATCGTTTTATGAATATTATTATTCTCAAAATAATAATTGTACGGTTATCGAATTTTTACGCTACAGTAGTTTGCTGTCCGTATTTTCGACTTTTAATCGATCATTGTTTGATTTAGCATACGTAATACTATAATATTAATAATTCATCGCAAAAGTTATGGAAAATAACTTTTCAATATATAGATTAACGTACATTTCGTTTGACTATAGTTGACTTTTGTTGACCAATATTTACAATTGTCACAGATCCGATTGTCAGTATGCGGTGGATTTCTGCGGTAGAAGGTGCCTTCCGCACCTGTTCGTGTCCTGAGAACTCAAAGGTAACATTTGCAGTGAATTTTCTAAGAGAGGGTGCAAAAGATTGGTGGGAAATACGAACGAAAGATCTCACTCCTGCTCAGTTGGATGCCATTATGTGGCCGCAGTTTAAGGAACAGTTCAAACTGGAGTATGTTCCACAGGTGGAAATGGAACGCTTGGTGCAGGAATACCTGAATCTGACCCAAACCACTGAAACGGTGACGGAGATCACCAAAAAGTTTAATGAACGAGCACTCTTCTGTCCAGAGTTTGCGGCGACCGAGCGAATGAGGATGACACGATATTTGGCGATGCTTCGCACAGACATTCGGGAATTTGTGTCTACTGCTAGGCACCAAACTCTTACTGATATGATCGCGGCCGCTCGGTCCCGAGAGTTGGAACTGGAAACCCAACAAAAGCAGAAGCGTCCGACGCCTACTCAAACTCAACAGGTATCGAAGAAATTTCGAGGGTCTGAACAGGGAAAGCAAGGGCAAAGGAGCCATGGTAAATGCGGTAAATGTGGAAGGAATCATGAGGGACGTTGTTGGGTGTTAATATGCCATAAGTGTGGAAAGGAGGGCCACTATGCTAAAGATTGTCAGCAAGAGGTCAAGATTTGTTTTAATTGTAATCAGGTAGGCCACTTCAAGGTCCAATGTCCCCGTCTAACTCAGGGAGTGGTTCAGAATCCGGCACCCACTACACTCCGGATTACCGATGGTAGGCAGGGGAAAGGGGAAGCCCCTAAGACCAAGGGTCGAGCATTCGTCATGACCGCCGAGGAGGCACAGGATGCGCCCGACGTCATCACGGGTACTCTTTCTTTACTTGCCTTGTGTTTGTGGTGTGTGTAATTAATGTGTCTATTTATGCTTTGATTAGGAACATTCTTAGTCAACTCTACGCCTACCTTTGTACTATTTGATTCGGGTGCTAGTCATTCTTTTGTGTCTGCCGCGTTGGGAAAGAGTTTCGGTATTGCTTTAGGAACTCTTCATCGGCCGTTAGAAGTAGAAATTGCGGATGATAAAACTGTGCAAGCGACTAGTGTTTATCAGGGATGCGAAGTAGTGATTCAAGGAATAAAGTTTCCGATCGATCTCATCCCTATACCGTTGAGTGACTCTCGAGTCATCATCGGTATGGATTGGTTGGGTCAGCATGAATCATGGATCGATTGTAAGAACAAGCGAGTGTGGATTCAAACCCCAAGTGGGGGAGAGCTGGTTGTGCAGGTCGAGAGAAAGAATCGAGGTGCAGTTTTCTGTTCAGCTGCTAGGGCACGCAGACATTTTCAGCATGGAGGTTCGGGATTTGTGGCTTATGTTGTAGACGCACGAGAAAGGAAGCCACAGCAGAAAGCAGGTGATATACCAGTGGTTCGGGATTTTCCTGATGTTTTTCTCGAGGACCTGCCTGGCGTACCGCCAGAGAGACAGGTGGAATTTAAGATCGACTTAACTCCCGGTGCAGCTCCGATAGCTAAAGCACCGTATCGTCTTGCGCCTCCAGAGATGCTGGAGTTGTCTATTCAACTTCGGGAATTATTAGATAAGGGATTTATTCGACCCAGTTGCTCACCGTGGGAAGCGCCTATTTTGTTTGTTAAGAAGAATGATGGTTCCAATAGGATGTGCATAGATTATCGTGAGCTGAACAAGCTTACGGTGAAGAATCGATATCCATTACCTCGCATCGACGACTTATTCGATCAATTGCAGGGCGCCTCGTGGTTCTCAAAAATTGATTTGCGGTCAGGATACCATCAAATGCAAGTACGGGAGGATGACATCCCGAAAACGGCTTTTAGGACGAGGTACGGCCACTTCGAGTTTGTAGTGATGCCGTTCGGACTAACCAATGCCCCTGCAGCTTTTATGGATTTAATGAATCGGGTGTGTCGACCGATGTTGGATCGGTCGGTTATAGTTTTCATTGACGACATCTTAGTCTACTCTCGGAGCAGGGAGCAACATGAACAACACTTAAAGGAAGTATTAGAGACCTTAAGGAAGGAGAAGCTTTATGCAAAATTATCCAAGTGTGACTTTTGGCTACGGGAGGTTCAGTTTTTGGGTCACATTGTCAATGAGCAAGGAATCATGGTAGACCCGGTTAAGGTGGAGGCCGTGATGCGGTGGGAGGTTCCGAAGACTCCCTCTGAAATTAGAAGTTTCTTGGGTCTAGCTGGTTATTATCGCCGTTTCATCCAAGACTTCTCAAAGGTTGCGGTACCTTTGACTCGGCTAACTAAGAAAAACGCTGTTTTTCGGTGGGGTGAGGAGCAGCAGCAGGCTTTTGAGACTTTGCGGCGGAAATTGTGTGAAGCTCCGGTTTTGACTTTTCCTGAAGGCATGGAGGACATGGTAGTTTATTGCGATGCATTTATCTCGGGATTGGGGGCAGTCTTGATGCAACGAGGCAGGGTGATTGCTTACGCCTCACGACAGTTGAAGCCTCATGAAGCCAACTACCCTACTCATGATTTGGAATTGGGAGCGGTGGTCTTCGCTCTCAAGATTTGGAGACACTATTTGTATGGAGTGAAGTACACCATCTTCACGGACCATAAGAGTTTGAAGTACCTGATGGATCAGGCAAACCTCAATATGAGACAGAGAAGATGGTTGGATGTATTGAAAGACTATGATTGTGAGATACACTACCACCCTGGAAAGGCCAATGTAGTAGCGGATGCGTTAAGTCGTAAGGCTTCGGGTACACCCCTTCGGGGCGTTTGTCTAAGGATGACAATTGTGACACCGCTGCTTGAGCTGATTAGGAAAGCCCAGGTGGAAGCAAGCAAGAGCGAAAATCAAAAAGGTGAAAGAATTGTGGGTCAGTTGGCAGCTATGGTCAAAGATAGTAGAGATTTGTTAACTTTCCATGAGAGAATTTGGGTACCGAAGCTGGGCGCGGTTCGTCAAACCCTATTGGAGGAGGCACATAACTCCAGGTTCTCTATCCACCCTGGAGCAACTAAAACGTATAGGGATCTGCGCGAATATTATTGGTGGCCAGGCATGAAGAGGGAAGTAGCTGGGTTTGTAGAAAGATGCATGACCTGTCGTAGGGTCAAGGCCGAGCACCAACGGCCTCATGGTAGATTGCAGCCTCTTGAGATCCCAGAATGGAAATGGGAGCATATCACAATGGATTTCATCACGAAGTTGCCAAGAACCCCTCGACATATGGACACTATTTGGGTTATTGTTGATAGGTTGACTAAAAGAGCTCATTTCCTCCCCATCCAAGAGACTTGCTCTGCAAAGGAGTTGGCTAAGGTCTACGTAGATGAGATTATCTCTCGGCATGGTATACCGGTCTCAGTGATATCTGACCGGGATGTCCGATTTACGTCAAGGTTTTGGAAGAAGTTTCATGAGGAATTAGGCACTCGCCTTCATTTCAGCACAGCATATCATCCTCAGACGGATGGGCAGAGTGAAAGGACGATTCAAACGCTGGAGGATATGCTTAGGGCATGTGTCATCGATTTTGGCGGGAGTTGGGATTCCCATCTCCCTTTAGCTGAGTTTTCTTACAATAACAGTTATCACGCGAGCGTTGGCAGGGCTCCCTTTGAAATGTTGTATGGAAGGAAATGTCGGACACCTATTTGCTGGGGCGAGGTTGGCCAGCAGGTATTGGGTAGTACTGAGGTGGTGCTCAAGACAACTGAGTTAATTCAGAAGGTTCGGGAGAGATTGTTAACGGCTCAAAGTCGACAGAAAAGTTATGCGGATAGGCGACGGTCCGATCTCAAGTTTCAAGTTGGGGATTATGTTCTTCTTAAGGTGTCACCTTGGAAGGGAGTTATTCGTTTTAGGAAGCGAGGAAAGCTTGGCCCTAGGTACATTGGACCATATCTAATTGTCGCCCGTGTAGGTAAGGTATCTTACCGGTTGGAGCTGCCCGAGCAGCTTAGTCAGATTCACGACACGTTCCACGTTTCGCAGCTCAGGAAGTGCATTACTGAGGAATCTACAATAGTACCTTTGGAGGATATTCAGTTAGATGAACGCCTAAATTATGTGGAGCTACCAATTGCCATCATTGAAAGGAAGATAAAGACTTTACGAAATAAAACAATAGGATTAGTTAAGGTTCAGTGGCAGCATCGAAAAGGGTCCGAGTGGACTTGGGAACCGGAGGAAGAAATGCGGAGGCATTATCCATAATTATTTACCGGCACGGATTTCGGGGACGAAATCCATTTAAATGGGGGAGAATTGTAAGACCCGTTCCGCCGAGTCGTGGCTCGGGCTAATCCGCGGCGCGGCTTTAGGAAGGATCCAGAAACGCGTGAAATTTGTACGCGCGGTGCGGTTCTAAAGAACCCGCGGCGCGGTGCGCCTCTAAAGTGAAAAACCCTAATTTGGATTTAAACGCCTATATAAAGGGACCCAGCCCTAGGGTTCGTGTTTTTGGGAGTTTTCTGGAGCAGAGGCGTCTGGTTTCAGCTGAGACTCTTTGGTTCCAAGGCTTTGGAGGTTTGAAGGAAGAGATACAACGTGGGGGAAGGCTGTAGTCGATCGGGTGCATTTCTCTGTTTTCCAGAAGCAAGGTAAGAGGATCTACCTTCTGATATTTCAGTTTATCCCGTTTTTATGGTGTTATCCCTTAAGTAGTAGTCTTAGGTGACTTGTAACCCTTAGGGTTAGAATAAGGACATGAATAGACTTGCATGTCCCTAAGGAAGTGATCTTAGGGTAGTTTCAGATCTCAGGAAGGGTTTGGAGTGAAACCCTAGCCGATTGATGTACTGTTAATCGCTAAAAACATTTTGGAATGTTACGAGCCGCGACGCAGACTGGCTATGTCAGCGACGCGGACTCGGCTGAAACCCCGTGTTTATTCGATGATAGCCGCGGCGCGTAGGACGAGGAGCCACGCCGCAGCGAGCGACTGTTTGACCAGGAACTTAGTTTTGACCACGGTTTGATGGCAAATATTGAGTCTAACCTTTAGGCAGGTCTGTAAGAGCCTGGTCAGTAATTGATATGTTGTATGTGTGTGGGATTTAGGTGTGTGGACGAGCTAAGTGGGGATATTAGAGAATATCTACACGGTTTCGAACCAGGTGAGTATCCTCACCTTACTATATGATGTTGCATGTTAGACATCTTGTGTGTTGTTTACATTTATATGATTTGCTCTATATCTGTGGTTATTTGTTGTTGGGCTCAGTACTGATGCGTGTCCCCTCGTAGCTGTTGTATGGCGAGTTGGACTATTGCCTTGTCCCATAGCTGTTGTATGATGGGTTGGGCCATAACCGGGAACCCATAGCTGTTGTATGATGGGTAGAACCTTCCCGTGTCCATAGCTGTTGTATGATGGACGCCCGTAGCTGTTGTATGGCGGGTAGGGTCGGGTCGTTCTCGAGGACGGGTTGTTTAATGTGTGGGCATGTATGGTAACTTGTGGACTCACTAAGCTTTAAGCTTACCCCGTTGATTTTATAACATTTCAGGTAATTCAAATGACAAAGGGAAGGGCAAGGCTTGACGGCAGCGCGTCGCATTCAAAAGATTGATGTCAATGAACTATATTAGTATTTTCAAATGTTTCCGCTGTTAATTTAGTATTATGTTGAACAGTTTTATGTTTCGGAATAAATGTTTTATTGGAACCTTGGTAATAAATGATTTTTAAATTTTTTTTTGAAATTGGGGCGTTACATTATTACATCAAGAGTTAACCAATCATAAAATGTTTCTCTTGAGTGCTCCCTTTGATGTAGGTACAACATGCTAACAACTTTCTTTTTACAATTTGACCCATATTTTTATTTTTGTTACGAATTTAGCCCAAAATATTTTACAATCTTGCCCCAACTTTTTACAACTTTTACTTACTTTTTTTTATGATTTTTATATTTTTTACAACTTTATTTATAATTTTTTCCCAAATATCCTCTTACATATACGTTTTTATGCATTTTTCTAAAAGATATTTTTCATTTTTACAGATCATTATTTTTATAAATCTGATTTTACAATTTCATTTTCTAACATTTTTACGTATTTTTTTTATACATGTACATGTAAGGTTGTAACATGATGTAAAAACTCATTTTTAGATATTATTTTTTTTTTACAAATTTGTAAAAACTAAGTTGTAAAAATTGTCACAAATGCAATTTAATAAAAATATTGTTGAAAAAGTGTTGTAAAAAACAATTTAGGCTAAATTGTAAAAAAAAATTAAAACTTTAGTAAAGTTATAAAAAAATTTGGTTATACTAGGTCACAGTTTAGGACAACTATTCATGGTTTGTTACTTATTGATATATAATAATACTAGGTTAGAAACCCGTGTACTACACGGGTTGACAAATTAAAATAACAAAAAGAAACCACTAAATACAAATATTTAGGTAAAAATATTAAAAGAATGTTGATTTCAATGTATATTTGTTTAAGCGTCATCTCATGCATTGTAGAAATTTAAGTATATTGTTATTATGAGTAATTAATTCATGTATGTGCTAGTTGTGAACACGTATATTATACGGGACATAAAAAATATATTTAACGAAGATCTAAAGATTAATTATTTTAAAAACCAATTTTAATTAGACCAAAATTTTGTTTATTCTAAATCAGCCATAGCCCCTTAGTTTTGTAACACTTCTTCTATCACCTTAGGTGCATGTTTCTATGCCCTTATCTTCTAACTTTTGTTGCACATTACCTGAATTAAAACAGAAAAAAGTAATTGAAAAACACGACAGATTACGATGCGTATTTAAACAATTAGTTTAATATAAAAAACTGCTACGTTATTTTATTTTTATGTAAATTTGATATTATTTAGTTTGTTATTAAAGTTAATTTTCATAATAAAAAGCAGGCTTTATAAATTTCATATGTATTATTATTATTAAGAATCGACATATAAATTTTCTCAATACCAAATGTATTCCAAATAAAAACATTTCACTCTTATAATTTGGTATATCTTCAAAATTATGTGTAAATAATAAAAGATCTTGAAGTACAATTTTGAACTTGCCCTGCTAGGGAAAAAGTTATTTTAGTTTTTAGTTTAATTTATGTCGTTAATATGTGTATTTGGGTAACACCATTTTAGATTGTGGTTTCATGATTTTACAAATTCAATATTATTTGGTTATATAAATTTTCCAATTGGTCTTGTCCATCAATTATGCCTTAGAATTTATCATAGGGTCAAGGGCTTATGAAGCCTTTTTCCATATTTTGTCTTAATTTTGCTTCTGAATCCTTTGGACTTTCACAATTATACTTCCAACAAACAACATTTCCACCATAATTAAAGGAATCACACCTAACTCATATTTAAAACAAAAAATATAAACCACATACCTGATTTAGTTGTTTGAAAGGCAGGGGCTTAATGGGTATTTTGATTGAAAGGCTTACAAGGGGCATTCTTACTCTGCAGATTTTAGCTGCCTTTTAGGACGTTGCTCTCTACAATATAAAAACTTTGTGTTGCTTCGAAAATTCATAAATTGACACTAAAAAATAACACACTTCATAGCTTAATAAACGTGTAAATAAATGCCTCACATTTTCAGTTTCATTTGTACTAACGTAGACGAAAATTTTTAGATTAGGATAATTTTTCCCATATTGTCAAGGGCTCATCATTTGTTGGTTCAAATTTCATCAGAGGACCAAAACCATAATAAAAAAACCTCCAAAATCAGGGACTAAATGTGTAATTTACTCTTAAATCAGAAAATGCCAAACTGAGGTAGTAACTTATTTACCCTAAGGACTCAGTAAGGAGTCTATAACGAATTGGTGTACAATAAGATGGTTGCAATTAAATTTGTTTCCACACCCTAAATAGTTGTAGAACTATACATACAAACACACACAATCACATAAATACAAACACACATACAACCACACATATAACCTACTCCTACTGCATTTATATGGTTGGAAGAATGATTATAACTAACTAAAGGTAATTCAAGTTTTCCAAAACATGGAAATTAAACCAAAACCGTTGCCATTTAATATTTTTCTTTGGCAATCGGAGAAATTATACCAAGATCATTGCCAATTTAATAATAAAGCAACTGTCAATCTGAAATTCAAAAAGAAATTTGATTCTCTCTTTAGTGAATAGAAACACATGATTTTTTCAACACATAAAAATAAAGGAAGCACATTACTTTACATACCGAAGTAGAGAACGACATCTAAATCAACAAATATACCACTTACAAAATCGATCACATTAGTCATTATAAACTTCTCTAAAATAAATTATGGGACTTGCGAGTTGCCTGGAACATAAAAAAAGAGTTGAAATTTATCATGAATTTAAGAACCAGGGAAAATAAATCCAAACAAAAGAAGAATTGCTTACTCAGTTGCATAACCAAGTCTTCCAGTTGCGTATGTAATTCCTAGTAGGCTGATAAAGAAGGCCAATCCCAAAAGATAATTGAATTAGCCTGAGTTCTTTATTTGATAGCTAGTCATATACGCTATGTAAAGGCGGTGAACCGGAGAGGAAGAAACAGAAATATAGAAAGAAGAAGAAGATCTGAGAGATACCATTGGTCGTAGATGTTGATATAAAGTAGAGAAAGAGAGTCATCGTTTCAGAAACGGTGATTAGAAGAATTACAACTCGGCATGAACACCTTTCTTCTGGATCCGATTCCAATTTCGAGTAGTCATCTTCTTCCTATGAACTTCACTGGCCACAGAACGCCCCTAATACCATAGACCCTAAATCCAAAAGAAAAAAAAACCGTTAAGAAGCAGCAACTAAAACAATTATCGAGGATCGAGAGAAAATAGAAAGCCCTGCGTACGATGGACAATCGATTCCAATGGTAACCGATAATGATAAGCTAATCCTGAAGTTTAGGAATTGTTTGTTGGAAAGTGATAAGGATTGAAAATTTTGACCTCGATGAAACTAATAAATTTGGATATGGTTTGCTGATTTTTGGCTTCGATTCCTGATTATTAGGAATTTTTGTTTTAGCGGTGACCTGCAAAAATATTCATAATACACGTGGAGGATGGAGAAGCTGGCTTAAAAAGTTGACACTTGGCATAATTTATTTTCATTTATTAGGTATAGAAGATGTGTAAACCGGTATTTTAGATACATCTAAAATAGTCCGTTGACCAAATTTGTTTTTAACATAACTTTATTTGTCAAATATGTGTAAAAAAAGTGTCAAAATGTCTACAATTACAAAAAAATTGGTTACCCCTCAAATGTATTGGTCATGGTCGTCGAAAACCGAAAAAGTTTTAATCGCTGATCATAAGTATACACTTTATATAAGTTCATCGATTAAATATTTGTAAAAAATAAGTTATGTAGTTGCAAAACTTGATTATCCTCACAATCGATTATCCATTTTTTTATTAAGGTCGTTATAAATAATTTTATTTTTCGAAATCAACCACTACAACCGTGATCTATATCAGCAAATATTGACTGTTTGTTTTAACTTTTTACGATGAATTTAAAGGTGGCGATATTTTTGACAAATAACATTAAAGGCCACTCTTTTAAATTAAAAAACCATTATATTGTTCGGTAATTAACCACAAGATATATGTTCTTTTTGTTATTTGCCAAAAAGTAATGATTTTGGTTATGTTATTCACCAAAAATGATTGTCCCATAGATGTTAAAGATTCTCAAAACATTAAAAGAGTTTATGTAAGCAACCAATACCTCTAATGAGATATTGTTAGCAAATAATGGTTGATTAAGATAAAAGTAATGATCTTCTTGTAATTTATTTAATTTTTATCAAAAACTTTTTATATCAATATTAAAAAATAGTCTATATTTTATAACACATAATTAAAAAAAGACTCACACTTAATTTAAATAATAATTACCTTTTAGAAACCAATTCTATTATAAAAAAAAATTAAACATACATATAAATTCTTTGGATGTAAATTACAATTACAATTACAATTACAATTACAATTACAATTACAATTACAAACAGGCTGCAGCAATCGATATCATTTTCTTTTTGACCTCCTAAAGATTTGGCAGCAAAAAGTACGAACAAATTCGGAGTTTTTGGGTTTAACAAATACAAACCAAGAGAAATATAATAATGGCGAAAATCAAAAAGCCAATGAGAAAGCGAGAATAGAGCTGTTCAAGAACTCAACAAGGAATAAAATTTCGCATACCCACTGCTTTCTGAAGATCTTTAGAGGTCCTGGGCGAATTGTTCAAGCAAAAATCTGCCGATCTTTGTTCCTACTTCTTCAGGTGAATTCACTCTTACTCTATTTTTTTTAGGGTTTCGTTTGTTAACTGATCGAACTCGTGTTATTGATCGCTGTTGGACTCGTTCAACGTTTTCTTCAACGCGTTTTGAGTTGAATTTAGATGAACTGAAGTCTATTATATACATGGTTGTTATTTGTACGCCTGACGTGTATGTGTATATGTTCAATTTGAGTTTCGACATTGGTACTTCGAATTCTATAGAGAGATCATAACTCATAAGCCTTCTGTCGGTTATTTGTCCAGGTTATGTATTGATGATTTTTGGTTTCGATAACTGCTTAGCGATTAGGGCTTTGATCTTTTGCTCCTTCGTTGTTAAATTGTAATGTGGTGGTAATTGGTAAAACCGAAAGGGGATTTTCCCCCAATTTGAGAAATTTGTCATTTGGTGAATACAAGATTGATTCCTTATTGAGAAAGGTTCCATTTGCACTCGCTATATGCTTGCCTAGTTATTTCTTCTTCTTCTTCTTCCATTTTTAGTAGATTAGTTTTGAAGATGATAGTTTGTCCATTAATGGAATATATTTTTATCTCAGTAGTTAACTAATTATCATTGATTTATGTAGTTTACTGTTTTCCAAGATTGTGCTAATTGCTATATGGTACATCTAAAGCTTTATTGTTTTTGTTTTTCTTGATTAACCTATTGGCCACATGTGAAGCACTCTTTTGTTCTTTCACGTGTATGCTACATCTCTTGAGCATAACACCAAAATTATCATATAAATCTCACCTAAACTCTCAACTACTTTTATTCAGCATATAATAATCAATCAAGAGGATTATATCTTTATACATAACGAGACTAACAATAAGTAATGTTGTCTATCTTAACAAAACTCATCCTAAAGATAATAAAAATAAATGATAAAGATAAATACCAAGTACCAACAATAATCATTAACAATCTTTCTACTATAACTTCACATGAATGATATCAAAGTGACCTCTTGACATTTCCTTATTTTTTGAAACCACAGAGGGTGAGATATAAAAGGAACTTCAAGCCCTTTAACCAATTGGGCCCATTAAGCAAGAGGAGTAAAGGTAAATATCAATTAAAGTTATGAAAAAAAAAACTCCCATTTCAATTATATGCTACTAAAGGAATTTATGCAGTTTCATAGGGAGTCCAAAAAGAATATCATCTATGGAGTTTGGCTTTTCTAGTGATCACCTATATGACCAAGATTTACTCAAATAATCAATCACAAGTTTGCAAATATTATAGGTTTGTGATCCTTTTTTCAGTTTGGTTTTGTGGATTTTACAATTTGAATAAATGTGTAGAATTACAATGATACCCTTTACCATTACAGTATCTAAACACCATCTTTTATTCTTGCTGATAGATATAATAAATTCATAAATCTAATTAATTTTTGTGTTTTGCTTATAATTAAATATGACATAATGAATCTTTCTTCTTATTCTAGGTTGTGGAAGGTGGTGTTAGATTGGGGTGCAAGTTAACATATTAAGGTTAATATTTTATTACTCTCAGAATTAAAATTATAGTTATTTAATTGCTACTTTATGTACCATTTGTTCCTAGATGATGATTGGTTGGTTTTAACAGGTGTCATGGAGATATCACTATTGAAAGCCCTTCTGAAAAACATTTCTAGTTTCTTTCATCTACCATGCCATGAAAACAGAAATTCAGAAATTGTTGGAAAATACTACCAAAAAATCGAAGATATATTAAAGTTAATTAAACCAGTGCTCGAATCCATTGTTGATGCTGAAGTTGCTTCTGATGAATCACTTCAAAAAGATTTTACAGCCTTGAATCAAACCATTGATGAACTCAGAGAGCTTCTAGAAGATTGCCATCCATTGATGAGTAAAGTTAACTTTGTATGTCCTAGTCACCATCACTTCCAAGTTTTAATTTTTAATTATTTTCTTGAAATAATGTTATAAAAGTACATTGCTATTTCTTGTTCTTTGTAGGTTATGCAAGTTGAATCGTTGTTTGCAAAAGTTCGGTCTCAAAGTTTAGAACTTTTTGAAAGTCTACAATCTTCTTCTAAAAGTCTTCCAGATGAATTGAATTCAGGATCACTTGAGGTATGCTATAATTTGATAGATATATTAAAGTACATTTTCTTAATTAGAAAAAGATTAAAAGTATGATATTTCTTCCATTTTGCAGCATTGTATACAGAAAATCAAACACATGGGCCATGAAAAAGCATCAGCCATAATCTCAAAAGCGATAAGAGATCAAGCGGAAGGTTCCGGACCTAATCCCGACACGCGCTCAAAAATTGCTGACTTTCTCAATTTAAAGTCAAACCAAGAACTTCTAATCGAAGCGGTTGCCCTTGAAAAATTAAAAGAAAACGCCGAACAAGCGGAAAAAATTGGAGATTTAGAGTGCATTGAAGAAATGATCGCTCTTATTACACATATGAACGATTGTTTAATCGAAGCAAAACAATCGGAAAGTTCCAATCCTGTCCCTATTCCTCCGGATTTCTGTTGCCCTTTATCGCTCGAGTTAATGACCGACCCTGTAATTGTAGCTTCTGGACAGACATACGAGCGGGGGTATATCCGTAAATGGCTCGATCTTGGACTCACGGTTTGCCCTAAAACCATGCAAACTCTTGCTCACACTAATCTCATCCCTAATTACACCGTGAAAGCGTTAATCGCAAATTGGTGCGAATCGAACAACGTTAAACTCCCCGATCGGTTAACACCCACAGGGGTAGTCTCGTCAATTCACCATCTCCGGTTATCTTCGGAAGATTCCTTACCGGAAAACACCCACGACTCGCCGGAATCCGGCGAGCAAACTATCGATTCCGCCGCGCAGTCGTCCGGTGTAACCGTTGAAAAGTCGCCGGAAGAAACGGTTTCGAACGCAAACGAGTCTTCGCCGGAAGCGGATGTTTCCAGCGAGGCGGTGCCGCCGGTGGTGGTGGCGGCGGCCCAGCCTGCCGCCGCCACCACCCCGCGGAGGGAACACGAATACTCGCCGCGGTTCGAACCGAGGCCGAGAAACCAACTTTGGAGAAGACCTTCTGATCGGTTCGGACCGCGAATTGTCTCGTCTCCGAACACCGAGACGCGACCGGATTTAACCGCGGTTGAAACCCAAGTCAAGAAATTAGTCAACGAGTTGACCGACGCGTCAATCGATGTGGTAAGAACTGCGACGGGAGAATTAAGATTACTCGCGAGACACAACATGGATAACCGTATAGTTATCGCGAACTGTGGCGCGATAAACTTATTAATCGGTTTACTCCGTTCAAATGACGAAAAAGTCCAAGAAAATTCCGTTACCGCCCTTTTGAACTTATCGATAAACGACAATAACAAAACCGCGATTGCAAACGCGGACGCGATCGAACCGTTGATTCACGTCCTCGAAACCGGGAGCTCGGAGGCCAAAGAAAATTCCGCCGCTACCCTTTTTAGTCTTTCGGTTATTGAAGATAACAAAATAAGAATCGGGCGGTCGGGTGCGATTCGTCCACTTGTTGATTTATTAGGGAACGGGACACCGAGGGGTAAAAAGGACGCGGCGACCGCGTTATTTAATTTATCGATTTTTCACGAGAATAAAGCGCGGATTGTGCAAGCGGGCGCGGTTAGGTATCTTGTGGAGTTGATGGACCCCGCGGCGGGGATGGTTGATAAGGCGGTTGCGGTTTTGTCAAATCTTGCAACGATTCCGGAAGGTCGGGCGGCGATTGGTCAAGAAGGCGGGATTCCGGTGTTGGTTGAGGTTGTGGAGTTGGGGTCCGCGAGAGGGAAGGAGAACGCGGCGGCCGCGCTTTTACAGCTGTGTACGAATAGTAGTCGGTTTTGTAATATGGTGCTACAAGAGGGCGCGGTCCCACCGTTGGTTGCTTTGTCACAGTCGGGGACCCCACGCGCCAAGGAAAAGGTGCGTTTTTGACTATTCGTCGGCGAGGGTATTTTCGTATTTTTACATGGACGAGAGGTCGAGGTCGAGAGCGAGTGTGAGTCCTTGTCGTTCCACCTTTTAGGATTGGATAAAAATTGCAATTTTTTGTCTTTTTCGATGGTGAGGGCGTTTATGTCTTTTTGCATAAACAAGAGATCGAGAGCGAGTCCTTGTCCCACCTTTTTGGGTCGGACAAAAAATTACAATTTGTTTGTCTCATTGATGTCGGTTTCGGTCTCGGTTCAATGCATGTCAAATACAGTACGACCTGTTTGGTTTAGTCTTGTCATGAGTAACAAACGGGGCCCGTTTGTTACGTAAGACAAGACATGATGTAACAGGTTGTACTGCGTTTGACATGCATTGGACTGAGACCGAGACTGACATCAATGAGACAAGCAAATTGCAAGTTTTTGTCCGACCCTAAAAGGTGGGACAAGGACCCGCTCTCGATCTCTCGTTTGTGCAAAAAGACATAAACGCCCTCGTCATCGAAAATAGCCATAGAAGGCTTGTCTAGTAGAGTGTAACAAACACAACGATTTTTGGTTTGGGTAAATAATGTTTTTTTTTGTGTCTTGATTTTCTTGCAGGCTCAATCGCTGTTAAGCTACTTTAGGAACCAGCGACATGGAAACGGTGGGAGGTGATGATGTTTTTTTTTTTTTTTTTTTTTTTTTTTTTTTTTTTGAGGTAAGGTTTGTATACAGTGTATATCTAATATTGCAAATAATGCGTATGGAGGTTGTGTTTTCTCGGGGTATTGTGTTGATTTGTGACATTAAAAAAAAGAGGACATAGAAATGATTTGTGAGAGGGGGAGTTTGATGGAGTCCTGTTAGTGAATAATCTTGTGGGAAGTTGATATGATACCTTTGTGGTTAAATTTGCAGCCTAATGTAGTGTGAGTTTGTTTGTTACAAGAATAACAATCATATTTTCCTTTTGAAATTTTTAGATCCATCTTCTTTTTGTTCTGTATTTTTCAGTGTACTTAAGAATAGCTTTGTGTCTATTTTGAACAAATCCAATAAAATGACATAACGTTTTCACAAAATAATCTATGCAAAATCATGTTTACATCATTTTTTTACCAACTGAATTATCATATATAACCAAAACTAGCAAAGCAACAAAACAGTTACAAATTTAATGTCATTTTGTAACCATGAAACCCAATGGACTTTAATCTCAAGGGTTTTACGACCAAACCAATTGAACGAAAAAGCAAACAATAATGTCCTCAAAAATATTATCTTTACCAGTGTTGTAAAATTCAACCTGTTCGACCGAGTACTCGGAATCGGGTGTTGTCTTATAGGAATCGGCCAAAAATACTCGGACTCGGTCAAAATCGGTCAAACTCGGTGCTACTCGGTCAACATCGGTGCAACTCGGCCAACCTTAATGTGCCTTGGATGATCCACATCTCAGGGTCAGGCGCCGATGAGCACATTGAACTATCCATGTGGCTGGAATGGGTCAAACTCGGAGAAAATCGGTCAAACTCGGAAAAATTAGGTCAAACTCAAGAATTTTGATTTTTTTTTATAAAATAAATAATTATAACTTTTATGTATTTAATTTAGAACATATCATATATTTACTTATTTAATAAACATTTTGTTGTTTAATTTTAATTTTGTTTAATTCAAATAAAATTTGATGCAACTATGATTATATTCAGTATTTCAATATGTATAATCATATAATATGTACGTATTTACCCTATCCGAATACTCCCCGCCTAAACCGAGTACTTGCTACTAGCTAGTCGACCGACCTGACACCGCCTAACGACTTTTACAACATTGATCTTTACGATACTTTTTTAGAGTCGAACATTAGAGAATTTCAACGGTTCCGAAACACCCAATAGTTTTCATATAAATAGCATCAAAATCTATCTTTTTCGCCTGCGACATCATATACAAATCTACCCATAAAAGAATATTAACAACCGAGTCAAAGTCAGGGAAAATAAGGTCCACCTGAAGTCGGTGGACATCTTGCATTTTTGAGTGCATGCACTTTAACGTATCATGCTTTCCGACCTTACCTCTTCGGCTCTTCAACCACGAGTCACGGCCACCAATACCGACAACTAGACTTCATCCACTATATCACGAACAAAGTCAACCTTCAGCACATGCAATCTTTTTTTTTTTTATTATTACGTCATTTGAAATATGAAAGTGCGTGCATATTAAGCTTCATCTTTTTGTATCATACGATAAAATAATATAACTTTTAGCTTTTCTATCGGCAAAGAAATATCAGTGATTCTTTTTGTAATCGTTGTGTTTGAAGTGTAGAAACAAGATCCAACAAAAATTTACATTTTCTCAATTTTAATCGTATACATATTTTTAGTTTCTAATAAACTCTTTCAGCAGTTTTACCTGTCATCATTTGATATTACACAATTTTTTAGAAAGAGCCTCAACTTTATTTTTTCCGAAGAAATCCTCACTCACATGTGGTAAACTTTTCGCTTGAACAAGAACTTTTTCGTTTTGAGTTTTGACTCACAATTATTTGTTTTTGTTCTTGATAAATATCAACATCAACACTTGAAGAAAACATTTGATTTCTTCAAAACAAAGAGAAAAGATGTCGTATTCAATTCGTGTCGGCAAAAAGAATATCAAAATATATTTGCAGATGTTGTGTCCAATTCTTATTGGCAAAAGGAATATTAAACATTGCATTATTATTCAATTTCAAATTAGTAGATGCATAACTTTCAGTTTCCAAATTAGCAAATGCATAAGCTGAAGCTTTCATGTTAGCTAACTGAAGGTTCTCCGTCTGCTAATTTGGAGACTGAAGGTTCTACGGTAGCTAACTGAAAGTTTGCGTTTCCTAATTTGAAATCAAATAGTAATGCAATGCCTAAGAAATTTGTTGAATTTCCTATTATTGATATGACTATTGATATTAAAAAAATAGTCTCAAATAGATCAAATAACTTTTAAGATTGAAAATGCTTGAAATAGAGAAAACATGAAAGCTGAATTATATTCCAAACATAGATTAGAGTTGTCTACGCATTTTTAATTCTGTAAATATATTTTGATATGCAATTTGCCAACCAAAAATCAGACATGACACCATTTCTATTTGTTCTGAAAAACAATAAAATGTTTCTTTTGGTTTTAATGTTAAATACTATAAAAAAAACACTATAAACACCAACAACAAGAAAAAAAACAAGAATTATAATTTTTTCGAAAAAAAAGTTTGTCAAACGTGAGAGTTTTTCAGAAAAAAAAAAGTTAGAGGTGAAAAAGAAAAGTTGAGTGTGTTTTTATTCTGAAAAACAATTGTATAAAACCGAAAGGTTATTGATAAATCTCCTAAAAATTATAAACCGAAAAAAATAAAAAAAATGTAATTTTTTTTTGAAATAAAATAAATTTTAGATTAACCAGAAAGCATAAAATATAAATTTTTATACGATTAAAATATTTTCTCAATGGAGAAAATATGTTCACTTACTTTAAAAATTGAATGTGATAATGATCCGTAAGGGTAATGAACTTTGTCCCGTGTACATATTTAGGAACTTATGTTTTGTTTTTGGTCCATATTTGGTCACTGAACTTATTTTTGTGGTTGATTTACCATGAACTTTTTAAAATCGTTCGCATTTAGTTACTTATGTGTTATTTTTGTTCACAAATGACCATTATTGGTCATATGTATACAAAAAAATAATTTTATGGTCATTTGTGTAGAAAAAAGACATAAGAGACTAAATATAAACAATTTTTAAAAATTTATGAGAAAATCAAACACAAAAATAAGTTAAAGGTCCAAATATAAACAATTTTAAATGTTTATTACCCTACCAAGTCATTATCCCAATCTCAATATATAATATATTGTTTACAAAATATATAGAACACTGATTTTACTACATCGAATTCATCTTTCCTTGTTCTCAATTTCTCATCGAGACTAATTACTATGTAAAAAGTAAAAACTGTTAAAAATTAATTTAAATCCTCATTTCTTAAATGTCTTGAATAACAAAAAACATCTTGTCTCTAGGAAAGCTTTGAACCGCCATATTTTCATTGCTTTTTACCGGAAAGACTAAAAGTCTAAAACTAAACCATACTTCATTTATGACACAAACTCCTAATCATTATATTAAATCTAAAATTTAAGCATGTTAAGGGCACGTGCTTGATCCCTTGGTGTTCTTCATGTCACGGTAACAAGGGCATTGCGCCTTATCGGCGTACGGACCCGCCGGAACACAGCCGCTGCATTTCCCGCAGCAAACGCCGCAATACTCCAAGCATCTATCTCTCCGTCCAGATCTCGAACATCTCAATTCACACTTCTTACCGCATCCAAATCCACCTGCATTCATCAAATCATTGTTAATCACTACTCAATCAGACACAATCAATCGATCTATGAATCTACAAAAGCAAATCGTCGATCGTTATCAGTTATCACATCGAGTTTTTCACTAATTCTTCACCCGACGATGGTAAATTTTCATTTCTAAAAACCTAAATTGTGAGAGAAATTAGTGAATGAAGATGAATCGATGAAATACTTGGAGCAGAGACGGAGACGGAGACGGAGGCGGATCTTCCGATAGGGAAAGTTGCGGTGGTGGATTTAAAGACGGAGGAGGTGAACACAAGAACAAGGATGAATAGAGCTGTTTGTGAAAGCTTCATCTTCTTTAAATTAGGAATGGAATCTGCAAGCGTATGTGATGATGTGGTAGCATTGTGGTGAAGAAGAGTATTTATAGTAGCAGCGGAGCATTGCCGGTGAACCACCGGGATGTTAAATTCAGGTGTACCTGTAATCTTAATGCATCCCCCGGTGTAATTTGCATGTATATTAATTAATATTTTAGGTTATATATTGGTAGCATTTTGATCATTTATCATTTTATGTGTACCAAATACTATTTGATTCCATTGTAAACTATGTCCAAACATTCATTCATGAATATTTTATGAATTAGATCGGGCAAAAAATAAGGAATTATAGTCAACGAAAGAAATCTCCAAAATAGCAGTAAAGTATAGGACAAATTTGAAAAAAACAAAAAAAAACTTTTAATGATGTGGTATTGACATGACATGATGACGTAAAACTTTATGATGATGATGATGTGAAACTTTATGATGAGATCACTTTTTAGTGTTTTTTTTTTAAGAGTAAATTATACTTTTGGTCTCTATGGTTGGCAAAAAATACCATATATGTCCTAACTTTCTATTTTCAACATTGATAGTTACTTAGGTTTGCAAAAATTACCACATAGAGCCTTGGGGCATATAAAAAGACTAAGATGCCCTTTTTATTTATTTTTTCTTTTTCTTTAAATTTGTTATTTATTTTATTAATAAAAAAAAGAAAATACCCCACCCACCCCCACCCCCACCCCCACCCCCACGTCTCTCTCTCTCCAATCCAAAAAACCCACCCCACCTCCATCTTCTTCTTCCTCATCTCACCTGCAACTCATCCCTTAAAATCGTTGCCTACAAGAATAACAAGTGATCTCTAACATGGTGGAAGTTATCTTCTTGGTGGCTTGTTCTCGAAGAATCTTAGCCCTTTCTAACTCCACCTGAGCTTGTTGTCTAATCCTCTTGGCATTCTCAAACTCCATCTCTGCCATCTCAATTTGTTTATTTGTTTGTTGCCTTGCATCTTCTGCAAATGCCTGTTGAGCCAAAGCCATCTTCATTTCTTGTTCCATATCTGAACTCTATCAAAATTTACCGACATCATCTCCCTTTCAATACTATATATACATATCAGCTACACATTGTGTTAGAAAAGTTTTAATCTGCGAGACTAGAAAATATAATCTCAAGTCTTCATCGTTCCTGAGAAAATTCAATGGAATCTAAAGCCAGCCGCCGGCTTCAAACAATTCAAAGCCACATCACCTCTGCCGCCGGTGATCCACAGTCAACTTTGCTACCAAACCAGACTGCCGTGGAGTTTTTCACCGGTATCTCTCTCTCTCTCTCTCTCTCTCTCTCTCGCTATAAACATACATATTCATAACGAGATTATTTTGTTTTTAGTTAGTGATGGCAATATCTAATGCGACAGTGTTTGTGGTATATGTGGGTAACTATTTTCGAATCTGGAATATTTCGGATTTCCTAAAAGTTATTTTGGTGCTTTGTTACGATTCATCTGAGTTGTGGGTCCGGGAAGTCACTATGGCATATCAAGTCTCTCAGATTCCATGATTATGTAGGTCACTGTGGAAAGAATCAGATGAAATTAGTCTAATTGGAGAAGATTTTCAAACTAGACATGAGTAGTCAATACCTTTTACACATAGGTTTGATTTGGGGGATTAGGTTTTATAAGACATCTCACGAAGGTTGCGATTGATATTAGCTTGTTCAATCATCAATTCGAGAGAAAGTTGCCTAAATCAATCCTTAAATTTGTTGTTCCATGCTTTTTGTCATCAACTCTTGAAATTCATATTCATACACACATTCTCTACGCAAATGGTCTTCTCTTGCTCTACATTTCATCATCACCGGTATCTCTCTCTCTCTCTCTCTCACGAAGGTGGGGTATTTTCTTTTTTTTTTTATTAATAAAATAAATAACAAATTTAAAGAAAAAGAAAAAATAAATAAAAAAGGGCATTTTAGTCTTTTTATATGCCCCAATGCTCTATGTGGTAATTTTTGCAAACCTAAGTGACTATCAAAGTTGACAATGGAAAGTTAGGACCTATGTGATATTTTTTGCCAACCATAGGGACCAAAAGTGTAATTTACTCTTTTTTAAATTTACTATTATTATTAATATATTTTAATTGAAGTGTATGCACAACAATTTAAATATATTAATATGTGTTTGGTCGCCTAATAAGACTCTAACTTTTTTTACAATGTCAACTTTAACTTAACGATTTTTTTAAAAAAAAACTAACACTACATTTCTATTCAATATTATGCGATGTATATCTATATTTTATTTAATCATTTTGGAGATATAATTCTTATAATCAAGTTTTGTGTTTGCCTTGTACTTGAGGACCGATTTTTGTTTCACCTAAGAAAATATTTACATGTTTTTCATACATTTAGAAGCGTCTATCTCTTATAGAAATTGTTTATATAAGACAATTGGTCGACACTCAATGTTTACCCGACAACCCATGACTAAGCATTGATAGGTTGAATGCAATTTCTTCAGGAAATATGAAATCATCACTAATTCGAGACATTAGCTATTGGTTTTTACCACGCTACACTAGAACAAAAATGTGGAAACTTGGAGTTAGCAGTTCATATTTTTTTAAATTAGTTTAAAATTAAATTACAAACATAATTGTTAGAATCACATATTTTAATAGACGTTTAAACAAAAATGAAGACACCCCTGTATTCCAAACTCCTTGAAGGTTAAAGATATGTATGATTTAAAAAAAACCATTTTTAGTTTGTTACGCCACATTAATTTACATTCTAAATACACAAAATCTAGTGGTTTATGGTGTATCAAAGCAGAAATACAAAGTCCATTTATTTTTCTTGTGTCGACAAGATCGATGATCTCATTATCCCATAATCTTGCAGTTGAATAATAATCATTGTTTTCCTTATCATATGCCCCAACAAACTCCCATTGCCTTTCTCTTCATTTTCCTTCGACCACTATCAAATTACCAAATTACCCCACAACAATACTTTTCCAATACAAAATCATTCTGTCAAAACTTTTATTTTTAGTCTTATGTTGGATTTTTTAATTGGATCAAACTTGAAAAAGACAATATATATACCATATGGACCAAATTTGTAATTTACTCAATATTTTATTGTTGAACTAATTTCTAATTAAAAAATAAATTATATAAATAAAAATTTTAGATTAGAAAATAATAGATAATTTATTTTAAATTCAAAAAATGTTGGATACAAAATATGACAAATTTCAAAAAAGGCACTAGGTTTTCACAAATTTTCGATTTTGACACTGTGTTTTTTAATTAAGTCACTGAATTTTATTTTTTCAATTTTGACACTGAAGGAGTGATGTCATCAGAAAGTGTCAAATCATCATGTCATATCAGCGTCACATAATTAAATACTGACACGTCACTATGTCAGGTCAGTTAGCAACCGAGTTGACCGGTGAAATGATCAAAATTGAATTAAAAATGAAAACATAGTAACTTAATTAAAAAAATTAAAAACTCAGTAACTTAATTGAAAAAAATAACGCAATGTCAAAATCGGGGTTTTTTTTTTTAATTTAGTGTTTTTTTTAGAATTTCCCAATGTTTATTAAGGAGTTATAACTTTTGAATTGTTAATATAATATACTTAATTTATTTATTTAAAATGTTTTAATTGCAAAACCTAAACCAATATATCAAATAAACATAACAAAAATGTCTAATAACTATTTTTTAAATAGTTAAAAAATTTTAAATGTAGTATTAATTGGAATACCAAATTAATTAAAAATTTGACCACAAACTATTAATTATTATAACGAAAGTTTTATAAAAAGTAAAATTTTAATTAATTATCAATAATAGTAGCTAAAGTAACATAGAAATTAAAAATTATATTATGTTATATTTAAAAAATAGTTGATATTTAAAATAATAATCATAATAAAATTTCAGCAATAGTCAAATATGTGATATCACCAAAATATTGTTATTTTTGAAAAACAATTTACACTTTATATTAAAAGAAAACACTTTATTGAACAACATAAATTCCCAAATTTTTTTTAAAACAAGTTTTTTCAAACAATTATGATTTCAAATGTTATGGGACCTCAACTCGTATATATCAAACCATAAGTAGGATCATAAATGGAATAATCACGCATAATACCGGGTGAAAGTCTAACTTTTGAAATCCCCAAAACTCTCAAGCATCCTCTTATGCATCGCCTACTAGTAATCACGTGAGATACACATCAAAATGATGGGTCAGACTAGAAAACTTGATGAGTTACATATGTTTTAGACTCTTATATTTATAAGATTAAAACATCATAACACATAATTACATTTAAAAATGCATACGTCTTTATTACCCTTTTTCTTGTCTACTTAATATGTTCTCGAACTTACGTCTTTATAAATTGCATGGGGGAGTCCCCCATGACTGGCGATGTGACAGGGGATGAAAGTATCGGTCCGCCAATCATTTGTTTGGGTTATGTCGTGGGGGTTCAATACGTTTTATAGCGTTGTTAGCGTAACGTGTACCTATCACAACAGGTAGCTAGTCTGTGTGACAATGGCAATAATGCTAGAATATCAAGCCAACATCTTAAACATCTTAACATCTTTCATCGTGGGGGTCCAAGTACATCTTATATCATTTTTAGCATAACTTGTGCATATCTCAACAGGTAACTAGTCTATGTGACAATGGAAAGAATATATAGAATATCAAGCCAACACCTGAACATCTTAGCATCTTTCGCGTTTATAGGGGATTCACCCATGATTGGTGATGTGGCAGAGGACGAATGTATCAGTTCACCAATCATCTGTTTGGATCACTTGGGGGAGGTCCAACTACGTCTTTCTTCTTTGTGGTCTGGACCTCTCAAGTCAACACTCACATTTTCCCCTATTACCCTTTATCATGCAATATAAGACATCATATTTATCAATCTTATGAGAAAATACATTTTAACACATAAGTCACCATACACATGTATCATCACATAATACACATATAGCACATAGGGAAAACATTTTCATTTTTATAAAGATGTGTGCTCGAAAATTCTATATACTCACCTAGATATTGACTAAGCAATCGACATTAGTTTATTGTAACAACGTTGTGTCTGGAAATGTCCAACTCGTAATCGTTATCTCTTTGTTCATCAAATAATCATTCTTAAACTTTCCCTTTAAAACAAGCGCTTCTCCACTAACAAAATCCTGTAATTTTAATTAAACGATTCTAAGACACTTATCCTAAAACTTCTGAATCTATGTCCTGAAATTTTCCATGATGTTTGGTTGAGTTCCGTGTATGTATGTCCAGTTCAAACAACCGAGATTTATGATTCATTCAAAATTATTTAGTGGTTATTTATTCAATTAATTGTTTACTCATCTTTATTAATCTATGTTATAGACACTTAATCAATAATCAAGAAAACATCAAATACGTGATTATGACTAGTTGTATCTGGTATCACTCTCCACACTAAGGGTGAGGGTTCGAGTCTCTCTGTAAACAAAAATGGTTAGTTAGAAGTATATTAGCTTATCGTTTCAAAAGAAATATATATAAATTAATTAATTTTAATGACTAAAACTCAATTATAAACTCCTCCCCGGTGATATTGTAAATTTTAAAAAGTCTTTAAGTCTTTTAGGTGACATTTAGTTCGCAAAATGTTCCTGAAGGAATTGGAATCTGTCAGGAATTGGAATCCAATTCCATACGTTGCTTGGTTGAATTGAATTGAAATTGAAATCCATGGTAGGAAATGCATTTGCAATCTATATAAAATGACATATTCGGTGGGATCTTCTCATTCAATTCGTTGATCTTCATGTCTAATTTAATACCGACTCAAGTCCTTTGATATTTCTCGAGGACTTTTTGTAATCAAGCCAACTGCATTGTTGAACCCATCGTCGCTTTGAGTTTTCCTCTTCTTTGAACGGACACTTGGTGAAGTTTCATCATGTTGTACGGCTATATTACGACTTATTTCCTCTAAATCAAGGAAACCATCCTCTGTCTCTTGCATTCCTTATTCTAAGTTCACCTCTTGCTTCATATCAAGAAAATCTATAACTCTATTTCTTCGAGCTTGGTCTTTTCCAAAAACAATACAAAGATCTTCATAGTAAGGAAATGTTTTGTGTTTCCATCTAGTCGCTTCTTTATGAACCTATTCACCAACATGATAAATCATATAAATAGGCCAAAACCTAAAAATGTCAATGTATTCGCTTCTTTGTAAACCATAAAAATATAAATTTTCTAACACATACTTGAAGGTATGCCTCCCAAACTGGATCCTCGACAGTAATACAATGCTTTTCATTGTCATAACCAAACTCATTTGTGTTTGAACCGTTTACCATATCATACACACATCGCCAATCTTTCTTCATGATTTTTATCTTCGACTCAATATGTAGCTTACCTAAAAGACCTGAGGTGGGAAGTGATTCTTTCAATGCTTGCTCCAGATGTTGTAAATAAGTGAATTTGAAACCATTATCAACTTTAAATTCTCCAACGTTTTTCATATTCACCAAAGCCTCAACTAGCTTCGCTTTTTCATTACTTGTCCATGGTCTATAATTCCAAGTATGACTTGTCATACATATAAACATAACGACAAGTAAACAATAAGTAATACAACAATTAACAGAATATAACAATACACAAGGAATGCAACAACTTTTTTTAACAATTTGCCCAACATAACGATAATCAATCAATAAAACATGTCCAACGATCTTATTATTGATACACTACAAATAGATAAACAATTTTAATGGTCTTAGATGCAAACATATACTTCGCCAAATTATCTCTGAATATGGTCCATTTGTTTGAAGTCCCGATAGAAGTAATAGTATGCTCATCGTCATGTCCAATATCTTCGGTTCCCTCGTCCAGATCACATATTTTTTCTAATAGGTCTACTTCCATTTCTTGTCTTATGAATTATGAAGGAGACAACACGTCATTATGATATTATTTTTTGTTTCAATTGGATAATATGAATTGTCTTTTAGTATTCCCCATCTTCCCTTTAAAAGCTCAAAACATCGTTCATTAACATTTCTGGCAGACGAATGTTTCATGTTGAAGAATTCCTTTGCTGCAATAGGTTGGTGTCCATGATGCTATTGATTTAAGTGATACATTTGATCTCTATAAGGTTCTAGAAAACCCTATCCATTTGTGTAGTCGGTATCAACCAAATAAATACATGTAAATAAGATTTATATGTAACGATATTTTATAATTACTGAATTGTAGTTAATACATATATTTACATACCCGATCTTGGAACTTTCAACCATGTGGTCCAAGAAGGGCATCCCGAAGAACTCTACCCTCCGTAGCCGACCCCTCCCATCCCATTAAAAAGTACATAAACTACATATCTTAGGAACAAACCCTTAGAACATTTGTTGCAATGTCATGTTTTCTTGTTCTATATTTAGGCTTTTCTTTGACCGGAACTAGACACCTTATATATATTCCATCTAAAGCTCTTAAACCATTTCCATCTTTGATCAGTAGAGTTACGAGAACGACTTCAGGTTTCTTGAGCAAAAGAGTATGCAATCGTATGACTGCATTACAAACTCGAGCAAAATACCTATTAATCGTTTCTCCAAATCGAAGAATGCAACATATGATGACGCAATTCTTAGCATTGTGAGCAAGAATATAGAGAAAAATGGCAACATGTTCATCGGTATTCATATTCCTAGTTGGTTTTAAGCCTTCGAATGTTTCAAGCAGATGACATAACTTAGTAAAACACATTCGAGACATCCTAATTTGTGATATACATATGGTGTCACTATAATAAATATATCTATGTAGTATTGGGTGTCAATCTACATTTGAAGAAAGGTGCTTAAGACGTCATTTATCTTTTTGTTTTTTGAACATCATCAACAAGAGGACTACAACAATGTGCAAAACCACATTCCACCATGTCAAAATCAATGAGGTTTGACGGTGTCTATGATTGTGTATTGTTGAACTAAGTCTATATATTTTCCTGTTAATACAAAGTCAAAGCAATGATGATTTACGATAATTACTTTCAAAAATATCAATGATTTATAGTATGCAAAGACATTCTTTTGATTAATTTATTCCAATTCATTTTATGCATGGTCCTCATTAAACAAGATGTACGACTTCAAGTGACTAGGACACATTCTTTTGATGTAAAAGTCAACAAACGTGTTTGGCAGACAATAGGACAAAGGAAAAGACTAAATGAACACCCATTTATACTTCATATACATCCTAAATGAAAGTCAACTTCTTTTTATTCGTTGAAACTGCATTGTTTTCTGAAAAAATTAGATATGATTGGTTGAAAATAAGTTGACTTTTGTTAAAAGGTGTATATGTGGTGTATATTTAGTAGCACCCTAGGACAAAACATGGTTCTTTTTATTCAACAATCTTATGGTTGTCATGCTCTACAATAATGAATAATGGACTGTTATTTGTGATGTTGGTACTGAGAGAGAGAGAGGCTTAGACCTTCGATTCAGAGAAGATGATGTCGGGGAAAGACGTGAAGAGAGCATGAAGACTGATCTGGAGCAAAGGTTACGATTACAAAGTGTAGTCAAAGGCAAAATCATAATCTTCCCAATTACCATTTGCCTTAGCTTTTTAATCTCGCTCACCATCCATAGGAATTAAATTCATTCATTTTAATGGAGTTTTACCCCCAAAGAAGGAATCTAATTCCCACTAAAAGCTTGAACCAAACATAGCATTTCAAAAGAATTTATTACAATTCCTTCGAATTCCGACGAATCAAACGCCCCTATTAGATTCAAAATTCAAACCAATAGTATTTCGTTGGAAGTACAAGGGACTCAACTGTAAATTTCAGAAAATATGATTACTAAATAAAACAATTAAAAAATTACATATAAATTAATTTCAAACAAAACCAAAGCAACAAAAGGACTAAAAGCGGGAAATCAGGAAACAAAGAACCAAAAAACACTAACCGAAATGACTAAAATTAGCAAACGAAGGAAAAAACAGTTGATATAAGATAAGTAAAAGGACTGAAAATAGCAAATCAACAAAGAAAGCAATAACTATAAAGCAACCCAAAAAGCCCGATACCCCCCATAACCCCCCAACCCCAAAGGAAACCTTCTAGAAAATAGTTGTGTTTTAATATATATAGTAATAGAAACATCTGTTGTTCTCGTGTTAAAAAATGAATGGAAAGAAAGGGAATGAAGGTGAAGGGAAAGGAAGGGAAGAAAGATGAAGGAAAGGGGGAAAAACGAAAGGAAGGAAAGAATATAAAATCCCTCCCCATCAGCCCGTATTTAAGCGGATTATATATAAGAGTAAATTACATATCATTTGCTTCCTCTCCGTCTCCTTTTTTTTTCTTAAAAAAGTCAAGAACACCAATCATTTTTTTTCTTTAAAGTAAATTTAAGAACACATTTTTTCTTTCGTTTCGTTTTTTTTTTCGTTAAATAAACCCGAGAACAAGGCGTAAGGAAGATCAACAACATAATCGCTTAGCTAGTTGCATCTTATAATTTATTCAAAATTATTTCGTAGTTATTTATTCAAGTGACAGCTAGTGGCCCCTTTGTGTAAAACCATTGGAACCGGTCGTAATCCTCTTTTTCCAGGGGTTTTTTTCCCTTTGGAATACTAACTTCGCTTGTAGTAAACAAATA
Source organism: Cichorium intybus (assembly GCA_023525715.1). NCBI lineage: Eukaryota > Viridiplantae > Streptophyta > Magnoliopsida > Asterales > Asteraceae > Cichorium > Cichorium intybus. Next base: position 136,436,892 of record CM042011.1, on the reverse strand, counting down.
GATGTAGCATTTTATGCGATGCTATGGAAATTTAATGTACTTGAAAGATGAATATCAACTTCATATTATAACTGACCATCGATACTTAAAATTTGAAACTAAATGTAAAGTGATATAAACATTGGTCGACTAACTATAACAATATCATAAATTTGGTCGACTAACGATAACATTTTCGTCATTCGGCTAGACTTATATTGTGGGTGTTACAAAATACCTTATTTCAAATTAATTAACCATAACAATATTGAAAAATAATACTAAATATATTTAATTTTGTTCATGTACATCCCACATGTAGAGACATTGTGATGATATGATTCTACAAGATGTTTATCAAAATTAATTAACCATAATAATAGTTAAAAACAAATATAAATTGAAAGTTAATGTTAATTTTTCAAGCTTAACCCGCGGGTAGAATCTTTGTGATGATGTGGTTTTTATATACATGAATTATCATACAAGTTGGGGCTAGCCCACTTGGCTAACAAGGTGATATACTAACTAGGAGGTCATGGATTCAAACCCTGACACTAACTTAACAAGGAGAAATTTAGGAGTAGGATAGATTTGCCGTTCAAAAAAAAAAAACATGAATTATCATATATTTAAAATAATTACAATGTTTTCCACAACTCTTCAACTTATATTATAAATACTACAACTCAAAAGTCTTTCAAACTAGTGATACTTAATTGGTTAACTGAAATGCGATGATAATTTTAATAAAAAAAATAAATCGTACCATTTGAACAGTCAACGTGGTAGATCAATCGTGGAACAGTAACGATATTTTGGGCATGCTAATATTTAAACTCTAAAATTTAACTCCGCATCTCAACCAATTAGTCTCTGATCAAGTGAACAATAATTTTAGTATTACGCTGTGTTCCCGAGTTTTAGCATGGAGAGAAAAGAAAAGAAAAGAAAATAATGAGAGAAAATAAGGGAAGAGAAAGGAAATGAAAGTTATATTTTCGTGTTCCCGAGTCGAAAGAAAATTAAAGGAAATAAACGTTTTATGTGTTCCCGAGTGAAAATAAAGGGAAAGGAAAGTTATAATTAAGTATTATTTTTACCAGTAATTTCATTTCTTTCCAAATCCTTCCAAATCGGAAGGAAAGTTAGGAGAGAATATCAACCATCAAATTCATTTCTCTTGTTTCTACTTCCTTCCGTAAAAAAAACTCGGGAACATAAAAACTTTTCTTTTCCTCCCAGTTCCACCAATTTCTCTCATTTTCTCTCGTTAAATGAGACTCGGGAACACAGCGTTAGTTAGTCTAAATGACATTTAGTTTATTTTATTATATAATTTATCTATTACAACTCAACATGTTTTTAGCTAATAATGATTAACCGGTTAATTTACAATATGGTAGTAGTTTTATTACTACATATGTCAGTCTCATGCAATTTCATTAAGCACAAAACCTATTCGGTCGCCCACTTAGTTGATATGTATACATCATAGAAGAGTGTTAGCAATTAATCAATTGACTGAAATATGATGTTAATTTTACTCGTAACATTAATTTTTAAGTGTATTTCCTTATGTTTTAACATAAGACTGAAACCTATATATAATTTTAGCGTTATTCCAATATATAAGTATAACACGATAGTCGATATATGATGTATATCTTTTTTGTTTTCATATTGATCTTGGTAAAAATATCCATATAAAGAGAAAATTTTAATTATAAATATAGCAAGTGTCCATAATAATTACAAAACAGTCTTGCTAGATTTGTGAAACATGATAATAGTGACTTATTTACAAAAACACATATTTGTGATCTCTCTATATTTTTAAGATACAATTTTATTCTCATGGAACGCAAAGAAACGTTTCAATACATACGTCAACTGGACTTATATTCCTCATTTCCGCTACATCCCATCCATGAATTTTTAGTTTATAATTAATGCATCGGATGTATGTTATAAGATCGTATATTTGTGTCTTGTAATTTCATTAAACTTTGATCCTTGTACCCGGTCTAGCATCTTGCTAGTATGTTTTTGGTTGATATATTTTTCAATCCTTCGAAAAAATAACAAATAAATAAAAATCCCACTTATAAATTACTTCAATCACACCAATAACTACAAAATAATATCCTCGGCAAAACCGAAGAAAATTATTCACCCAATGGGGTACCATGATGCTAGATCAAAATCTAATAAATAAATAGTAACAGTAGATAAAAATAAAAATAAAAAAACTTAAGGGCACTTGTCTTTGCCCTTTTTGTTCTTCATGTCACGGTAACAAGGACACTGAGCCTTATTTGCGTACGGACCCGAAGGAACACAACCCTTGCATTTCCCACAACAAATCCCGCATAACTTCAGACACATTTTTCTCCATCCAGATCTCGAACACCTCAACTCGCACTTCTTATCGCATCCAAATGATCCACCTGCATTTCAAATTCATCGTCAATCAATACTTCAAACACTCATTACAACGTAAACACAGAATCAATTTGTTTACAGAATTAAAAGACAAATTGTTTAAATTGAAGAGGGATCAGTAGAATTACTTGGAGAGGGGACAGGGGCGCCGGTCGGAGAAGTTGTGATGGAGGATTCGATGAAGGAGGAGGTGAAGAGAAGAGCTAGGAGGATTACAGCAGTTGCAGATTGAAGCTTCATTTTCGTCGGAATCAGGAATGGAATTGGAGTCTGTAATGTGTTTGATGGTGAGAGAGAGTGATGGTGATGATGAGTATTTATAGTCGGAGGAGTGACAGCGTCGGTGAAGATGAGCATGTGATGTGAGCCCCTTGGAAACTGTCATATTCAAATGGAGTTATTAATTGCCCCGCGTTTTTACATTTTAGTTATCATGTTTGACCTTTTTTTAGTGTGGGTGTTATTTTTGTTATATTTAAAAAGTTAGGTGGGTTAGGGATATTATATTGTTATTTTAAAAGTTTGAATATTATAATTATGTTCTTTATAGATTCCGGAAGTGTAAAAACTTGAATGTTTGAGTGATTAAGTGAGAGATGTTATGTTTGATGGAATTGGAATATTTTTGTATTAGGATTTATGTTCTATTTAATAGGATCAAAAACATCCATGGATTAAAAAAAATGTTATCATATGGTGACAATCTAAAGTGGCCGAGAAAAAAATACGTTGTGTATTAGATTTGTTAGCATAATAAGTTATTTAGATTTTTTTTAGTGAGTTTTTATTTAGCTTTTTAGCTTGGTTAATCTTACATCGATTTTCTGTTTATAGTCTTTGTTTTCTTTTATTGTATTAAAATTTTTCTCGTAATAATGATACTCTAATCGTTTTCTTTATATATTGTTATTAGTTTATATGGTATCAGAGTTATATTCGATTCATGTCTTTTGTCTTTTGATTTGATGTTATGGAAGACTTTGTAGCAACAACGTTATCACAGATCAAACTAGTATCGTTCGTTGTAGTTTTCGTTAATTTTACGTTGTTTTTCGTTTATTCTCGCTCGTATTTGCTACTAGTGTTCGTTTGTTTTGATTATTGTTGCTATTTGTTCACATTTGTTGTTGATATGTGTTCGTTTTAACTTTTTTTTTCTTCAATATGGATCGTAAAGATGATTCTCTTCAGTCTGTTAGTACTCAGCTAGATGGTAAAAATTATGCTTATTGGAGTAATGTGATGGATTTTGAAACATATGTAGGGATATTTTACATGTGTAATAGGTTAATCTGAAAATGAGAAAGCTGCTAATTATAGATTGTAATTGATGCATGTGAAATTAATAATTCTAAGATTATCACTTGGATAAATAATTTTGTAGTTTAATCAATTGACACTCAATTGGCTAAGAATGATACGACGAAGAAGTTTGGGACCACTGTACACCTAGTCTAACTTTGTAAGACAATACCCGTTGGAATATGATATGCATGCCCTCCATCATAATATTGCGAGTGTTTTGATTTTTATGTGGTAATGCCTAATTTATGGGATCGGTTGGCTCTTATAGAACCTGCTAAGTTAAAAGCTTTTAGATCCTATATTGCTAGGAGGAAAGAACAGCATTTGGTATAGTTTCCTATGACGTTATAGTCTAATTTTGACGGAATACGTAGGGCAATCCTTCACCGAACCTCGCTTCGCACTATTGATTTAGTTGTTCATGAAGATTGTAAAGGAGACTCATATAAACTCAAGTAAATAAAGGGTCTAAAACATCTACTACTCTTGGTGTTTTGCGGTTTCAAACCAACCTCCTCCTACAAATCAATCTAGACTATCTTCTCAAGTTGCTTTTGATGAATGCGCCTTTTGCAAATAAAAGAAACATCAGAAGTCCTAGTTCTCATTGTTAACTTAACAAGCCAAAACAACAACATAGACTTCCACTTATAAAATAGACTGTCTAGACAATTTCAACCACCATATTAGTCATGCTCTTATGGTCGCATGCGTTGGGTCCCACCATAGTCTACTGTTGCTGCTACACTGTAACGCCAAAATGTATTTATTATATAATTATAATAAAAAGGGCAAAATGGTCATTTTACCCCAAAAGGGTAATTTGGTCATTTGGACAGAAAAGGACTTGTTATGTAATAATATTTTAGGTCTTGGACTTAAAATGTTATAAAAGTTGGTTATTTGTCATAAATTGTGTTATTTGTGGCAAAACTTTGAATTATGCAACTTGAAGGACCAAAGTGCAATTTCTAGAAGTATTTAAGCAAGACTTGTGTGCAGAATTTTGGAGTTACGGGAACAAGTCTTGGCTGATTTTCTGCAGAGAATTGGAAGAAGTTTTGAAGGGTTGAAGCTTGCATCTTGGTTCTTGGCATTCAAAGGGTATAATTGGAAGAAATTGAGGTGAGTTTCTTCATGTTCTTGATTGTTCTTCTTGTTGAGTTGAGTAGGACTTGCAAACTGAAATTACAGCCATGATCATGGGGTTAAAATGAAGAAATACTTCCATTAAGTCCTTATAACAAAGTCCTAACTCAATCCAATGGAAGTAGGATGCTATAAATGGTAGAATTGATGATTTGGGGTTGTTAGAAATAAGAACCCTAATTCCTTGTGTGATTGATTTAGGGTGTTATGGGGGTTAAAAACCTTGTTAAAATGTAAGGTTTTAGCCTAGGAACAAACCCCAAACAACTAAAAACGAAATCAAGGACTTAAGGGACGAAATCTGCAAGCTACAGTGCTAAAATCGCGACTGTCCAGGGAACCTGCACTGCAGCTAGGCGCAGTGCGCCCCAAATCCAGGCGGGGTGCGCCCAGGCGCAGTGTGCCCTCCCTTGGGCGGGGTGCGCCTCCGAGCAGAGGCCAGGCAGGGGATCAAAAACGCTAACTTTTGCTTGGCTTATCCGTTTTAGCTCAAATTTGGACCATAGGCTCGTTATGGTCTAAAAAGTTTGGGAAAATTTTTAGATTGAGTTTCCGACCCCTCGGGAGCACTGTAGACCGGTCCGAATGCCTCGGTGAATAGTAAAATTCACATAAAGTTAGTAAACGGAAAGTTTATTAACTAGGCATCGTTTATAACATTGTTTTATTGAACTCTAGTGTATTAGAGTTAATTAAAGTGGGTATTAACCTATAATCATTTTGAAAATGAATGAAATTATAGGTTTGGGACAAAATCATACGGACTTCATTTCAAAGCAAGGAACGCTAAAAGCTAGTTGTAGCAAACCTACAGGTGAGTAATCTCACTGTTATCTGTTGTGATAAATGTTATTTGAGCAGCTGCAGATGAATATGATTTGGGGGACAGAAATGACAAAATTTCCGGATTTAAGATATGACAAGACCAGATAAGCCGTGAGTCTAGTATAGACAAGAACGGAACTGTGAGTCAATATATCTATGTAAACTGTTATATAGACAACAGCGGGCTTACCCGTGAGTCTAGGCAACAGCGGGCTTACCCGTGAGCCGCAGTTTATTTCGATGAGCCAGATTTACATAGACAACAGCGGGCTTACCCGTGAGTCTAGGCAACAGCGGGCTAACCCGTGAGCCACGGCAACAGCGGGCTTACCCGTGAGCCACAATTGATCTTGTATTGTGTGATAATACATATTTGACTTTGTATAGAGAAATTTTATTCTTATACATGTTATTATTCGTTTGATTACTCATTGGGCTTTATAGCTCACAGTTTTATTGATATGTCCCTGCAGGGGAGCGTGACCCTGCCAAGGGAAAAGACAAAGTCCGTGACTGAGGACTTAGCATTTGAAGTAACGACCCGGCTTAAAGAATGTATAATATTTATGTATTGTACTTCGTGATACACTTGTACTCGTATTTTGTTAACTAATACCCCAGACTTATGGTTTTTATTGTAAAATATATGGTTTGTAAAATAAAAATTTTTGGGGTGTTTTTGTTAATAAGTCGGGTGTTACATACACCTTCTGTAGAAACTGATTCACATGCTACCACAATGACACCATCCTTTTAGATCCAATATTTTTAGCAGTTTATATAGTTTATTGCCTCTAACCATGTTGCCATGTCAGCACATATGTCTCATTTTGGCCTATCTTCCTCCAGTACTTTAGGTTTTCCTTCATCTTTATGGATATAAGATTCATCTTTATGGATATAGGATTCTGGTGCTCTCATCATATGTCACCTTATTTTATTTATTGTGTATAGGATCCGTAGTCTCAAATGGTGCTTGGGGTCAGCCGTTAGCTAGGGGACTCTATTTCATAGATCAAGTCAAAGTTTTTGATGTTGTTGCCTTTAGTGTTGATTTGTATTGTTTTCATTCAATTCGTTTGTCTTTTGATATTTATCTTTAGCATTCTCGTTATGGGACATGTGTCAGTGTCTTGTTCACAATTTTTAGCCTCTATAGGTGCTTTAGATCATTTGAACAGCTGTGATATTTCTAACAACAATTGTTGTAAAACTAGCAAAACTTTTTGATTTACTGTTTAATAAAAGTGTATTTTAATCTTTTTCTCCTTTTGATCTTCTGCATTTTGATGTGTGGGGTCTATTTCCAGTGTCTTCAAATGGAGACTCTACTATGTCTCATTTATAGATGATTATACTCGTTATTCTTAGGTTTATCTCATGAATTATGTAGGCTTAATATCTTAACAATATACAACAATTTCAAAGCTCTTGTGAAGACATAAAACTTATACATTATAAAGTGTTCACGATGTGACTTAGGAGAATACACATCTAATGATTTCAATCGGTTACTTGCATCTGATAGTACTAAACACTAATCGTCTTGTACAGATACTCATACAAACTGATGTTGCAAAAAGGAAACATTAATATCTTTTTGAAACAATGTAGTCTTTTTGCTATCTTTTAAGGTTCCTAATGCTCTTTTAGGATAATCACTCCTAATTATTGCTCATGTGATTAATAAAATCCCCACTTCACATAATTCTAGGTCATATCCATTCGAAAACTTATATGGCCACTTACTGAATTATTCCTCATTACGAGTTTTTAGGTGTACTTGTTTTGTCCTCCGCCTTCATATTGAGCATAACAAGATGTATCCACAGTTAGTATCGTGTGTATTTTTGGGATATGGTATCGGTTGGAAATCATATCGTTGCCTTGATTTTGTTAGTCATAAATTGTATGTCCCATGACATGTCACTTTTCCTGAGCATATTCAGTTCTTCTCTATTCTTACTTAGTTGCATGACATGTCACACTTAGATATTCAATATATTAATCCTTTAAGTATTGACGTTGATGTTGCATATGATGTTCCAAGTTCATGATACACCGACAACAACAAAGAATACCCTTATTCTACTTACGCATGTTATCGCTCCTACACCTGATGGGATGACAAATGTTCTGCTACTCTATAAGTCCAATCGTACTTGCAAAACTACCAAGCGCCTGATTTTGCTTACTCACCTTATTCAAATTTTTTTGCTTCATTTATTTCCAATATACACCATTTATCATAACTCGTGTCCTATAAAGAGGTTGTTTCTTATCCATTTTGGCAGGATGCTACGGAAAAAGGTTACAACTCTTTACCAGACCCACACATGGTATTTAGTTCTACTCCCACCCATAAAGCATAAAATCATTTTTCATTGGATGTATAATATCAAAACCAAGGCTAACATGTCTTTTGAATGATTTAACACATGACTTGTGGCAAAAGGATACTCGTAAAAATATGGTATGGATTTCGAGGAGACTTTTGCTTTGATTACAAAATGACAATCATTCGCTTTGATAATTGTCACATCTGTTCATCAATTCGAGATCTTCTAAATGGATGACAATAATGCATTCTTGAATGGTGATCTTCAGGAGGAGGTGTACATGACTCCCCCCCCCCCCCCCAAGTATTTCTCACCGGGTGAGTTTTTCTAGCTTCAGATAGCTCTATACGGTCTCAAGCAATCCCCTCATGCTTGGTTTGAGAAATTTTGTAATTACTTCTCTTGATTTTTTTCCTAATCATCGTAATGCAACATTGCTTGTTGGATGAACGAGTCAATGTCAGATTCTCCTGTCCTTATATGTAAATAACATGATTATTATCAGTGACTAATATGATAGCATTGAATATTTGAAGCATGATTCAACATACCATTTTCTATGAAATAATTAGGCTTATTGTGTTATTTTTTAGGTATTTAGGTTGCTCTATCTCAAAAGGGGTATTTTCTATCTCAAACGAGATACACATTTGATATGTTTGAACATGTATGACTCTATGATAGTAGGATTACTGCACACCTCTTATAACTGATGCTCGATATTCTCCAACTGGTGGTATTCATTTAACATATCTAAATATATATATCATACTATTTTAGGTAGTTTGTTTTACCTTACAATCACACGCCTCTTATAACTGATGCTCGATATTCTTCAACCGATGGTATTCCTTCAAAAGCTCTAAATCTATATCGTACTGTTTTAGGTAGTTTATTTTACCTTAGAATCACTTGCCTAATCATAGCTTAACTAGTTTGTCAATGTTCTTATTATAATTCACTACGAAATTGTTCTTCATATTTTGGGATATCTTCATGGAACTTAATTTCATAGTCTCTTGTTCCCTTTGATGTCTTTAATAAATTTGTGTGCCTATAGTGATGCTGATTGGGATAATAATCTTAATGGTCGCAAGTCCACCACTTCTTTTCTTATTTTTCTTGGAGATTCTGGATCTCATGGAAAAGTACGAAACAAAATGTTGTCTCTTGCCTTTATATAAAGGCTTAGTATAATTCACTACGAAATTGTTCTTCATATTTTGGGATATCTTCATGGAACTTAATTTCATAGTCTCTTGTTCCCTTTGATGTCTTTAATAAATTTGTGTGCCTATAGTGATGCTGATTGGGATAGTAATCTTAATGATCGCAAGTCCACCACTTCTTTTCATATTTTTCTTGGAGATTCTGGATCTCATGGAAAAGTACGAAACAAAATGTTGTCTCTTGCCTTTATATAAAGGCTTAGTATCTAGCAATTGTTGTGACTACCTGTGAGATTGTTTAGTTACATTGGCTTTTTGAAGATATAAGTATTGATGTTTTCCAACCTACCGTCATACATTTTGACAGCAGCAATGCAGTGCAGATTGCAAATAATTCTATTCTCCATGAAGCTATACATAAAGGATTCATGAGGGTATCAACAAGCGTCAATGTCTAAAAGGAGAATGTTCCAAATCGATAACATTATTGCTAAACTCGTCAATTTAATAAGTTTGGAAATCTCTAGTAAAGTTTTTGTATCAACTTATTTACGAGATTCGCTACTTTTAAGTTATATCATATTAAAGTTTTCTGAATAAGTTGGTATATTTAACGATTTAGTACATTTACGAGACGTACCAAAATGATTAAAAACACTCCTACTAGGAGGAGACAAATTTACAAATATGAATTCATGCATATTTTTTTTCTTTGTCAGATTATCTTTTCACTAACTTATTAAATAAAAAATGTTATCAACTTAAACATTCTCCAACAGATGACTACTTTAAAAAATTAGAGTAAATTACAGTTTTGCTTCTTGTGGTTTATCCATTTTTTCAGTTTTCGCCGAATTTTTTTATTTTCACAATGATGGTCTTTGTGGTTGGAAAAAGCTTGCACTATTGAACCTTGGTCCATTTAAAAGACCGACCTACCATTTCTATTTTTTTAATTTCTTTTAACGTATTTTTTATTTAGATAATTAAAAAAATATCCCCACCCATAAGCCCACTACCCCGTATGTCTCTCTCTCTATATATATCTCTTTCTCTTTCTCTCTCTCTCTCTCTCTCTCTATCTCTCTATCTCTCTCTCTCGTCGGACTCTCATTCATCTTCTTAGTTTTGAGTTTCGGTTTGGTAACAACCATTCGGTTTCTAACCTAATATTGAAACTCCATCGCCTTGTTATACGAGTAATCCAAATATCAAGTTTTCCCTCTGGAAACCAACCTAGTTTTCTTCATATTTATGCTAATACAATGCATCAAATTGTGTCATAAATGATCCAATTTTGTAGAATCATTGGCGAAAGAGTAAATCGAATTTAGGGCTTCCCATGCTTTATATACGAACTAAAAGATAATTTTTGATTCATTGATCGTCGATCGTAGTTTTCTTTTCTGGTTTAGGGTTTTATTCAGTTATCATTTGATCTCTACCGTCGCTTGCACTTCACAGCTCGTGAGTGTTTGAAAAATCGTGGGAGATGAAGACGTGGAACGAGATCGTCAGGAAGATAAGATGATTGGATCGCCTTCGAGCGACGAAAAGATTGTGATAAAACTCATGATTCCGAAGCTCGCGGTGGCCATGGAAGTTGAAAAATCGTCGGATGAGGATGTGATCGGAAGCTTCTCGGCGTCGAGCTCCAAAACGGTGAAGGAAGGTGAAACGATGAATCAAGGAAAAAGGGCTTCTCCTGAGTGTAAAAAGGAGTTCAGCTCGGAGAAAGAATTGGGAGGTCACATGAGGGTTCATGTTCAAGCCGCTCACGAGAACCTTTTCTTAAACCCTTGAAAACAACTAAGTTTAAGAATACTGCTCATCGTGATTTCAATAATGGCGTAGACCCTTTACAAGATTCCGGCACATCTGAATGCATGTCTGCCGTTGCCAGTTCTTATGGCTTACCTGACTACTGTGAGCGGTCTAAACTTCGACCCTTATTTCTTTCTTCATATTATATTGTAAAGGGGAGCAACTAGTAGAAGAACGATAAGGAATTAGGGCTTGACGAAGATTTACGACGATACTGTTAACGGGAAGGGTATTTTAGTCTTTTTATATGCCACAGGGACTTATTTGAAACCATTTGCAAACTTTAGTGACCAAAACCGTGATTTTCATATAGTTTGTCCCAACTTGAAATTTCCAGCATACATCAGAGACCAAAAATGTAATTTTGTCTTTAAATAATATTGGTGATGCAAATCACCAAACATTTGATCTGTTCATAATAAGGAAATAATTCTGATAAATTGTATAAGAAAAAAGCATGGTTACCTAAATATGGACAAAAACTAAAATACTTTTTTAACAACTAATTTGTCAAACTCATATATCGTCAAATTTATATCACATGTTTTATTTTTGAACACGTATTTATGTGTTCTTCATTTTGACTCCTTTGAAAATAAAAATAAAGTTTCAATTAGCTTTTATTAAACAAATAATATTAGCTTTCTATATTTACCGTTGTTATTACGGGTCGTATGTATATATTTATTTTCTTAAGTTCTTTTAGATAAATATATACTTTACATTTTTAAAATTAAAATAGAAGGGCCAAGAGGGGAAGGAGTATGTCGGGTAGGGTAGTATGGGGGGAGGTGTTTTGCATTAACATGCTATGTCTCACGAAGCTTCCTTTTTCTCTAGAATTGCAATTATAAAACTCTAAACCAACCGGAGCCACGGGTGTGGTGTATGCGGTGTCCACGGTGGACGGACTTCACCGAGCGGGAACACCGCCCAGTTAGGTAGGTGCCCGCATTGAAGTACTCAGCCAGTGTTCCAACCCCACGCGGTGCTCCGTTACTCATTTTCCATATACAACCCTTTTACTTTGATCACTTTTGCAAATTACCCCCTCAAACGGCTAATGGCTAGTTTAAAAAAAACTTTTTTTTACCCAACTATAAATACATCTTTTAGCCCCATTTAAAAATCACACATTGTTACTCATACCTCTATAAAATATAAAACAAGCTACACAGTTTTATAAAAAATGGCTGACATCGGAAATTGAAATAATCGTTGGGCATTGATTCAACATGAAGAAGCCGCTTTGGCCACCGCGTGGATCAACGTCAACAAAGAGGTCAACGTGGGATCCCACTGCCCATTCTGGGAACTTGTGAAAGAATCGTTTCACACTATATTAGGTAAAGTAGAATATCGGAGTATGGATCACCTTTGTTATAAATGGAGGAATATGTCACCAAATATAAGTAAATTTCACCAAATTTACTTAAACTTATCGGCAAACCGCCAACCCGGTGCAACTGACGAAGAGATCGTTGAGCAAGACGTAGATCAGTATCGGGTGACACACAACACAGACCCCCGCACCTTGATGCATGGAATGTTGTGAAAAATTCACCTAGATATCTAGAAAATTAGTTATCGTATTTAGGTTTTAATTTCTCGTTTCTACAATTTTAATTGTCGTTTTTAGGTTTTAATTTCCCGTTTTGTAGGATTTTAATTATCGTGTACGTTTTTTATTTTGCAATGTTATGTTTTTAATTAAATGTTATTTGGTTAATTTTTGTTTTTTTGTTTTAAATTATATTATTTATTTAATTAAAAAAAATGAGTGGTTACCATTTCTTAGATTTGAAGAGGTGAGGGGTTAGTGAGGGAAAAGTGAGGTGAGGCCTACGTAGCACTCCAACCTCTTAGGATGAATGGTCACGCTCCTGTTAGTCTAAATACGACATTTTATTCTTACACTGTTAAAAGGTCATATTGCAAATTGTCTTAATAAATTGTCAAAATGCAATCAACAAGGTTACCAGACATATATCTACTGTGCATGAGCTGGTGAGATGTGGCTGTACGGTTTGCATGGTAACATCACGTCCTTTTATGGTGCTATGCCCATCCAAGCTCAAATTATCACTTACCACCAAACACTTTTTTTCTTTGTTTTTCCAAAATGGTGTGAAATTAAGTGTTGAAATTTGGGTATTTTTTTGAAAAGAAAATATGAAAGATTCTAAAAACTAATATAACACTGACATTACGTAAAAGATTTTGAAAGAGTGAAATAAAAAGCTATCGTAGCGTAAAAAAAGTTCACTTGTAACAAATCTAAATCTTCTAGTATAAACGTAAGTAAAATTTAAAATTATGATGTTGGAGTACGTAAGGACAGCTGGCTTCCAGGTTGGATCCTTCAATGATTTCATGGATTCATTCTCAACAAACGCGTTTTGTGTACTTACACGAGGAATTTCCTTTTTTCTTATTCTTACTTGTGGTAAGTGGTAACTTAACGTTTGGTAAATGAATTTCAATTTACAAGGTGTGATCATTCGTTATATAAATTTTCAGTGTGTCAATTTTTTTTGTTTTTGATTGAAATTTAATATTTTAGTTAAATACAGTGAATACATGGGGTTCATAGTTAAAGTCATAGTTACATTTTTAAATACACCAAGACAAAAAACATTGTATACATTTTTAAATGCACAAGGCTACATACATCTGCTCGTGCGCGTACCGCCAAACATGATATGGTGGAATAGATATTGTCTTGGGCTTGTCCGCTACTCTGCACACAAATGGAAACTTGTATGGAATTTCCCAGTGTCATCACTCATCACTCTATTATATATATATATATATATATATATATATATATATATATATATATATATATATATATATATATATATATATATATATATATATATATATATATATATATATATATATATATATATATATATATATATATAATAAAGATATTTATTGTGTGATTGTAAAATCATTTTTGGACCATTGAATATGAAAAATGAGTGGCTTAGATGATGATGACATATTTGTAAATAAATTGAAAAAATATCTGAACAAATAAAAAATACGGCCGAAAAGGGTATAAAGGTCAAGAACTAAAACCTATAAATTAGGAAAAGATTAACTTTTAAATATCAAAAGCTATAATTACAGGAACACGATCCTCACTTATCAATCATCTATACATAAAAACCTTAACATTCGAAATCATTTCAAACCCTATTATCAAGTAACAACGATTACAGCGAAACAAGTATTTTTGCGGGATTTGAAATGGAAAATCAAAGATCAAGTTCTCGTTTGAAGGAAATTTTTTGATTCAATTACACAAGCACAACAGATAATCCACTGACGTTAGATGACATGGATGATTTTGCAACACCATTAAAAGGTACATATGTTTTTAACTTCCTTAATTTTAGGTTTAAGTGACTTGGTTTTTCGGATTATGTTCGTATTCTCCGAGAATCGGTGAAATATTGATTACGAAAACCTTTATCTGTTTGAAGTAAATGCGTCATTCTTAATTTATGAGCCTGAGTTTTAGATTACAAATTCTTGGAGAATTACATACATATCATTCTTTGAGAATTGAATGTTAAAAGTCTCATTTAACTCGTCTAAATGTGTATAAGTATATTACAGGATACTTATTGATTGCCGTATTGTTTTTTTTACAGGAACCACATAAAAAACCCAACGCAACAGGATAACAAAGACCCAAAAAATAAACAAGTAATAGAAATATTAAGTTCGAGGAAAAAGACTACACCAGATAAGGACTCTGGATCTGTACAGAAGGAAAGAAAGATGTGAAAATGTCGACCAAATGTATCAAATTCTTCAAGCATGCACATTTCTTAGAGAATATACATGTTGTAATAACCATATAACAACCACTATGTATTAAATTATCCTAGAATGAATATCTTCATATCATGATCAACATACAAAACAAACAGTTTATTAAACCAAATGTATTGCAAATACATATATTTCAAACTACAAAGTAAATATTTTATAAACCGCCAAATGTATATTACAAAAGCTAATTAAAGATATCTAACAACATTTCTACAAATCAAAAAATCTAAACGGATATCTTACATTCTCTCAAAATACATACCAATATTCATACAACCATAATTCTTCAAGAAATTTCCCATTTCTCGGGTCTACAAGTATACAGTGTTAAAATACCTCGTATCGTTCTCGAAGAATATAGCATGATATAGATACATATATTCTTACACAAAAAAATCATCGTGTTCCAAACCATCGATACTTAAAAATCTTCATAATACAAATAACAGTTTGAAAAAAATTTACATGGGTCCCAAAATTATACATACGACGGTTACCTGCTTCTGAATATCAAAATATTGGATATCTTCGATTTGAAATTCTTACATGCTCCGTCATTTTTTATATTTCAATTGAATAACTTGATCACATCTCAAATCGTCAAATATTATTTTCGATGTTCAATATTGGATCGATATTGTATCTGCACCCATATGAAATTCGATTTACGTATGAATCAGTATACCAAATATATAGGAATATCAGTTATGTAATTTTAGTTAGATCCCTAAATAATAGAATATTATTTCTAATTTATCAAAATTAAAAAATTTAAAATACATTTTTTACGCCTATAAATTGATTCGACCAATTTTGGACCTACATTCACACAATAGTTAATGTGTACATATATATATATATATATATATATATATATATATATATATATATATATATATATATATATATATATATATATATATATATATATATATATATATATATATATATATATATATATATATATATATATATATATATATATATATATATATATATATATATATATATATATATATATATATATATATATATATATATATATATATAGGGTCAGGATCGTTTGAGAACTTTTTTTTCATAAGAACTTGAGAGCTCCTACATTAAAATTTTTTTTCTTTAAAAAAGTGACTTAATTCATTAAGTCGCTTATATTTAAGAATTTTCATCAATTTTTTTAAATAATATTGATTTTTTTAAAGTGCACATATGCATATTTGAACAAAAAAGCACATATGCACATTTCTTATATGCACATTTTATTTCAAAATTTTTTTGACGAAAAGTCTTAAATATAAGCAACTTCATGCATTAAGTCATTTTTTTTGAAAAAAAAAGAATTTTAGTGTAGAAGTTCTCACGAAAAAAATGGTTCTCAAAAGATCCTGACTATATATATATATATATATATATATATATATATATATATATATATATATATATATATATATATATATATATATATATATATATATATATATATATATATATATATATATATATATATATATATATATATATATATATATTGTAAGTCCCAAATTCACTAGATCTTCACAAGGTATCAATCAAATCAATCCAAACACACTAATTAATCCTTCAATGCACTCGATCTTTATTAGAAAAACTGACTAGTACATAAGAACAAGTTGTTTGAGCTTGACAAATATTGATATGATCTCTAGAGCTCCAAAAACAACCAATACACAAAAAGGAGCACTCGACACCTACTTATACCCATGCCCCCAGACCAAACAACTAAGCCCTATGGGCCGAAGAACAAAGGGCCAGACCGAACAACCCAAAGGGTTTTCGGTCCAAACTGAAAAACCTAAAACAGCCCATATCTTTGATTTTTAACATATTTAGTCCCTATAAAATGCAAAGATTAAACCAAGTAAATTTATCCTAACAATCCCCCCCTTGGTTTAATGCTTTCATTTGAACTTCAGGCTTTTCTTAGTCTTCGGTTGGGCACTGCAAAATTTTTTCAACAATCTCCCCCTCAATATGATAATCTCCCACTTAGCAAGACAATCTTCCCCTTAGCAGGTGACATGTATAGATGTTGATAAAAATTCAGCACATTTGCAGTGACAACTTTGTCTTCGGAACTCTGGTTGTCTTCAAATTTGACTTCGTAAGTTCCTTAGGATTGGGTACAGGGCTTCAACATAGAAGGAAACTGTAACGTTTACAAGAAAAGTTAGATGCTAAAACTAGTAAGTGTCTTGAATCAGCACATACAGCTTTTGATTTGACTGGAGTTTGACTATTCATCTCTTCAATTGATCACTGCAGGTTTTGATGTAGTAACAAACCAGCTGAGGAGGAATTCAATCAGCTTGTCACATAGAATTTAGCTTCACCTTCTTCAGGAATACAAACATCGTGTCGAAACGTTTGAAAGTTGCTTTTGACTGGCGCTTCTTGATACGTACAGTAACCGCAAATCTTGTGGGTCATGGAGTCATAAACTCCCACCACCGTTGTTCAAGGATTCATCCTTGGCTCAGAACGAGACTTCTCGCAGTATCTATGTGAACCCGGAGGAACGCACTGCGATTGTTTGAGTATCAGTGAACTACTCGTGGCCGTTTTGATTTTGGCCCCTGCATATCCTTGCTCAAAGATCTCAATGCAGTTGACATGTCAACAAGTTGACTTGGCTCTTGGCGAGACGTTCAATGGTATATAAACTCTCCGGAGTGTACCATCCTAGTGCCAATTTGAATCCGGTAAAGTTGTTGGGGTCTCACAGCTATTGTGTCACACCCTCAAACCGTATTGGCGGAATAGTTTAAGGGTGGATGACTTCATGAACAATATCATAACAAAGTTGCACAATAGTGAAAACCAAGCAAACATCCATCATTACATAATTGCAAAAGTTACATAGTTTAACTGTATCATGTTTCGATTACAATTACAAATGATGACAAAATATGTAAAATGACGTCGTAACGTCTCTTCAACCAAACTTGTGGTTTACCTTTTTAGTTTCCTGAGAATACAAGTAGTTGAAAAAGTGTCAACAATTAAGTTGGTGAGTTCATAAGATTTTTGTATAGAAATGTCCTTTGTTTGTAAGCAATAGTGTTGAAAACCAAGAAAATCCAATATTTTCTCATAAAATGTTCCAAGTCTTTAAATCCCAAAGACTAAAATGTAATATGTATACTGTAGTGTACTTTCTTTGAAATGCATGTTTCCACGTAAACAATTTATAAAAATATTAAGTTGATTATTTTCCCATGTGAGATACCATATAACCATACTGTGACTAGTTGGCATGCTGCGACGTTCTTCAGGCGTCGGAACTGTTAGACATTTGGACACCTCAGACCTGCCGGTCAAGCTGTAGCTAGCAGCTCAGGTGCGGGGTTGTCAATCCCGTATAGATCTATACTCAAATATCGCGCTCTCTTACCGAGACTCTGGTTATATAAATGTTCAGGACTTATAGTAGGTACTTATAAAAGTACTTTGAAGATTCATCTCACAAAAATGTATGTATTCCAATCAACTTGTTTACGTACGATTTGTATATAAAAACTCTTGTAAACATCCATTATCATTTTTCCCATGATAATATAGTATAGTATAATAATTATATATTTTTATATAATTATTTTTATCATGTTTGAATGTCATAGTAACCTTTTGTTCATAAACTATTCCAATAATAGTCTATTTTTAGTAGTTGCGTCGTAATAACCTTATTTTTGTGAATAATAGCGAAATAACTTGTTCAAATATTATAAATATTATCTTTTGAGATATTTCACACAAAAATAATATAATAACTTGATTATAACCATTTTTGCTAGAAAATAGTGTCTTTATTTATAAAAACGTAGTTTTTACTAGTTTTCGTTTTTATAACGTTTTTATTCAAGATCTAGCATCTTTGTACACTTTATTTGTAGTTTAGTAACTTTTACACAACTTAGTATGTCAAAGTGTTCATAATACATGGATCTACTCATATTTCATGCCAAAATCATATTTATAACATTTTTGTTCAAGATCTATCATTTTTACACACTTTAATTATAGTCTAGTAACTTTTATACAAGCATATCATGTATCATAGTGAATATCTTACAAAGATCTAACTATATTTCATGTCAAAGGTATTTTTACCCAAATACTAACTTTATAAACTTGTGTAAATCAACATATATATCATTTAAACACATATAAACTTGAATAAACAACATATATAGTTAAAGAACTTGTATTCTCCCCCAAAAAGGTTTGAAAAGATGAAAATGAGGGGTATGAACTCACCTTGAGTGTGGATCTTAGGATTTCTTGGAAGAAGGTTGAAGATTGTGGTTCTAAGACCCGAAGGACCCTTGGACAAAGCTATTATCCAATGGATTTCCGTGAGTATGTGTGTATACAAGAGTATATGAAGGTATTTAGAACTTAAATCACTAGATAATCATAACTTACCAAGAGAGCTTGAAAGATCTTTGAAGATGATGGAGTTTGGAGCTTAAAGACCTTTGAACAAATCTAATATCCAATGGATATAGATGGATGTTAGTGTGTGTAAAAGGTGTAAAACTTAAGTTAAGTAGTTTAGAATCAAAAGATGAAGAAGACTTACCACTTGGATTTGAGAAATGAGCTTGAAATGAATTTTGGGGATGGTGGAGGTTGGTCACGGTTTTGGAGAGAAGAAGAGAGGAGAGGGTGGCCGAGAATGAGAGAGGGAGAGAGTTGAATGAGTGTGGTTTGTGGCTTGGTTGAATTAAGATGGCTAGTTTCCTTTGTGTGGGATTTTGTGTTTGATTTCTTTCTATTATAAAATTCCATAGCCACACCTTGTCTAGATTTGGAATAATGCTCCTAGGATTGTGGTTTGATGGTCTAGCCTAAGGTTCCAGCCGATGGGGGGGGGGGGGGGGGGGTGGGGTGGTGTGGTTTTTATAAAATAGCAACATACTTTATAAAAATGAGTGATTTTTATAAAATAGTAAGTCGTTTTAGGGAAATTTTGTGTGTTTTTGACGAAACGAAGTTCTAAATAATTATTTTGTATAAAAACATTGCCAAAAATTTATTTTGATTGAATTATAACTCGTTGGATGCCGGAATACGCGTTTAAGCGCGGTATTCTTCCGTTTTCGCGATTTTCGGCATTTTACCGGAAAATGCATTTAGCTTTGGAATTAAATACTAGATACTATTACGTTACTTATCATATGAATTTTTATTTCATATTTGATATTTAAGGCACCTCATTTTGTATTTTGAGTCCAAACCCTGTGTACATTTATCCGTTCACAGCGATTTAATCGTTATAACTTCTACATACGAACTCCGTTTTCGACGTTCTATATATCCACAGTTTCGTATTTACGAGTGGATCGTTTTATGAATATTATTATTCTCAAAATAATAATTGTACGATTATCGAATTTCTACGCTACAGTAGTCTGCTGTCCGTATTTTTGATTTTTAACCGATAATTGTTTTGATTTAGCATACGTAATACTATAATATTAATAATTCAACGCAAAAGTTATGGAAAACAACTTTTCAACATATAGATTAACATATGCTTCGTTTGACTACAATTGACTTTTGTTGACCAAAATTTACAATTGTCACATCATCTACCCGTTAGAGAGAATTTCGTCCCGAAATTTAACTCTTGAGTGGATCCTCAAGGGTTTGGGAAGAGATGTGGATACTTCTGCTTCATCTGGTCTTCGCGTTCCCAAGTAAATTCTGGTCCGCGCTTAGCACTCCAACGAACCTTAACTATCGGTATACGGCTCTGTTTCGTCCTCTTGATTTCTCTGTCCATGATCTCTACGGGTTCTTCCACAAAAAGAAGGTTCTCGTTCACCTCGATCTCGTCGAGTGGGATGACAAGAGTTTCATCGGACAGGCATTTCTTTAAGTTGGACACGTGAAAGGTGGGATGGACATTGCTGAGCTCCTGCGGTAATCGAAGTCTGTAGGCTACTGGGCCGATCCTAGCGAGGATCTCAAAGGGCCCAATGTATCTGGGGTTCAGCTTCCCACGCTTTCCAAAGCGTATCATTCCTTTCCATGGCGAGACCTTCAATAATACTCGGTCACCAACCTGGAATTCCAAAGGCTTGCGTCGCTTGTCTGCGTAGCTCTTTTGTCGGTCACGAGATACTTTCAATCGTTCACGGATCTGAACGATTTTCTCAGTTGTCTCTCGTATGATTTCCGGACCGGTGAGGGCGCTGTTAGGTGTTTGGCCTCTGGCTAGTTGAGTATCACCCACTTCGGCCCAACACAAAGGGGATCTACACTTGCGTCCATATAGAGCTTCAAATGGAGCAACTTTGATGCTAGTGTGGTAGCTGTTGTTGTATGAGAATTCAATGAGCGGTAAGTGGGTGTCCCACGCCTTACCGAAGTCTATCACACAGGCTCTCAACATATCTTCCAGCGTTTGGATGGTTCTTTCACTTTGGCCATCCGTCTGCGGATGGTAAGCTGTGCTCATGTCAAGCCTGGTTCCCATAGCCTTTTGTAATGATTGCCAAAAGTTTGAAGTGAACCGGCTATCTCTATCCGAGATGATTGATCTCGGCACACCGTGCAATTTTACAATCTCCTTGAGGTAGAGCCTTGCTAGCTTATCCGTCCTATCACTCTCCTTGATTGGCAGGAAGTGAGCGGATTTGGTTAACCTATCGACAATTACCCATATAGTATCTAACCCACCGGTTGTCTTTGGTAATTTGGTTATGAAGTCCATTGTTATCCGCTCCCACTTCCACTCGGATATTGGTGGTTGAACTAGCAAACCCGAGGGCTTTTGGTATTCTACTTTAACTTTGGCGCAAGTCAGGCACTTGCCCACGTAAGTAGCGATTTCTGCCTTCATGTTTGGCCACCAATACAGTTTCTTGAGGTCCTGGTACATCTTGTCGGACCCGGGATGAACGGAGTATCTAGTCTTGTGAGCTTCATTCATGATAATGTCTCTGTATCTGCCGAATTTCGGTGTCCAGATTCGGTTCATGAGGTAACGAGCTCCGTCATCCTTAACTTCAAGGTTTTTATCCATCCCTCGCAAGGCTTCATTTGCGACGTTTTCAGGTTTTAAGGCTTCTAGCTGCGCCTCTTTAATTTGAGTGGGTAACTGGGAATGGATCGTCATTGTTAATGATTTCACTCGGCGGCCTGTGTATTCCTTTCGACTGAGGGCATCAGCTACCACGTTGGCCTTCCCTGGGTGATAACGAATTTCACATTCATAGTCACTTAGTAGCTCCACCCATCGTCGTTGCCTCATATTGAGTTCTTTTTGGTTGAGGATATGCTGGAGACTCTTATGGTCGGTGTATACCGTACATTCTGTGCCGTACAGGTAGTGTCTCCATATTTTCAATGCGAACACTACTGCTCCCAACTCGAGGTCATGTGTAGTGTAGTTGACCTCGTGGGTTTTAAGCTTCCTTGAAGCGTAAGCAATGACCTTTCCTCTCTGCATGAGTACACAGCCCAGACCCTGGTTCGATGCGTCGCAATAGGCCACAAAGTCTTCTGTTCCTTCTGGAAGGGACAGAATAGGAGCGCTGCATAAAGCTTTCTTTAGGGTCTGGAAGGCGGCGTCTTGGTTATCTCCCCACTTGAATGTCACACCCTTATGTGTCAGGATGGTAAGTGGCTTTGCAATTTTGGAGAAATTCTGTATGAATCTTCGGTAATAGCCAGCAAGGCCCAAAAACTGACGGATTTCTGTCGGAGTTCTTGGTGCTTTCCAGCTTTCGATGGCTTTGATCTTGGAGGGATCCACATGTATCCCTTCTTTGCTGACTACGTGGCTTAGGAAGTCCACCTTTCGAAGCCAAAATTCGCATTTCGAAAATTTCGCATACAGCTTCTCCGCTCTTAACGTCTCCAAAACTTGTCGTAAGTGTTGGCTATGTTCCTCCTTGCTTCGTGAATAAATAAGTATGTCGTCGATGAACACTATCACGAATTTATCTAGGTAAGGTCGGCATACGCGGTTCATCAGATCCATGAACACTGCAGGCGCATTGGTCAATCCGAAGGGCATCACAACGAATTCATAATGGCCGTAGCGAGTTCTGAATGCCGTTTTAGGAACATCTTCTTCTTGAACCTTGAGTTGGTGATATCCCGACCTCAGATCAATTTTTGAGAAGTAACTCGCTCCTTGGAGTTGATCGAACAGGTCATCAATTCGGGGTAACGGGTATCGGTTTTTGATAGTGAGCTTGTTCAACTCCCGATAGTCAATGCACATACGAAATGATCCATCTTTCTTCTTCACAAACAAGACCGGGGCTCCCCAAGGTGAGAAGCTCGGCCTGATGAACCCTTTACTTAGCAGTTCGTTTAGTTGGCTGGATAATTCTTGCATTTCTGCC
Source organism: Cichorium intybus (assembly GCA_023525715.1). Classification (NCBI taxonomy): domain Eukaryota; kingdom Viridiplantae; phylum Streptophyta; class Magnoliopsida; order Asterales; family Asteraceae; genus Cichorium; species Cichorium intybus. The sequence continues at coordinate 136,413,609 of CM042011.1, read as the reverse complement.
GGGGCTAACCGATATGGTGCTTTTGCTACTGGAGTGGCTCCTGGGATCAAATCGATTCTGAACTCGACTTGTCGTGCGGGTGGTACTCCTGGAAGGTCTTCTGGGAATACGTCGGGAAAGTTGCAGACTTCGGGGATTTCTTTGATGTTCTTTACTTCTTTCTTTTCGTCAACAACGTGGGCTAGGAAGGCATGGTATCTTTTCTGTAGGTATTTTTGGGCTTTGATGCATGACACGATTCGGAGGCTGGTACTGGGTTTATCACCGTAGACAACAATGGTCTTGTCATTCGGTAGATGAAGTCGGATTCCTCGTTCGTAACACATGATGTCGGCATGATGGGGAATTAGCCAATCCATACCAACGATCACGTCAAAACTTCCTATTTTAACAGGCATTAAGTCGATTTGAAAGGAGTGATCGTCTAGAGTAAGTGTACAGCCTACGTATATGTTGTTTGTGCTTTCTGTTTTGCCATTAGCCATTTCTACTGTAAATGTTTCGTTGAGTGGTTGAGGTTTTTGTTTTAGTAAATATTTAAACTCGTGGCTTACGAAACTCCTCTCCGCACCGCTATCGAATAGTATACAAGCATATGAATTATTGACGAGGAACGTACCGGTAACCACGGTAGGATCCTCTACCGCTTCAGCGCGTCCCATGGCTAGGACTCTTCCATTTCTCCCCACATTCTTTGTCTTTGGGCAATCACGTTTAAAATTCCCTGTCTCACCACAACCATAACAGGCTTGACTCACCCCGATATTAGTGGCTTGAGGGGTTTGTGGGGTTGGCGTCCTGCAGAATCGGGCAGTGTGGCCCTTCTTGTTACAGTTCAAGCAGTGCATTTCTCTACAGGGTCCGGTATGGTGGAAGTTGCACTTGTTACACTTGGGTAGCGTCCCAATGTATTGCTTGGTGGTAGTTGGGGCGTTCGGGACAGTGGCTGCACGAACTGCCACAATATGTTGTCTTTTCGCACCGTCTTGGTTTGGTTGGTTTCTACCCCTGTTCCAGGGTTTCCTCTTGTGATCCCTTTCTCTTGGCTGTTCAGTCTTTTGGGTCATGGTTCCCTGGCGCACCCCGTGGTCGACCAATCGTTGGGCCAATCGTTTGGCGCTGTCAAAAGTGGCGGGACTTGCGGCTTCCACATTCCCTTGGATCTGGAATGATAGTCCCCCTATGTAACGTTCCACTTTTACAGACTCCGGTGTGACCATGGCTGGGCAGAGGGTTGCCAGGTCGTTGAATCGGTTTGTGTAAGCGTTTAGATCCGAACCTTTCATTGTGAGGTTCCACAGCTCTTGTTCCAACTTCTGGATTTCCCCTCGGGGGCAGTACTCCTTCATCAACATTGTCTTTAATTCCTCCCAGCCCATCGAGTTTGCTACTGGGAGTGTCAGCGACTTGACATGGCCCTTCCACCAAGACATAGTCGTCTCAGCGAAAGTGCAGGCAACGAACTTTACTTTCATCTCTTCTGGACACGCAGTGATATCGAAGATCGATTCGGTTTTCTCGATCCACCTCGTGAGGTTAAGGACACCACCGGTGCCGTGGAAAGTTATCGGCTTGCAACTGACAAAATCTTTGTAAGTACACACTCGAGAATGGGTTGATGTTTCCCCATTGGTGGAATCGTTGGTGCCGTTTCCACTTCCGTTTCCATTTACCCCGTTGGTGTTAATATGGGCGACAGCTGCGGTCACGGCTGCCGTGACAGCGGCTTGAAATGTCGCCGAGTCCATCATAGGCGCTTCAGGGGTTTCGATGGGTGTGCGTCTGTTATTTCTTCGGCGAGGTGGCATGATTCTGCCACAAGGATTTAAGATTTGACGTTGGTTAGTTCTTGGTAAGGGTTATCAAAGTACGACGTTTCTATTATATGTTTATGTCGACTATGTAGTGACAGGGGTATAATAGGTGCATAAAGAATTTAGATGTATGGTCCTATCGTATCACAAAATACTCGTATAGTATTTTTGTTTTGTGTTTTGTTCTAGTGTTTTTCTTTGTACATGGTTCTTGGTAAGTCTTTAGAAGTTGTTACAAGTAAGGTGATTTCTAAGGGGTATGAGAGGTATGTAAGAGAAAATTCTAAGTGTACGACTTCGTAGTATTCATACAATACTCCTGTAGTATTTTAATTCTATGTTTAGTTATATAGTGTCTTAAAATACTTCCATAGTATTTTAAATTTCATGTTTAGTTCCTTTGGTTATTGGTAAGTGTTCGGACTTGTTGTTCACCACGATTATTCCTAAGTATACGTTAATCATATCTTGGATTAATACAGTTGATCAGGCTCTATTTATCCAAGATATCATTACCAAAACACTTAGGCCTATCCGTAGTGTTCAACTCATCATACCACTTTTGTATGTTTTCGTCATGATATCGTTCTAGTATGTATGTATGTACTTATACTTTATAAAAATTATCGTTATAATTTTAAAAGTATACTTGTACGAAAATGTTTTCGAGAGTTTTAGTCCCATTGTATTTATAGTTGTATATCTTTAAATGGATTGATATACTTAGTTCACTATAAACAATGCTCTGATACCAATCTGTCACACCCTCAAACCGTATTGGCGGAATAGTTTAAGGGTGGATGACTTCATGAACAATATCATAACAAAGTTGCACAATTGTGAAAACCAAGCAAATATCCATCATTACATAATTGCAAAAGTTACATAGTTTAACTGTATCATGTTTCGATTACAATTACAAATGATGACAAAATATGCAAAATGACGTCGTAACGTCTCTTCAACCAAGCTTGTGGTTTACCTTTTTAGTTTCCTGGGAATACAAGTAGTTGAAAAAGTGTCAACAATTAAGTTGGTGAGTTCATAAGATTTTTGTATAGAAATGTCCTTTGTTTGTAAGCAATAGTGTTGAAAACCAAGAAAATCCAATATTTTTTCATAAAATGTTCCAAGTCTTTAAATCCCAAAGACTAAAATGTAATATGTATACTGTAGTGTACTTTTTTTGAAATGTATGTTTCCACGTAAACAATTTATAAAAATATTAAGTTGATTATTTTCCCATGTGAGATACCATATAACCATACTGTGACTAGTTGGCCTGCTGCGACGTTCTTCAGGCGTCGGAACTGTTAGACATTTGGACACCTCAGACCTGCCGGTCAAGCTGTAGCTAGCAGCTCAGGTGCGGGGTTGTCAATCCCGTATAGATCTATACTCAAATATCGCGCTCTCTTACCGAGACTCTGGTTATATAAATGTTCAGGACTTATAGTAGGTACTTATAAAAGTACTTTGAAGATTCATCTCACAAAAATGTATGTATTCCAATCAACTTGTTTACGTATGATTTGTATATAAAAACTCTTGTAAACATCCATTATCATTTTTCCCATGATAATATAGTATAGTATAATAATTATATATTTTTATATAATTATTTTTATCATGTTTGAATGTCATAGTAACCTTTTGTTCATAAACTATTCCAATAATAGTCTATTTTTAGTAGTTGCGTCGTAATAACCTTATTTTTGTGAATAATAGCGAAATAACTTGTTCAAAGATTATAAATATTATATTTTGAGATATTTCACACAAAAATAATATAATAACTTGATTATAACAATTTTTGCTAGAAAATAGTGTCTTTATTTATAAAAACGTAGTTTTTACTAGTTTTCGTTTTTATAACGTTTTTATTCAAGATCTAGCATCTTTGTACACTTTATTTGTAGTTTAGTAACTTTTACACAACTTAGTATGTCAAAGTGTTCATAATACATGGATCTACTCATATTTCATGCCAAAATCATATTTATAACATTTTTGTTCAAGATCTATCATTTTTACACACTTTAATTATAGTCTAGTAACTTTTATACAAGCATATCATGTATCATAGTGAATATCTTACAAAGATCTAACTATATTTCATGTCAAAGGTATTTTTACCCAAATACTAACTTTATAAACTTGTGTAAATCAACATATATATCATTTAAACATATATAAACTTGAATAAACAACATATATAGTTAAAGAACTTGTATTCTCCCCCAAAAAGGTTTGAAAAGATGAAAATGAGGGGTATGAACTCACCTTGAGTGTGGATCTTAGGATTTCTTGGAAGAAGGTTGAAGATTGTGGTTCTAAGACCCGAAGGACCCTTGGACAAAGCTATTATCCAATGGATTTCCGTGAGTATGTGTGTATACAAGAGTATATGAAGGTATTTAGAACTTAAATCACTAGATAATCATAACTTACCAAGAGAGCTTGAAAGATCTTTGAAGATGATGGAGTTTGGAGCTTAAAGACCTTTGAACAAATCTAATATCCAATGGATATAGATGGATGTTAGTGTGTGTAAAAGGTGTAAAACTTAAGTTAAGTAGTTTAGAATCAAAAGATGAAGAAGACTTACCACTTGGATTTGAGAAATGAGCTTGAAATGAATTTTGGGGATGGTGGAGGTTGGTCACGGTTTTGGAGAGAAGAAGAGAGGAGAGGATGGCCGAGAATGAGAGAGGGAGAGAGTTGAATGAGTGTGGTTTGTGGCTTGGTTGAATTAAGATGGCTAGTTTCCTTTTTGTGGGATTTTGTGTTTGATTTCTTTCTATTATAAAATTCCATAGCCACACCTTGTCTAGATTTGGAATAATGCTCCTAGGATTGTGGTTTGATGGTCTAGCCTAAGGTTCCAGCCGATGGGGGGGGGGGGGGGGGGGGTGGGGTGGTGTGATTTTTATAAAATAGCAACATACTTTATAAAAATGAGTGATTTTTATAAAATAGTAAGTCGTTTTAGGGAAATTTTGTGTGTTTTTGACGAAACGAAGTTCTAAATAATTATTTTGTATAAAAACATTGCCAAACATTTATTTTGATTGAATTATAACTCGTTGGATGCCGGAATACGCGTTTAAGCGCGGTATTCTTCCGTTTTCGCGATTTTCGGCATTTTACCGGAAAATGCATTTAGCATTGGAATTAAATACTAGATACTATTACGTTACTTATCATATGAATTTTTATTTCATATTTGATATTTAAGGCACCTCATTTTGTATTTTGAGTCCAAACCCTGTGTACATTTATCCGTTCACAGCGATTTAATCGTTATAACTTCTATATACGAACTCCGTTTTCGACGTTCTATATATCCACAGTTTCGTATTTACGAGTGGATCGTTTTATGAATATTATTATTCTCAAAATAATAATTGTACGATTATCGAATTTCTACGCTACAGTAGTCTGCTGTCCGTATTTTCGATTTTTAACCGATAATTGTTTTGATTTAGCATACGTAATACTATAATATTAATAATTCAACGCAAAAGTTATGGAAAACAACTTTTCAACATATAGATTAACATATGCTTCGTTTGACTACAGTTGACTTTTTTTGACCAAAATTTATAATTGTCACATATTGTGGTAAACAACAACGATCACTGACCCAGAGTTTCGATATCTCATCAATGTGAGGTAATATCACATTGAGTCACGAACTTCTTGGTTACTAGAATACCCATCGGCTAGACTTTCGAATTGTCATCAATGTATGGTTTATTACATTGAATCATCCAACTCTTGAATTAGAAGCTCTATAGGCAAGAATAGTTGTCGATGCCTCACATCTACTGCTGGTGTTGTAGCAGAGATCACTGTCATAGAGTGTCGAAATATCATCACCGCTTGGTTTAAAGTGATGAGTCGTCTATTTCTTGCAACAGAAAGTTAGAGGTGGTTGAGGGTGGATTGGTGTGTGTGATAGATTACGGTACGTAATCTAACCATCAGCACAGACTTTTTAACTCTCGACTCTGAGTGGTTTCTTTCAAAGTGTCTAGAAGTTCGTGTTGCATAAAATATTTGAGATTTGGTTAAGAAAGATTGTCAGTGCTTCAAAATTACTGTGATGTAATAGCAAGAATCACTAGCACTTAAGTGTTACCTCAGCAGTGAGTGGTATTACTCAGTGTGTCGTCGGTAGTTAAGGAATATGAAAAAGAACAATATTTTTGATTTTTAGTTTTCTAAAAGGAAAGATATGAAAATTATAAAAATAAGGAAAGATATGAAAATTATAAAAAATATTTTTGTATTTTCTAAAGTTTTGTAATTTTTGTTTTGTTTTTCTAAAGTTTTGTAATTTTTGTTTTGTTTTTCTTCTCCTCCTAAATTTGTGCATGGAAGAGAATTACGGAAATAAAAACATGAAAAAAATTAACTAAACAAAAATAATAATAATAATAATAAAATATTTAAAGAACTGATTTAACAGTCAGTGAAACGTATCATTTTGAGCATTTCGACCAGCACATTGAATCAAGCTTTTGCAACCGGTTTTGTGAACAAATCCACCACATTATTATCTGTGTGAACTTTATCCAAATGAATTAATTTTCGCTCGTAGCAATCTCTGATAAAATGAATTTTAATATCAATGTGCTTAGTCTTAGAATGCTGGACCGGGTTTTTCACAATTTAGATAGCAACCTCATTGTCGCAGAAGGTAGGAGTATCAAGAAAATTCATACCATAATTAAGGAGTTGATGCTGCATCCAGATGACCTGAGAACAACATGCCGAGGCAGCAACATACTCAGCTTCAGCTGTGAAAGTTGACACGGTCTGTTGTTTTCTGCATTGCCAAGAAATCAATCTATCATCCGAGTGTGAAGATAGCAGAGGTCGCTCAGCCATTGGAGTGTTAGCCTCTTTTGCATCCTTGAAATCGAACTTTGCAAGAATATCCTCCACATACTTCGCTTGATGAAGCAAGATACTTGTTGAACTTTGTATAACTTGTAACCCAAGAAACATCGTCATCTCACCCAATGAACTCATCTCAAACCGTTTCTTCATCACTAGTTCAAATTCTTTGCACAAAACTTCACTTGTAGAACCAAAGATGATGTCATCCACATAGATCTGGACAACAATTTGATCATCATCTTGGCGCTTAATAAACAGTGTCTGATCAATTCTGCTGTGAGTGTTACCGTGCTGTAAGAAATGTTCCGTCAAAGTAGCATACCAAGCACGAGGGGCTTGATGAAGACCATAGAGGGCTTGATCGAGCTTATAGACGTGATTTGGAAACTTAGAGTTAACAAAACTAGGAGGTTGATCAACATAAATTTCCTCTTTTACCTCACCGTACAGGAAAGCCGTCTTGACGTCCATTTGGTAAACAGTAAAGTTCGTGTAAGAAGCATAGGCAAGGAAGATCCGAATCGCTTCAAGTCGCGCCACTAGAGCATAAACTTCCGTATAATCAAGTCCTTCAATCTGACGAAAACCTCGAACCACCAGGTGTGCCTTGTTGCGCACAATTACTCCAGAATCATCTTGCTTGTTGCGAAATACCCATCTTGTGTCTAAAGCCTTTTTACCTTCAGGTAGTACCACCAGTTGCCAGACGTTCAACTTCTCAAACTGGTTTAGCTCTTCATGCATTACATCCACCCAACTTGGTTCATTGAGTGCCATCTCTACGTTCTTCGGCTCAATTTGAGAGATAAAGCACAAATAAAGAAACTCGTTGACTTGACCACTTTGGCTTCTGGTCAGAACACCATCATCCAGAGGGCCAATAACGTTATCAATTGGATGGTCCCGTTGAATTCTTGAAGGGACAGCATATTGGAGCGATGCAGTTAAGACCGAAAGATTAATTATATTCTCAACTCCGTCTGATCCTGAAGCACCTCTATCAGAATCTCTGAAGTCATGTGATGTACTTGCAATGTAGTCATCAGGAATTCGTTCAGGGAAGAGAGAATCCATGAGAGTAGAGTCAAAGAGATCAGCAGATTCAGGTTGAATAACTTCTTCATGGGTAGCTGATTGTTCAACAACTGGGGTATCGCCAGCAACTTGGGATGAGACTGCAGGAACATCTTCAGTTATGTAGCGGAATCAGGAGATGCCCCATCATTAAGAATATGATATTTAAGAATGACTGACGGAGTGATAAGATCAGTAATGAGATCTTCAGCATCCTCTCTGTTAATTCCGCTAGGTCTTGGTTGTGTGCCTGAAACAACATCAGAAAGCACATAGAAAGGTTTAAACAGTTCAGCATAATCAAACAACCAATCGGGTCCAACACGAGCATTAGTTGGATTCTCTTTTAGCCAGTGCACATCATATGATTCCACAATTTGCTTTGTCGCCTTGTTGTACACCCGATACACAGTTTTGCTTGCATATCCAACGAAGTAGCAATCATCTGCTTTGGAGTTGAACTTTGGAGTAGCTTCAAGATGAAGAAGAGTGCAAGGACAGCCAAAGGTACGGAAATGCGAAACATTTGGCTTGCAACCATAGAGAATCTCGTAAGGTGTCTTCATTTGAGGTTTATTGATGATGACCCGATTCTGAACATAACAGGCTGTGTTGATGGCTTCAGCCCAAAATATCACCAGCAGTTTAGAATCACACAGCATGGTACGTGCAGCATCAATAAGAGTTATGTTCTGACGCTCAGCAACACCATTCTTTTGCGGAGTACGAGCAGCACTATACTGACGCAGGATACCTTTATCTGCACAAAACTTGTTCAACACTGCATTCTTGAATTCCGTTCCATTGTCTCATCTAAGAGCTTTCAGCTTCTGATTCGTTTGATTTTCAATAAGCTTGATGAACCTAATGACCAGTTCTGCAGTTTCACTTTTGTTCTTTAAGAAGAAAACCCAAGTAAAACGTGAGTAATCATCAATAATAACTAAGCAATAAGAACTTCGGTTAATACTGAGAACATTAATCGGGCCAAAATATCCATCTGAATCAGTTGAAGCAACGAATCAATGGAATTGATCAGTTTGGGCTTGTGTGGCTTTCGATGATGTTTGCCTTGAGCACAGGCAACACATTTTCCAAATGTGGTGAAGTCCTTGATTGGAAGTCCTTGAACCATGTTGTTCTTTGCATGGCGATTCAAATTCTTTGCATTGGCATGACCGAGACGTTTATGCCACAACATTGCACTTTGTTCAGATGCCTTTGAAAATAAACAGGTGACGTTTTCTGGAGTGTTGTGATTCATGTCGATGATGTAAGCATTGCTTTTTCGTTCTGATCGAACAAGAATCCACTCCTCTGGAATGACTACACCAGGTTTGAGAATCAAACATTCCTTCTTTGTGAAATGGGTTGAAAAACCCTTGTCACAGATTTGAGAAACACTCAGTAAACTGTGCTTGAGCTCAGGTACAAAATTAATGTTCTTAAATTTCAACACACCATTTGACACCGTCCCTTTCTGCGTGATCATCCCCTTTTCACCTTCCGCAAAGCAAACACATCCACCATTAAAATTTTCAATGTCGTGTAGTTAGGACATGTCGCCTGTCATGTGCCTAGAACAGCCACTATCAACATACCAAGGTCTGCTGATATTCCTCCGTAACTATTCCTGCACAAGTTGCGGGATCAATTAGATTTAGGTACCCAGTCCATACGAAAACTGGGTTGAACTTCACTATCAAAACATTTGACTGATTCAAAACTGATATCAAGTTGATCAAGAAGTGGTGAAATATTTGAAGATATTTTAACACTGCCTTTAGGAACCCATTTAACATTTGACTTAAAACGTTTATCTTTTGACCAAATGGGAACATTTACATTTGATGTAGAATCAGAACTAGTAGAAGTTGATTCTTGAAATGACTTTGATCTTACCAAAGTTGGTAAGACATAGTTACTTCTAGAAACAGACTTTTTGTAACCAACAGTTTGATTCCAGGCATTAGTGTTATTTTGATTTTTCTTTCTAGAACGTGACCTTGAGGCTTTTCTCTTATGAGATTTTCCTTTTGGTACATTCTGCCAAACCTGTTTATTTTGAGAAGCATACAAGTGTCGGGGACAATTGCTAGCTATGTGACCGGCAATTCCACAATTAAAACAATTCTGTCTTTTTAAAGGTACATTGGAATTCTGTCTAGGTCCAGATATATGCAAATTATTTCCACACACACACAAGCATACAACAGATTTATCAACCAAAACATTTTTCCTAGATTTTTTTTAAAACAACATCACAAGAGTTTTCAGAAATAACAGAAGTTTTAATGTCAGATTTCACATCATCACACAAATTAACAATATTAGTCTTCAAACAAGTTTTATCAAAATTAAAAACAGGCGAATCTTCCACGTCCTCAATCTTCAATTTTAATTTATCTGCACATGAGATAGAAACATCAGTAGATTTCATTTCAGAACTCTCAGCGGTGCCAGATGTATTCTTTTGAATATAATTCGACAAATAACATTCTTCCGATTCTTTAGTGACCAATGATGGAGTAAAATTGTTATTATATGGAGGAGGAACATCACTGTATCCAAGACTTTCACCGTGTATATTTGACCATTTAGTTTGTTTTTCAAGTATAGATTCAACTACTTCACTCGATACATATACTTTCTTAAAAGTTGATTCAGCATTTTGAAATTTTGATTTTAATGTATCTAGTTCAACATTTAATCTAGCAATGTCTTCATTTGCAAACTTAAGATGGTAATTCTTTATGGTGAGTTCATCTTGAATTTTAAGATAATCTGAAGTTTTAGCATCTAAGGATTCATGGAGGGGTTTTAATTTCTTTTTGTGTTTATGGACAAGGTTTTCTAAGTCAAAAATTTCTCTAACTAAGTTCTCATTCAACTCATGATATTTAGCAATTGTATTGATGCAAGATTGAGAAGAGCAAGAAACTTCACTAACCTCATCACCAGCAGGAGTAGTAGAGACCATGAAGGCAAACTGCAAGTCCATCATTTCTCCTTCAGCTATATCCACATCCATTTCTCCTTCAATTTGAGCCAAGTGAGCTCTACCCTCACCATTCATATTCAGGTCCTGCTGTTGATTCTCCCATGTGAACTGATGAGCCACCATTGCCCTTTTTGTATTTTAAGGTTGAGCAGCTTCACGGTTGTTTGTTCCAACTGGCACCAAGGTTCTATCTGGATTCTCCATTTTGGGTTTGTTACATTCTCGAGCAAAATGACTAGGCTCGTTACAGTTGAAACATCAGAGATTAGCTTTGCTGAATCCCACCTTTCTCTCTCCATTGTTGTTCACCTAATTGTTCATTCCGGTTCTCTGAGTGAATTTCTTGGCCCTATGAACCACCATAGCAATGTTCCAAGAAATGTCCATTTCTTCCAAGTCATCAGGGTTGATTTGATCAAGATCTCCCATAGTTATGGGCTGAAACAATTCATTAGCAAAAAGTGCATTGTAGCAGTTTAAGACACCAGCCATCATACCAAGATTCTCTTCAGCTCCTTTTGGAAGAGTTTGAGCAGGAGTTGGGGTCTTGACAGAGGAAGCAGAAGCAGATGGAACTTAAGGAACCACTGCAGATGAAACAGACTGAAATTTAGCTTGAACTTGAGTAGAGACTTGACCAGTAGCTTGAGCAGAGAAAGCATTGTTTGTTGAAGTTCCAATGTTAGCAGACTGGTACGAGCTGACATGATTCATCTCTCTCTGTTTATCATCCATGTCACAAGATTTGATAATAGTCATAATCTCAGAACGTAAGAGTCTAGCTAAGTCTTTTGTTTTCTTTATGATTGTCACGTTCATATCCTAGCTTCTAGGAAGAGAGTTAAGAAGCTTCTTGTTGACATCAATCCTTGGAAAGGTGATTCCAGCAGTGGCCAACTCAGTGTGTAGAGTAATGAAACGTTGTAACTGAGCTTCAAGAGATTCTCCAAGAATATGATTAAACAGATTGAATCTTTGACGAAGCATATCCTGCATGCTTTGCTTCATATCCTCATTTCCTTCATAGACATCAATTAAAGCATCCCATAGATATTTAGCAGTCTAGTACTCACGAAAACCCTGAGCAATTTCAGGTGAAAGTGCCATTGCAAGAGTAGCAAGAGCTTTCTGATCAAGTTCGACCTTCTTAAAGTCCAAATCAGAATATTATTCAAACGGTTGTCAACCACAACATCGTCTCTGGTTATGGTAATTCTGACTGGTGGATGTAAATAACTTCTCTAAGTTTAACATCTTTCATCTTGATGTACTGTTCGAATATGTATTTCCACCCAGTGAAACCTTCAACTTTGATCAATCAGGAAATACGGGTAACGGCACCCATAACGGAATCAAGATCATTGTTAACATTCGAGATAGCGGGATCCATCGGGAATGAGTCTTGAAAAACACCAAAATTTAATCACAAAGTGAGTTGCGACTGAACCGAAAAACTCCTCAGATGCAACGAACAACACCTTTACCGAACAACTTGGGCGAGAAACACTTCAAGCGAGAAACTGAGTCGAAAAACTTCACACTGAATAACCTGACCGAACAATCGAGCCGAACAACAGACTGACCGAATAACAAAGCAAAAAACTAATACCGAACAACTACTAACACCGAATAATAAGAAACCCTAAAAGACTCCGAACAATCCTCAATTAGGCTAACCGAACAACCCAGATAAGGACCGAATAGCCTCTAGCCCTAACCGAACAATCTAGAAAACCCTAATTAAACAGCGCCGCCACCGAACAACCAAGGGAGCGTGACCGAACAACAAACTCAAATCTGAATCTCGCACAAATGACTTTGTAACTTGCGTTTTTGGATCAAAAACGCGATTTTAATGACATTTGCTTGAAGATATCCAAGAAAACGAAGAACACTAAGCACAAAAACACCAAATTTTTGATCAAACAGTCCAAAATTGGTCCAAAATCCTTCAAATCTCCAAGATCCAAGCAAAGGAAAGAAAATATTAATACCAAAAACTCAAAAACACAATGGTTTTCAAGCTCTGATACCAATTGTAGGTCCCAAATTCACTAGATCTTCACAAGGTATCAATCAAATCAATCCAAACACACGAATTAATCCTTCAATGCACTCTATCATTATTAGAAAAACCGACTAGTACATAAGAACAAGTTTCTTGAGCTTGACAAATATTGCTATGATCTCTAGAGCTCCAAAAACAACCAACTCACAAAAAGGAGCACTCGACACCTACTTATACCCACGCCCCAGACCGAACAACTAAGCCCCATGGGCCGAAGAACAAAGGGCCAGACTGAACAACCCAAAGGTTTTTCGGTCCAAACCGAAAAACCTAAAACAGCCTATATGTTGATTTTAACATATTTAGTCCCTATAAAATGCAAAGATTAAACCAACTAAATTTATCCTAACATATATATATATATATATATATATATATATATATATATATATATATATATATATATATATATATATATATATATATATATATATATATATATATATATATATATATATATATATATATATATATATATATATATATATATATATATATATATATAATTTTTCCTGTTTGAAGTGCATCCACAAAGTTTCTTCTCGTGTAAATTAGAAAGCAAATTTTCATTGTTATAATAAGAGAAAAAAATAAAAGTACAATGCTACGATTTCGTAGGTTTTTCAAATTACAATGTCAAATGCAACACCAACGACAACTTAGTTATTACTTTTTGCCATCAAAGCACTTGTAACTTGTAAGTCATCCAAAATGTATTGTTTCTTTTTGGCAAGTTGGAGAGACTATATTGGAAAAAAAACCAAGAGTCACTGAGAATGACTTGTAAAAAAAAAAGTTATGATGAACTCCAGGACCATCTAAAAAATAGGTAAAAATAAGAATGATTACAGAAGTAACTGCATAGATGAAAAATAAAAAGTAAACTGAAAATTTTCAAACATTATTGAGTAAACTTACATTTCAAAATACAAAGTCCTAGTAAGAAAAAAAATGAAAATAGAATGTTAAAACTGGGTAGATTGTCAAAGTACGATGTCTTAATATGAAAAAGTGACTCAAGAAATAGAAAAGTGACCCTCATACTGAATGTCTTCTTAAGTTATCTAAAAAGAATCTTGTAGGTGCCTTACTCAATCTATAAGGAACATGAATTACAATAGTGTTTCAATCTGCAAATACATGAATTTGGCTACAACAAAAGCAAGATAAACACCACAATTACAATTAGCCTACTACAAGATGCATCACCCGTTATATCTTTTTATATTTGGATATCTTATTAACATATACAACATCATTAAGTTGTAGTTTCTCCATTGCATCACGTAAATCTAGAAATCCACAAGAACGAATGATGCCAGTTATTGCTACAAAGGAAGGTATAAAAAGTGGCATGGGATTATAGGTTCAACATTAGACTTTAAGATTTTTTATTAGGACTTAAAATTTAAATTTCAACATAATTACAAGAGTGCATAATTTATATTTAGATGATATTTACTATGACTGAGAACATTTAGCAAAGTACCATGTTATGATAGTAAGAGATTCTGAAAATAAAATGTTATACTTGGATGAATTTTCTATAATTAAGAACATTTCAAAAATAGAATTCTATAATAAACAATTTTCTAGAATGTGTACCACCTTTTATAATTGAAGTAAAGTGTAAAAGTGATTTTAAATAGAAGTTTGCAATCGATATTAATTGTATCAAAATATTTTCTAATTTGTGTGTGTTGTGCATAATACAATTATACAGTTAAAATACTTACAAATATATGTTTATAAAAGGAACCATGTCATTGTAACTAACTATGAAATAACAATTATTACACTAAGTTGATATAAAACATTATAGTTATTGTAGACCAAGTGATATAAAGGACATATATTAGAACCACATAATCTCCATAGCTTAACATGTGCTTTAAACAGCTTATACACGTGCATTGGACATTATATAGTTAAACATAATTTTTTATTTATTTTCATATTTAATTTAACAAATTAAGTACGATTATCAACAATTTAAAAGTTATAAAACAAAATGATACTAGTTTATATCTATATAAATATTTAAATTAATAAACTAATTACATTAGGTTGAAAGTTAAATAGATAGCATTTAAATTAAAATAATAAATAATTTTGATTTATTCAAAAACTTTATATATATATATATATATATATATATATATATATATATATATATATATATATATATATATATATATATATATATATATATATATATATATATATATATATATATATAGATAAAAGTTCAATAGAGAACCAAAATAAAACAAGGAACCAATCGTAAGCGTCGGAATGCATTTTATCGACGGACGGAGATGAGGTTGTAAACTTCTAATTTGGACGCGCATGTAGCGGATCATAACAAAAAACCCACTTCGTTTTTTTATCTTTTTAATTTTAGAGCTTATTTTTTATCGAAATAAAAAACCGAATATATCAAAATTCATAATTTTTTATTCTCTTTCAATAAACACTCATATCAATATACTAAAAACAAAAAAAAAATATTCAAAATTTTTGTTCAGATTCACAACAGTTAATTAATGTGAATCTGAACCATAATAAGTTTTTATAGAAGATTATTCACATGTGAATAATCATTGAAATTATATTTTTCAACAATAATTGATCATTTAATAATAACTCATGTGAATTTAAATAAACTTTTAGATTTGCATTGTGAATTTGACTAAATTCATATTGAACTTATGTAATTTCATTTATATTCTTTACAATTTCAACATTTTGATAATGTACAATTGAGTTAACTAAGATTCACAAATTAATTTACTTAAAGTTACACATGAATGATCAAAAATTGTTGAAAAAATCAGGTTCAATGATCATTTATATATGAATTAATATGTATTAAACTAGATGCATACTATTTTGAACCTTTTGATGATACACAAATGAATTAATTCAGATCCACATATGAATTTGCTTAAAATTCACATATGAATGATAAAAAGTTGTTGAAAACCAGGGTACAATTATCATTTATATGTGAATTTACATGTCTAAAACAAGAAGCAGTTAAAATTCGAAATGTGAATATAAACTGTATTAAATTTGTATAGAAGATATTTCACATGTAAATGGTCAATAAATTTTTCAATAATTGTTAATCATTCAATAACAACTTATGTAATTTAAAAATATTTTTAAATTCAGATGTGAATTCAAGAAAAATCACTAATGTCTTACTATTTCAAAGTTTTAATATCATATACAATTGAATTAACTGAGAGTAATAAATGATTTACTTAAAATTTACATGTGATTGGTAAAGAATTATTGAAAAATTTGGATAGATTTGTCATTTACATGTGAATGAATATATCTAAAACAATACAGTTCAATTCAGGTTCACAAGATGAATCTGGACGAACTTGAAGTAAAAAAAAAAACAAAAAAATTTGTATATCAATATGGATCTCTATTTATAGAGGATGAAAAATTATGAATTTTGGTATAATTAGATTTTTTTTTCGAAAAAAGAATAAGCTTAAAAATTAAAAAAAAAACATAAAAAACGAAGTGAGTTTTTTGCTATGATCCGCTACATGCGCGTCCAATTAACAATTTTACATCCTTCTCTCTGGCCGTAGGATTGGTTCATTGGTTCCTTGTTTAATTTTGGTTCTCCATTGAACCTAACAAGCCTATGTATTATTAAATTCACAATATGTTATTATTTTAAAAGAATATATATTGTTGATAGACTAAATAATATATTATCTTAATATATAAATGTTAGTATTTGGAAATATCATAATCGTCTTAATACATAAATGTAGGGATTTAAATTATGTAAACTACTTGAGTTTAGACATTAAATAAAACATCTTATACATTTTCTTAAGCTTAATATTGATATTGTTACGTACTTAGACTCCTTATGTCAAATGAGTCATAATGCTTTGTTAAGTGTGGTTTTAGTTAGTTCTGTTTCATATATTATGTAAACATGGTTAATACTGATTAACTAAGATTCATCTAAATTATACATAAAGTTAGAATTAGTGTAACTCCTTATGTTAGTATCATCATCCAGGTGTTTGTAAAGAAATTTTCTATTATAAATAATGTTTTTATTAGTTGTAGACAAGGAGAGCTCATAATTAGAGAGAGATTTGTAGTGAGAAGTAATGTTCCTTCTAAGTATTGCTCGGGTCTTACATCCTCGAAGCATGATCTTTGTACTTCTCACTGATTATTGAATCATGCATTTAACTCATTGTGACTTTGATTGATGTGTTGTTCTTAATTTTGCATGTCAAATCTGAGTCAACACTTCTAGAGTATATTCTCCCTAAAAAACACTGGCATACATTATGATTTATTTATATTTTAACTAGCAATGCCTTGTGTATTTCTTTTATATTGGGTTAATTACATAACATGCCATTTATGGTAGAATTAGTGTGATAAATTCTAAATAATCCACGTACCTCATAATATGTGGTATTTTACTTTAATGTTACATTGGTATGAGTCCTAAAATAGATAAAATACATCTTGGGCTAATTTCAAGACTACCAATTTTTGTACTTTGACTGGATTAGACTCTTTTGCTAAAGTATGTCATGTATAGACTTTAATTCTTACACTACAATCCTTCATCATATTATAAAATGATATTTTCGAGCTTAGACTCATGCAATAGATCTAGAAATATTTTTCATACAATTACTATGTCTATTAAATACTAGATTAGGTAAATGATAGTTCTCCCACTAGCTTTAATAAAATCCTAAAACTTATTTTTATTATGTACAAGATTAACCCGTTTGATCTTCTAATAAGACTTAAATTCTTAGATGCTTGCTTTAAATGAAGCATGCATATTTCATCAGGAATTCTAGACTTTAGAAACATTTTGATGCACCTATACACACGTTCTTGCTAAGGTGGCCATTCAATAATTTATTCTAATATATCGTCTTATCATATATGATTCTCTAAATTAAGCGTCTATGCCATCGTGCATCTAGATGTATAACTTGCTTGTTACTTGAGAGGAAGAAGTTCCTCTAAGTATATACTTTATGTAAAGGGATCATATAAGATTAGGGGTGGATATTATTCGGTTTGGAATCGAAAAAACAGAAAACGAAACCAAGCTGAAGCTGAATTCGGACCAAACCAACCAAATCGAAATTTGAATTTGGTTTATGGTTTGAGTTATGATCTGGTGATGTCCGGACCAAACTAAACCAAATTACCGAGTTAAATTAATTAATTTATTTATATATTAAATATTTTATATTTTAATACTTTATTAATTAAATTAATAAATGGAAACCATATGTTTCATAATTTAATTATTTTTTTATATTTTATAATTGACCTCACGATTGCAGAAGTTTCCTCTATTGGTTTCTTTTATTGCATAATGTTCAAGAAAAAGTCAATTCTAGGGCATCACTAACAGATTCATTGACCGCCACACCTTCACCCAATTTCCTTTCACTCGACTATCGTTGTGGTTGTTGACTATGATAATTAAATCATTGACCACCACAACTTTAGTTTGGAACTTCGTATTTTATGTTAAGAAGTTTGTTGTTTTATGTTTTGTTTGAAACTTTGTATTTGATGTTTGAAACTTGAGATATTAATATTTGATATTTTTTATTTTATGTTTGGAAAATTGAAACAATCGATTTTATTTTTAACCGTGAAATTTGGTTTTATTGGTTTCAAACCGAACCAAACCGAATTGTAATTTGGTTTTTGGTTTGGTATGGATTGTCTTAAATTTGGATTGGTTTAGTTTTCTATTTAGACCCAAAAAAATTTTCAAACCGAAGAATCCATAAACCCAACTGATTCCTACCTCAAGATAAGATATGTCATCGAAAAATGTGTACCTTTTTGTCCATATTAATATTCTATTTTAAAAGATCCATTATATCTTAATAGGCTTGGTGTTAAGAGAAAACTAACTAAATGCTAAACTTTATTATTTTCACAGGACGCATCTATGTATTTATGGTTCCGAACCATTTATAATATTCAACATCCGATAATTTTTCTTAAACATAAACAAATCTATTGTAAACATTTTATTAGGTACTCTGAATATACACAATATACACAGATAATCTATATCTTTTTGCCTGATTTGGAAATTTTATTCGAAACTTAAATGCATGATTGTTTTCTGTTACACCTCTGCAAAAAGGTGCTATGGTTCAACATGTCATTTTCTAGTAACTATATAATGTGTTTTCATAATATGGTTATTGGATTTCTTCAAGATACAAGGTTGTCATAAAAAACTTAAGCCGAAGAACCCACCTAAACTGAATAAGATTCAGCTTATTTTGTACAGATTACTTGATTTTTGTGTAATTCAGTTCGATTAACCAAATAAAGATAATCTTATCGGTTTGGATTGGATTAATTTTTCCCTTTACTCAGTTTTAACCAAGTAACCCAAATAAGTCATTTAGAATAATATTTTTTATTTTTATTTTGATAAATGACTATTTTGAAACTCAAGTTTATGATTTTTTTTAAACGACAAGTCAATCCTAGTGCTATTCTAATCACCTTAAACCACATATTTCCTCTATTGGGGATTGAACTGTCAACCTCAAAGTTAGAAGGCGACGCTTTACCACTTGACCAAAAAGCCATTGACAATATTATGTTTTATGTAGTTTTAATTTATATTGTTTTGAGTTAAATTGGCGAGCCCAACTTGAAGTCCATACGGTTCTCTTATTAATGTTATTATGCCACTAAAAAAAGTTTGCAAACCGTTGAGACATCCATACAATTGCCCATATTTTAATCATGTACAATCAAGGATTTTGTAAGTAATCCAAACCACATTGACAGCAACGGGTTCGTATTGGAAACTCAAAACAAGATATTGTTAGTACATACGATTGACAGCAACAATTCTTTTGAGTCTTTTGACCTTTTAGTTTTGCATTCTTATAAAATTTAAATTATGATGAAAAACATAATGTAGTCGTGTATAGTAATATTTTAATAGTTTTCACTTTTGTGTTTTATTTAGTAGTTTTCATTTATATTCTGTCTACGATGTATCTTTAAAACTGCTTGACCTTGATTGAGTTTTGAGTATAATTTTCATTTCTATTACATTTATTAGAAGTACAACTAGTTATACTGTAGAAATAAAATTAGCCTAAAATATATGGTCTGAAACACATGGTATCTAATTCATTACTCACAAAATTGAATTGAATAACTTGAAACTCTGAATAATCCAAAATCGAATAAACTTAACCTTGTTCGTTTTGGTTACAATTAATTTATAACTACTAAAACACCGGTTATACCTAAATGAATAAATTGGAAACTGACTAATTGATGTATTAATACCCCAACCAAGATCTACGCGGATCCTACTAATTTATTATAAGAAGATATGTCTCTTTAGATTCTCATCGTTTCAAATATCAAAGAACTTTGTCCATAATAGGGTTGTGGAAGACATTCTCCATAATTATACTTGAAAATCTTGGACTTGCATAAACAATAGTCATACAAGGGCTTCACAAGTCTAGAGTCTCAATTAAGATAGGTTAAGGAAACTTCCCATGTCATAACCAGTATGGTGTCTTTGTCACCTTAATATTGGAATCATTAGAGAATGCACAAGGCACACTCTAAGCTTTTAACCCTAATAAGATCATATAAGAGTGCTTAGATTTATCATACATCGAACCATATTTAATATGTTCGATTCCTCCGCCCAAACACACCATCATGCAGTGTTGGTCCTGGTAGAGTAATTTGTTATACAATCTTACAATATATCAAATGATCTAGAAACTCGCCACTCTCACACTTACTACTATGATCTGATTGAATGGTTTTTACGGTTTTTCCAAGATGATACTCTACTTCAATACACGAACACTTTGATCATTTCAAAATATCCATGTTCATCTTTGCGTAAGTAGACACAATAAGTTTTTACCATAGTAAATTCAATGAAACAGTTTTTACTATTTCCATACATAATTTTACAATGACTGCATATATCGTTATGTATGTATCTCAATAGATACTGACTTCAATTAATTAATTTATATATTAAATAAGTTATATTTTAAAACTTATTTTTCGATGACAAAGATTGGAGTGTAGAAGATCTTTGAGGCTTTGTAGGTGACCTAGCCTGGTTTCCTCCTTCTTATAGCTACCCCCAACTGGTTCCGAATTAGATCCCTTCCTCATCACTGCCCTACTTACACACGCCCCAAATGAGTCAATATTTAGCCCCTAATCATGGGGTTACAGGTTCCAACCCTATCGAAACCCCATACCTTGGAGCTCCTCCTCCAATAACTGAAAGCATACCACTTCCAAATCCTCGAGAAGGTACAAGTCAACATAATGATGACAAAGATTGGAGTGTAGAAGATCTTTTCTCGTTTCTTTCTGATTCTCTGGTTTAGGTTAGTAGTTCTGTAAACTTTTCTTAATGTGTTAATATAAAGTTGTAGTAATGAATTAAATATATTGACGTGTTACTATAATTTTAATAATTTCATCGATTCAATATAATATTCATGTTGTTCCCTTAATTTTGTATTCCTCTCCCACTTGGACTAAAGTCCAAGTCTGTTTATTCGATTTATAACCTTTTTTTTATGAGCCCTTACTCTCGAACGAAAAACAAGCCCACTCTGCTCAGCCAACAACTTGCATCGGGGGCAAACACTATCTCAATAAACATGTTTCGATAATGTAAAGATGTTTACATCAACCACCATATGTTACTCATCCGCTTGCGACCCTAGTCAACACCTCTATCGTCAGTTACCTCAATCACGAGTGAGTGATCCAAACTCTCAACCCACACGACCTGATCAATCACTCAAGCAAGATCAATACAAGGGTAGGTAGCCCCACTATTACACAGCACTAGGCATGTACAGAGTTGACTCAAAAATACCCGCCATCATCTCAGGCGCCGCTTGCACCTCTTTGACCGTGAGTTGGAAAACTCACCCTTACATCCTCTAGTCCCTGTCTGACTTGTGCGCCCATTAGTTGCATGAAAATAGCTACCATAATAGCATTTTGGCATTCTCCCTTTCAACAGTCTTTAAGCTCAGTAATCAACTTAAGCATGATCGGTCCAACCAAATTGGTATGATCGCATCTTAATTGTTCCTACTGAACCTCACAATCAACATTCAAAAATTGAATGGATAAAAGTTTACCACATTACACTAGCATTTAAGTTAATTATGCTAGACACTCACATACTCAGCTCCTTGGATCCTTCGTGACGAACTCCCGACTCGAACATGGATCCTGTGCTTTCGATAGTAGGAGCTCTACTACTACCTTCCACACCTATCCATGTTCGTTCCAAGACCTGTCTCGAAATATCTAATTCGCTTCTCACCGATAATTTTAACACATATGCCCTTACAAGGCATATGTCAACCCTTCTAGGAATACTTGGAACCCACCCCCACCCTGCTATTCTAACTATGACGGAACTTCCTCCAGTGATGACAGGTTGTTTCGCGAACGTAGTTGTATACAATATCGAACTAAACAATCTTTCAAATAAGAGAATCTTCCCTAAGGCAACAACCAAACAAGGAACATGCAATAAGGTCAACTCACACATTCTATGACTATTTAGTCCATATTGTATACAACTTAGTGGAAATCTCTAAGCAACCTATCGGCACTAGCATACAGTTCTATTAGCAAATAGCAGATAATAATACAACAATGTGTGATCTCTACCAGGCATTTCAGCAAACATATACCATATGTTTTTTAACATCCACAATATTAAATACTTAACCCTTTTCTCATACTGGCGTCGGCTGGCGGTACACACTGTGTCTTCAGTTCACCCTTCATAAAACATCCTTCTTTCGTAAAAATATTTTAAGAAAACTCTTAAGCCTCAACTTGAGTCCAGAACTCACTAAGTGAGCCTGATTCTCTCAAGCTGTGCTCTGATACCAACTTGTAACATCCCATAATTTTAGGGTAAAATTAAAAAAAATTTAAACGAACACTTTAATATAAGAAAAGCCACTTAATTAATTTTGACAAAATTCCATAACTTATAAGTTTAATGAAAACATGCCAGGATTAACAAAAGTTAATGAAATCACAACATAACGGAACATCCATTCAAAAACAGCCCTACAATGAAGCAGCACAGTGTATACACGTCACGCCTTGCCATCCATGGTACTTGATGTACCTGAAACAGTAGTTTATATAGGGAAAGGGTAAGCACGGAGCTTAGTGAGTTCCTCAAAATACCATACGATCCATCACATAACATACAACACACAATAACCATTCATATGTCTGTGAGACTCACGGGCTATCCCTGTTCCGCCTGAAGACTCACGGGCAGTTCCCGTTCTGTCTTATCGCTCGCAGGATTTTCCCGTTCCGTCTAATGACTCGCACTCCGCCTATTGGCTCGCGGGCTATCCCGTTCCGTCCACAAACAATCATTATCATAGCAATAATTTATACAATTATCATAACAGGTAAGATCACCTTAGTCTAACATATCTTCCTTCCTACGCATGCAATATCACCTATAGTATAGTGAGAAAACTCACCTGATTATAGTTGACTATATCGTTTATCTTTCTCGGCTTTGTATTTCCTTCAACTTTAACTGTTAACATAATAAGAAATCTATCATTTCTTAATCCTTAACTATATTATAGTCGTATCATTAAACCCTTCAATAATTCCAATATGATACTCCATGATTTATCAAGTAAAGAACGGCCAGGTAGAAGATTAGATGGGGTGGCAGGATCCTTTCAGCATTTTAGCCTTTCGGAAAATCCAACAACCAGATCCCAAGTAATCGGCCTAGTCACCGTCCTCGTAAGAAAATCAATCGGTATTATTTTCGGAAATTACGAATTGTTATAATAACGACATTTTAAGGTTTTTGTTTACTATTGTTAGAAATGAGTATAATATAACATATGTTATACTTATTAAATATTCTACTTCTTAACAAAAACTATTTTACAATACCTAATTAAGCTATAGAAAGGTTTGTAGTTACATTATGACCAGTCGTCGAGATCTATAACTCATTCGTTAGGCTTTTGAGCTTCCTTCCGCTCACTTGCTTACACTCTAGTGCTTAGAAACCTCTATATATTGGATTGAGATTTAGTTGTGTGGTTTATGAGATGTTTTGAGGGGTATTTATACTTGAATTCTTGAATAAAAAATGGCATGACACTTTTGACAAAAGATTTTAATAATATAACTTTGTTGAAATTAATACCTTGTAGAATCAGTCTGTTCAAGACTGGTTTAGCCGACTTTAAACCCATGAAATTCACGTTTTTATTTGATATTCCAGAAATTTATCTCAATACCTTTCGAGGGATATATTTTACGTATTTATATGATTTTTCTATGATTTATTATGAATTTTTGAAAACAGACTATCTAATCTGTCAATTCCGAACTAATCAGTAAAGATTGCATTTTTTACCATAGATAATGTCATTTTCAAGCTTACTATTATGTTTGGTAATTATACTAGACTCAATTTTTAAACTTTGTGCATTGGTTTGAGGTCCAAAAGAGTTTCCTAGAATTAATTATGATTTTTCTAAAAACGACACAAAATGCTGATTTTCATATGAAATTGTAACTAAAGTTTTTCTTAGCTTTATAACTACCAACATCATATAATTCCTAACACTTTTATTTTAAGTATACGTTATAATCAGGATACGGGTCTTACAAGTCTCCCCCACTTATTTGGATTTCGTCCCGAAATCCGCATTCTCGAACACCTCTATGTATTTCCCATCGAGTCCTTATGTCCTTCAAAAATCCTCCTCGTCTTATTGCCGAACCTTTACAAGATTTAATTATCTTTCCCTTTCAACATTCACATACCTCTGTAATAATGCTTAAGGTCTTATTATTCTCATTCACTCCATACTTCTTTTCTTTTAATTACTCTAGATGTACAAAAAAACTCTAACTGTTTCTCACAGTCCCACACATCGACTTGACCGGCTACTATCTACAGTACATATTTAGTACTTTCTAATCTACCTATATACATAGTTAACCTAGTTAACTTGCAACACCTAATTTTTAACACTATTTTGTATTTATATGAATTCGTCATATTTCAACACACATTTGCCTCAATTCAACATTTCTTTTAAATACTTTTTGGCTAAATAAGTCTATTTTTGTAGAATCTCCAAGTTTTTGTGTTCCACCGAAATATAAAATTTACATCATCTTTTGTAAGTTTTTTTTTTGGAGTACTGAACACTCTTTAAACTATTTCCATTATATGGAGACATAAAATTTTGTTTTATTTCAAAAGTCTCTTTATTATCTCGTTCTCACCAGAGTCAAGCAGAGAATTTTGAAAAAAATGTCACTTGGGGTAGTGAAAAGTCGCATCTACAGTAGTTAGTTTGAATTTCGGTAATTAAAACGTGAGGTGTCCTTTCAGTTCCGTGTGTCCTTTCGGTTCCAGCTGCAAGATACTATATATACAGGTATGTAGTATCATTCATTTTCAGTCTCATCCTTTCTTATCACTAGTTTGTTCGTAAACAAACTCATATTTAAAGCCGAGTCATGGAAAACATATCTTTAATGGGCGATCTGTCGAACCCTGGACCTGGTTTTCCACAAGGAGATGGTACTTCAAACCAAGAATTCTTAATAGAGTTCGGTGACTCTAACATTCTAGACATCTATCATCCATACTTCGATTACCTTTCTAATGTTTTGTTTGATTTTGAATTATGGTACAGTCTTCCAGATATACTACCAATAGAGCATCTCCACGATGAGCCGGAAATTTTTCCCGAGTTGAACATTAACTCAGATGATCCGGTGCATGCATCTGACTTTGCACTTGATCAGACTCCATGCCTTCTACCAGGTTAAATTCTTTTGAATGATTCATTTATAAGTATTCTATTTTGTTTTATCATTTGACATGTGTTATTTGTAGACCCATTTGTGGATGGTCTAACTGAGTACAATCCATTCATGGACGTGCACCCAACAAGCAGTGAGTTTATCCCCATGAATCAAGAATTCATGGCTGGTATTCAGGATGAGAATCAATTACAGAGGACTCATAACATAAATATTGAATTGAATCCCGAGTTTGGGGTTGGTTTTCAATATCAAGATCATCTTCGGTTGATTCAAAGGAATCTAAAAGGATTTCAGAATCCTGAGATTTTAGTTGAAAACCAACAATTATTACCGATAGAGGCCACTAATTTTGATGAATCAATGTCCATCTTTGGGTCAAAAAATCAGGATCATGTTCAAATGATCCAGAATGATAACAATACATTTGGATTTGAACCTTTTAGTTCAGAAAACATAGCAGGTGGCAGTGGAAGAGGTTTCAGACATTTATTAAGGAGGGAAATAATAGCTGAACACTTTAACGAACCAATTGAGAAAGCTGCGAAGGAACTCAACATTGGAACGACACAATTAAAAAAACGCTGTAGAGAATTAGGTATCAATCATTGGCC
This sequence comes from Cichorium intybus, assembly GCA_023525715.1. Taxonomy (NCBI): domain Eukaryota; kingdom Viridiplantae; phylum Streptophyta; class Magnoliopsida; order Asterales; family Asteraceae; genus Cichorium; species Cichorium intybus. The sequence continues at coordinate 136,387,191 of CM042011.1, read as the reverse complement.
CCAACGACAACTTACGAGTTTGCAAACCCTTATTGATCGTGCTGAGGTAAAAAACTACATTTTTTTTAATTCCTTTATATCATAAGGTTGAAATTACTAAAGTTATTTGTGCCATATGAATTTGGTAATGAATTTATTGAGGCAACAGAATTATTGGGAGATTTAATACCCAACCTAAAAAAAGAAAAAGAAGCGATAATTGAAGGGTCACAATCGGGTCTAACAGACGGCACAAAGAAGCTAATACAAGCTGCTCATAAGGTTGTATTTAGGAAAAGAAAAATTCAGGAAAAGGGGGAAACTTCATCAAGAACTCATACACAGCAGCAATCTCTGCCATCTAATTCCGGTATGAGTAGTATTAACCCTGGTTTACTCGAGTCTTCGAGTGAGGAGAATTTTTGAGGCTTTGTAGGTGACCTAGCCTGGTTTCCTCCTTCTTATAGCTACCCCCAACTGGTTCCGAATTAGATCCCTTCCTCATCACTGCCCTACTTACACACGCCCCAAATGAGTCAATATTTAGCCCCTAATCATGGGGTTACAGGTTCCAACCCTATCGAGACCCCATACCTTGGAGCTCCTCCTCCAATAACTGAAAGCATACCACTTCCAAATCCTCGAGAAGGTACAAGTCAACCTAATGATGACAAAGATTGGAGTGTAGAAGATCTTTTCTCGCTTCTTTCTGATTCTCTGGTTTAGGTTAGTAGTTCTGTAAACTTTTCTTAATGTATTAATATAAAGTTGTAGTAATGAATTAAATATATTGACGTGTTACTATAATTTTAATAATTTCATCGATTCAATATAATATTCATGTTGTTCCCTTAATTTTGTATTCCTCTCCCACTTGGACTAAAGTACAAGTCTGTTTATTCGATTTATAACCTTTTTTTTATGAGCCCTTACTCTCGAACGAAAAACAAGCCCACTCTGCTCAGCCAACAACTTGCATCGGGGGCAAACACTATCTCAATAAACATGTTTCGATAATGTAAAGATGTTTACATCAACCACCATATGTTACTCATCCGCTTGCGACCCTAGTCAACACCTCTATCGTCAGTTACCTCAATCACGAGTGAGTGATCCAAACTCTCAACCCACACGACCTGATCAATCACTCAAGCAAGATCAATACAAGGGTAGGTAGCCCCACTATTACACACCACTAGGCATGTACAGAGTTGACTCAAAAATACCCGCCATCATCTCAGGCACCGCTTGCACCTATTTGATCGTGAGTTGGAAAACTCACCCTTGCATCCTCTAGTCCCTGTCTGACTTGTGCGCCCATTGGTTGCATGAAAATAGCTACCACAATAGCATTTTGGCATTCTCCCTTTCAACAATCTTTAAGCTCAGTAATCAACTTAAGCATGATCGGTCCAACCAAACTGGTATGATCGCATCTTAATTGTTCCTACTGAACCTCACAATCAACATTCAAAAATTGAATGGATAAAAGTTTACCACATTACACTAGCATTTAAGTTAATTATGCTAGACACTCACATACTCAGCTCCTTGGATCCTTCGTGACGAACTCCCGACTCGAACGTGGATCCTGTGCTTTCGATAGTAGGAGCTCTACTACTACCTTCCACACCTATCCATGTTCGTTCCAAGACCCGTCTCGAAATATCCAATTCGCTTCTCACCGATAATTTTAACACATATGCCCTTACAAGGCATATGTCAACCCTTCTAGGAATACTTGGAATCCCACCCCCACCCTACTATTCTAACTAAGACGGAACTTCCTCCAGTGATGACAGGTTGTTTCGCGAACGTAGTTGTATACAATATCGAACTAAACAATCTTTCAAATAAGAGAATCTTCCCTAAGGCAACAACCAAACAAGGAACATGCAATAAGGTCAACTCACACATTCTATGACTATTCAGTCCATATTGTATACAACTTAGTGGAAATCTCTAAGCAACCTATCGGCACTAGCATACAGTTCTATTAGCAAATAGCAGATAATAATACAACAATGTGTGATCTCTACCAGGCATTTCAGCAAACATATACCATATGTTTTTTAACATCCACAATATTAAATACTTAACCCTTTTCTCATACTGGCGTCGGCTGGCGGTACACACTGTGTCTTCAGTTCACCCTTCATAAAACATCATTCTTTCGTAAAAATGTTTTAAGAAAACTCTTAAGCCTCAACTTGAGTCCAGAACTCACTAAGTGAGGCTGATTCTCTCAAGCTATGCTCTGATACCAACTTGTAACATCCCAAAATTTTAGGGTAAAATTAAAAAAAATTTAAACGAACACTTTAATATAAGAAAAGCCACTTACTTAATTTTGACAAAATTCCATAACTTATAAGTTTAATGAAAACATCCCAGGATTAACAAAAGTTAATGAAATCACAACATAACGGAACATCCATTCAAAAACAGCCCTACAATGAAGCAGCACAGTGTATACACGTCACGCCTTGCCATCCATGGTACCTGATGTACCTGAAATAGTAGTTTATATAGGGAAAGGGTAAGCACGGAGCTTAGTGAGTTCCTCAAAATACCATACGATCCATCACATAACATACAACACACAATAACCATTCATATGTCTGTGAGACTCACGGGCTATCCCTGTTCCGCCTGAAGACTCACGGGCAGTTCCCGTTCTGTCTTATCGCTCGCAGGCTTTTCCCGTTCCGTCTAATGACTCGCAGGCTATTCCCGTTCCGCCTATTGGCTCGCGGGCTATCCCGTTCCGTCCACAAACAATCATTATCATAGCAATAATTTATACAATTATCATAACAGGTAAGATCACCTTAGTCTAACATATCTTCCTTCCTACGCATGCAATATCACCTATAGTATAGTGAGAAGACTCACCTGATTATAGTTGACTATATCGTTTATCTTTCTCGGCTTTGTATTTCCTTCAACTTTAACTGTTAACATAATAAGAAATCTATCATTTCTTAATCCTTAACTATATTATAGTCGTATCATTAAACCCTTCAATAATTCCAATATGATACTCCATGATTTATCAAGTAAAGAACGGCCAGGTAGAAGATTAGATGGGGTGGCAGGATCCTTTCAGCATTTTAGCCTTTCGGAAAATCCAACAACCAGATCCCAAGTAATCGGCGTAGTCACCATCCTCGTAAGTAAATCAATCGGTATTATTTTCGGAAATTACGAATTGTTATAATAACGACATTTTAAGGTTTTTGTTTACTATTGTTAGAAATGAGTATAATATAACATATGTTATACTTATTAAATATTCTACTTCTTAACAAAAACTATTTTACAATACCTAATTAAGCTATAGAAAAGTTTGTAGTTACCTTATGACCAGTCGTCGAGATCTATAACTCCTTCGTTAGGCTTTTGAGCTTCCTTCCGCTCACTTGCTTACACTCTAGTGCTTAGAAACCTCTATATATTGGATTGAGATTTAGTTGTGTGGTTTATGAGATGTTTTGAGGGGTATTTATACTTGAATTCTTGAATAAAAAATGGCATGACACTTTTGACAAAAGATTTTAATAATATAACTTTGTTGAAATTAATACCTTCTAGAATCAGTCTGTTCAAGACTGGTTTAGCCGACTTTAAACCCATGAAATTCACGTTTTTATTTGATATTCCAGAAATTTATCTCAATACCTTTCCATGGATGTATTTTACGTATTTATATGATTTTTCTATGATTTATTATGAATTTTTGAAAACATACTATCTAATCTGTCAATTCCGAACTAATCAGTAAAGATTGCATTTTTTACCATAGATAATGTCATTTTCAAGCTTACTATTATATTTGGTAATTATACTAGACTCAATTTGTAAACTTTGTGCATTGGTTTGAGGTCCAAACGAGTTTCCTAGAATTAATTATGATTTTTTTAAAAACGACACAAAATGCTGATTTTCATATGAAATTGTAACTAAAGTTTTTCTTAGCTTTATAACTACCAACATCATATAATTCCTAACACTCTTATTTTAAGTATACGTTATAATCAGGATACGGGTCTTACAAGTCTCCCCCACTTATTTGGATTTCGTCCCGAAATCCGCATTCTCGAACACCTCTATGTATTTCCCATCGAGTCCTTATGTCCTTCAAAAATCCTCCTCGTCTTATTGCCGAACCTTTACAAGATTTAATTATCTTTCCCTTTCAACATTCACATACCTCTGTAATAATGTTTAAGGTCTTATTATTCTCATTCACTCCATACTTCTTTTCTTTTAATTACTCTAGATGTACAAAAAAACTCTAACTGTTTCTCACAGTCCCACACATCGACTTGACCGGCTACTATCTACAGTACATATTTAGTACTTTCTAATCTACCTATATACATAGTTAACCTAGTTAACTTGCAACACCTAAAAAACTTCAACCGAAGAACCCATCCAAACCGAATATAATTTAGGTTATTTTGTATAATTTAGCTTATTTTGCCACTAAAAAAGTTTGCAAACCGTTGAGACCTCCATACAATTGTCCATATTTTAATCATGGACAATCAATGAGTTTGTAAGTAATTTAAACCAAATTTACACAATGGGTTCGTATTGGAAACCTAAAAACAACATATTGTTAAAACATACGATTGGCCGCAACAATTCTTAGGAGTCTTTTGACCTTTTAGTTTAACGATTTTATAATATTTAAATTATGATGAAAAACATAATGTAGTCGTGTATAATAATATTTTAGTAGTTTTCACTTTTGTGTTTTGAGTACAGTTTTCATTTATATTGTGTCTAATATGTATCTTTAAAATTGTTTGACCTTGATTGCGTTTTGAGTATAATTTTCCTTTCTATTGCATTTATTGGAAGTAAAACCAGTGTTACAGTAGAAAAAAATTGGCCTAAAATATATGGTATGAAACACATGGAATCTTATTCATCTTACTCATAAAGCCGAATTGAATAACTCGAAACTGAATAACCTAAAATTGAATAAACTTAACAGTGTTCGTTTTGGTTATAATTAATTTATAACTACTAAAACACCGGTTAATACCCCAACCAAGATCTACGTGGATCCTACTTATTTATTATAAGAAGATATGTCTCTTTAGATACTCATCGTTTCAAGTATCAAAGAACTTTGTCAATAGTAGGGTTGTGGAAGCTAATCTCCATAATTATACTTGATAATCTTGGACTTGCATAAATAATAGTCATACAAGGGCTTCACAAATCTAGGGTCTCAATTAAGACGAGAAGACAGGTTACAAGAAACTTCTCATTTTGATTGACACAATAGAATGAAGATCTGCCCTCGGGCCGACTGATATTTTGGTGTTTAGATGGATCAGATGGAAACATGCATGTGTGGTTATAACGGAGGGTTTCCCTTTTCAAGAGAATTAGTTTTACTATTCAAAAAGGGTTTGCGACTCAGCTTATTGTTCGCTTACCTTCCATCTCGATGTAAAACCATGCTGGATTAGCCACAAATTTTTTCTCAAACTTATTGCTAAATAGAATTTAGATCTAACTTATTCACGTTATCATTTTATATTACTAAAAATACAATCAACTAGTCTAAGACATTATTTCTTTTTTTTTTCCTGTTAAATCATGAATTGATAAAGTATACTGAATTGATAATGATACTTATGTGAATAATGTGTTGCTGATATAAATATTGTTTTTTTAAGTGAATGCACTATCTAATTCTGATTAAATGACTCTTTTACCCTTTGTCAAATATCATAAATAACAAATGGTTATTTATAGGGCTGTAAACGAACTGAACGAACACGAACAATGACTTGTTTATGTTCGTTCATTTAAGTTAGTTGAACAAATGAACGAACACGAACGGTTAAACGAACGAGTTTTCTTGTTCATGTTCGTTTGTTTAAGAATTATCTTGTTCATGTTCGTTCGTTTATGTTCATGAACATGCTAAACGAACAAACATAAACGAACAAAGATAAACAAACACAATTAAACATATATGAACATAAACAAACATATAATATTTTAATGTAATCAAACACAATTAAACATATATGAACATAAAATGAACAAACATAAACGAACAACATAAGCGAACGTTCATGAACATAATTGAACGAATGATGCTATTGTTTATGTTCGTTCATTTAACTAAACGAACGAGAAATTGTGTTCCTGTCCGTTCATTTATTAAATAAACGAACATGAACGAATTTCCGCCGAACATTTCACGAACGGTTCATCGAACGTTTTGTTCGTTTACAACCCTAGTTATTTATTCAATAATTTTTTGTAACATGATTTGCTTTAGGGAAAAAATAGTCAGTGTTGAATATTTTTTACATTATGATATTTTGCTAACATTATATAAAAAGAACTGTTTTATATAGTTGAACTCACTTATTTTTTATATATTAAATCCATTAAATTAAAAAAAAAAAAACCTAAGTTTCAAAAAATGCAAATAATGATGGAAATAGTTTTCATGGGATTTATCTTATTCATCATTGTACAATTAGCAATGCAATTAAAATCATAAAAAAACAACAATTTGAAGAAACAAAACGCTCATTGGATGCCACTATTTTTTCTTATTCTTTCTTGAATACACCATTCCTCGGATCCCCTCCGGATCCGACACAAAACCAAGCGGTCTATAGAATCCCAACACTCGGGGCTCCGAATACAAAGCAATGTTCGTTATCCCCTTTTGCAGCAGCTCCTCCACCACTCTCTCAATCACCGCCTTCCCCAACCCAATCCCCTGAAAAGTCGGATCCACCACCACATCCCAAATTATAGCATTGAACACGCCGTCGCCGGTGGCTCTCGCAAACGCCACCGGTCTCTTCGTCTTCTCGTACTCCACCCACAGTAAAGAATCAGTGTGCTCCAACGCCACCTTAATCTTATCAGTATCTCGTTTCGGGAAACCGACCGCCACGAAGACGGAGTTCAACTGGTCGAGGTTTAGGTCTTCGATTGTACGGCGGAAGATAAAACCTCGAGATTCTAGCTCTTGGTCGGAGATTGCGAAACCTTGCTGTGCCGCCGCCGCCGCCGCAAAGGATAATTTGCGAGGGTGGTGGAGGGTTATACTTATCGGTGGTCGGAGGGGTGATCGGAATGGAATCGAGAAGTTCCCGTGAAGAAGCATGATTCGAGATTTGTGTTTTGATGAATGGAATATGGATAGATTGAAGATATCGAATTATCGATATGTTGTGTTTAAATTCTGTGGTGGTTATGGAAAGTTTGAAAGTTTTGTGGTCCTGTTTTCACTAACATTAATTTTGCACAAATGGACACCGACTTTTTGTTGTTTCGCATTTGTGACACAGTCGTACAAAAATGAAAAAATGTGGTAAAGGTATGTATTCGTAAGCAAAATACAATAATGGGAAAATTAAAAAGCAATTACAGAGAATATAAAAAATAAATAAAATTTTAAAATAATAAATAAATGAAATAAATCTACATCCAGCTGAAAGCAGCCAATCCCATCACCAAGCTGCCCACCACCATGTGTACGCTCTTTAATCTGTCAGCTCCACTCTGCAAATTTACAGTTGTTTAAGTTCATGTAAATGTACAATCACAAAAGCATTACGTACAAGTCGTTGTATTTTAGTGATATTATTTACCTCAATGAAGATGTAAAAGAAATGGGAATTACAGAATTAGTCAATTACCTCGTCGGCGACGTCGGCGGAATTAGGGGCAGGAGAGGGAGAGTCGTCGACACTTGGTCCGGGAGCGTCGCTAGAAGGAGCAAGAGATCCGGTAGGCGACGGTGATGGTGCATTCTTCTTCGACTTCTTCTTGCTCGGCGCCGGAGCGGCAGCTTCAGGGGTTGGAGCAGTCACCGGTGCAGGAGAACTGACTGGTTCAGGAACCGGTGGAGATTCAATCGTTGGTGGAGAGCTGACGGGCACCGCAGCAGGAGGAGAACTCACCGGTGTCGCAGCAGGAGGTGAACTCACCGGTGTCGCAGCAGGAGGTGAACTGACCGGAGCAGTAACAGGAGCTGTGGGCGGTGCTACGGATACAGTAGGTGAAGCAGCAGGCGTTTTGACAGTCGAAGGCGGCGCATTGGTCGGGGATGAAGCTGGAGCTTGGCCTCCGACCGCTGCGATAATGGCGCAGATGAATGTAAGAACAATGGCGTTCTTCATACCCATGTTTTTTGTAGAGAGAGAGACTGTGTGTGTTTTAGAGAGAAAGAGTGAAGAGGGATGAAAATGGAAGCCGGAGACGCGAGTATAAGTAGCCGTTAAGGTAAACAAGGTTCGATGTGTTTGTACGTGTGGGGCCCACTATGACAATAATTACACGTATTACGTGTTCTCTTATGTGGGGCCGTGTAACGGCTTTATACAGCTGGAATATTTTTTCACATGGTCCACCGAAACTTTGTTGTATATGGGAAATAATTCATAAGCGTAAAGTGGTCTATGTAAAAATTCCCAAAATTAACATACTTACGCTATCTCCAACTACTTCGATTTTTTATCACTAAAAAATAAAAATAAAACACATAAAATGTTAGAAATGATTTTAAATTTTAAATCAAACTAGCTTTGAGCCCGTGCGGAGGGTTCGAAAGTGGTCAACCAAATAAACTAAAGTAGGATGCTATAATAAACAAATCTATGAAAGTACATTGCTATTTCTTGCAAATTGCCCATATACTTTACTTCTAATTTATAATGGCAACATACTTTCATTTCTTTACCGGTAGTAGCAATGTAGTCGTTTTTTGCCCTGAGAGCAACATATTGACATTTTGTGTATTATTAGTAAAAATTGTAAGTACATTGCTATTATGGACACAGATTATATACATAAAAGTAGTAAAGTACACTGCTATTTCTTGCAAATTAGCCATATATTTTATTTGTTAGCATAATGGCAAAGTACTTGCATTCATTTACCAATAACAGCAAAGTATAATTCTTTAATAAGGAAAAACTTGGAGTAAAACCAAAAGTAACTTGCTCATAACATCTCACCTTAACGCAATCAATTTAAAGAGTTGTTTCTTGGCTGCTTCAACATTTGCTATATTTAATTTTGAAAAAAAAAAGATTAAAAAAAATTACAAACGTTTCGCTTTCTCTGTTGAAAGTCTATTTTGAGATTGGAGTGGTCCCTTGACAACAAATATACCTTCAATGCATTTGCATATTTCGCATTACCTGTCCACAACAAAAAAAAATTAATACACAAATTTAACACATTTATGTAACTATTATTGTTACCACCAAAACAGCGATTAATATATTTTTTAATATTATTTTTTTCTTACCAATTCTGTTGATGCTTCATAGAATCATACTTCGTTTTTCACTTTTATATATATATATATATATATATATATATATATATATATATATATATATATATATATATATATATATATATATATATATATATATATATATATATATATATATATATATATATATATATATATAAAGTGAACCAACTAACCTGGTTGATTTGCTTCTTTAAACCTGATCATGTTGCAATTTTCGATGAAACCCAAATCAATAATAAACTAACAAAACCCCAATAAGATAGACATATTGGTTAAAATCCTCCATCAAATGTGATCATTTTCGAGATTCTCTTCATAAATGGTGTTTTAGCCATGTTTAGAAAATTTTCGAAGTCAACATCTAGATTGAGTCTGTTGTTTGTGTCTTTTACGGGCAAGTGTCATATGGTCAAATAGCAAGATAGATGCTTGACTTGTGCTTCACAATATAAGTCTTGTGTATTTGACCATTCCAAGATATTTTGTCTATCTTTATTGTTTACTTGAGATAGACGTAGTGATACATGTTCCTGTCGGCTACCTAACTTTTTATTCAAATAAACAATTGGTACTCCCTTTCTTGGTTGCAAATAAGTGCACATCGAGGCTATCAAAAAACACTCATGTAAACCCCCATTATCATTCCAAGTATTTTTTATACATGTATACTTGACGATTAATCCCTTCCCTCTTCCTTTGGTTTATATACAGTCCTCCAATCATACATCTAGCTTCTTGATTTATTTTGGTCCGATAGAAATATATGACAACTATATACACAAAAAAAAAACCCGTATAAAGAATCATGGCATTCCGAGTGGACAAAACTTGTTATCTTACCCAACCTCCGTGAGTGTATCAACATTCACGTACTTGCTGGTTTTTGGTCAAGCCAGGCTAGGTGCACCCGGTGGACCACCCCAACACTCTAAGGACCAAATCAGCACGTGAAAACGCACTCACCATGTTCTCCATGCTTGCTTCAACATGGAACAGAATCACACACATTCCTCTGCCCCTCACCACCTCAGCCTGTCCAATTACATAATGTTAGAGATGAATAGTCGAATAGAAAATTTAATGCCAGGTGTCAGTCACTCACCGTACATGAGCATATTGTGACACCAACATCCGCCAATGCCTTTGAGATATCAGCAAACATCCCTGTAAATTAGTAACATGTATTGTTAGTTTGTTGCTGTTACATTATAATATGGTGGGTGCTAATTAACGGAAAGAAAAGCGTACCTCTTCGATCTATACAAACAATGCACATCCATTGGATGGAATGTCCTTCAAAATCACTCCAGGATGAGACTTTACCATCACGCCAGCTGTCAAGACCAGGTAAGACTTGCTTGTACATTGGAACTTCACCCAGGATCATCTTAGCAAAACCGTTCCCTTCATAGAGTGGCTCTTCCTTGACATGCTTGTTATGTTTTCCGTTAACCTTGGGGAATTTGATACTACCACCATTGTTGACCTGGAAAAGATCTGCGCCCATCATCTTCATGGATGACATTTCCATGACATTCATGAGAATCTTCTCCCATGTGAGATGGGTCCCTTTAGAGTAGTCTGTTACCACCTCTTCCGCTTCACTGTCGTCTCCAGAATCAGCAAGGAACTCGTTGACCGAGTCAACTGTTAGTTGAGCTGCAGATTGAGACGCTTGCTCCTTCAAAAACTGTTGAAACAAAACCAATGTTAGTTTCCTTTTAAATAACATAAATTTGTTTTAAGGTAACCTGCCTTCATAATCTTGTGTCTGGCACTTTTTGTTTTTGCATGCTGCAGCCATTGCTTGTGCCTCTGGAAAGCGGATTTACTCGAGAGGGCCTATATTTTTATGAGATTTATTATAAAAATGAAAAAGCCACTTATTTATATATTAAATAATAATTGCGATTGACTAACATTATAGGTCACTATCTCCACAACTTCCGCGTTTGCAAGCACATGTAAAGGAGGAACAATATTGCCATTGGCCTCAAGATAAGAGATCATGCCATTAGATTTCAGATCCTTCAATTAAATTTTTTTTTTAAAAAAAATGAAAGATTTGACTTGCCTTTGCAGCCACCATACTGTTTCCGATATCAGTGTGTATCATATACGCATAGTCAATGACGGTTGCTCCCTTGGGCAAAATTTTCATCTGTCACAACATGCAAAGAAGAAATTAAATAACAATTTTTAGACACAAAAAATGCATGAAACATTGAAATGTATGAAGAAACATCATCATTTTTACCTCTCCTCTTGGTGTAAAGACAAAGACACGACTACCTAGAACATCCTTGGTGATTGTATCTACAAACTTTCTGGAGCTCATGTTTCCAACGAACTCCTCTTGCCATTCTCTAATCGCATTGAGCCATCCAATCTGAAGAAAGAAACCAATTTTCTATATAATTAGCAAAAAGTGAAAATTTTATTAATATGGTGACAAAAGTAGCAAATACACATACCCTGAGGGCCACATTTGCGTTGTTAAGGCAGACAGGTTTCCCTCTCAAGTATCTATCATTAGCCATTGTATGTCTGACTAACCCATTAACAATAACTTTCCCACTGTAGTGAGCAGGAATACCTCTTTCTGCTATCAAGTCCATCTCTCCGGTTCTAATCTGCAAAAAGAAAAAAACCGAAATATGATTGAAAAATGACACCGATTAAAAGTAACTTTGATGGTGTAGAATAGAGTTTCCTGTTACCTGAACTTCCAGACGGAACATGCTCTCATAAAGAAATGGAATTACAGTAGTATTAAGGCTCTTGATAGCCATTGGGTTTTGGGGTTGCAATGTAGTCTTTCATCTGTAAAAAAAATGTTGTGCATTAATAACACAAAGAGCTGAAAACTGATTAGAAAGAAGGGCAAAATAGTCAAGATACACACAGCTCGAGGTATGGGTGTCCAGATTCCGTGTACCAGGCCAAGGACATGATATCAAATCTGCATGGAATAGCATTTATGAGGCAATATAATGTTGTTCTAAATGTTGCAAGAAGTATTTGGAAAATGTAAAAAGTTACCTGTTGTGCATTGTATAAAGGTCCAACACCAACACACGGCTTGGGTTTAATGATAATCCTCAGCTGTTAACCACATGCAAAAAGCATGTTAAAAAATAAAATTAAAGCAACCAAATTGTAGATAAACCACTTGTTACTGTACCTATGCAATTTGATTAACTTCATTAATTGAACCTTTGGATTTGAGTACAAATTTATGGATGCTGCAAGTATAAAGAGTAAAAAATCAATACAATGCAGATGGAATTCTTAAAAGAAATAAAGAAACAGATAAAAGCTTACAATGAACTCTTACCTGTAAGGTTCCTTACAGACAGAACGAACTTCGGTTTTCCAATAGACACCCGGTCCAATTCTTTTAAAATTGTAACATCATTAACCAAAAGTAATTGAAGCATTGAAATTTAATAAACTTAAAAGGTCCCCACCAATTGCTGATGGGATATCTAACGACTTATTTCCATTAAGAACCATTCATAATATTTGTGCAACTCACAAGTTCTCCAAGAATTCTTGCAACTTCAACAGGGTGAATAATAAAGAGTTCTCCACTTCGTCTTTTTTGCCCGTCGTGTGCCTCAAATGGTATGGAAGCTGAATCCTCGGAGGCAGGTTTCAAATAGTCGTGTTGAACGCTAAAAACAAAGAAGATCACATATTTCTGCTACTTCTTCCCCCATCTATCCTTCATGAAAACACAATCATTAAAGAAATGACTCAATTACTATAAAAATCAACAGATCTGAGGAGATAAGCTTAAAAACCGGTTCAATTATTGATGGACTCGAGTGAAAATTTCCACCTTTCCAACTTCATAATCGAATGTCAATTCCACAGTTCCCGTGAAGATCTGCTTTCAGACGAAGCAAAAACCCCCAAACAGAATATGTCTTAAAACGAAAAACCTTAAATACAAATCAATCCATATACATGATTGAAAATATTAAACCCGATCCTGTTTTATAATCGAACGAAACCTTGGGAACCCGATTTGGAAATCGACGTCCCTTTTGAACAAAGACCGGTATAACCTTCATCGCAACTAATTTGAGGTTTAGGAAACAATTGAAAACGTAAAATGAAGATGAATAAATACTGAAAGAGTTACTACGAGAGGTAGGGCTCCGGGAAACTGTGATGCAATTTACATGCGCAAACCGATGATTGAACCTAATTAAAGCGTAATCAAACCTGTAATCCAAACGAAAATGAGCAAATGAGCAAAGGTTGAAATCGTAATCGCCTGAAACGATCTACAATCAAGTCGTAATTGAACCAGTAGCTTCCGGGTTTCGGGTCACTTTCATTTGGGGTGCCGTTCTTATTTCGATCTTTCTCGACGCTCTGTGGATTCTCTTTCTTCTACACCACCACCGCCATTCGTATCTTATAGGAAGACATAAAAAAAGAAGCGGTGCATGAATTGAAAGCAATTGCTAAGAGCCAAAAAAATTTCACGGAGAACGAAGACAGCAGCAGCATCATTTAAAAATCAAAGAAAACCAATGTGAAAGAAAACGAACAACTGAAAGTTCAACCATCGGAAGACGAACTCGGAAATCTAAGCTTCGCAAACAACTGTCCAAAAAACGCCGACGGAAGAAAAGAAAAGCCAGGCCACCAACATGCAAAGAAGACAAACAAACGTAGACGATGGAAGAACCCGTTGCCGACGGATATTCACCACAGCGGCACAGCAAGGAAGCGAACAACGAAGGGAAGAAGACGAAGCGGCAAGAATCCAAGAAAAAAACAATCTGAAAGAACACGTGTACAAAGAATAGATCGACGATCCGAAAAGAATCCGAAACCCGCGTGTAAACCCGAAGTGAACAAATCCAAAAAGAAGGCTAAAAAATAACAGTAATATGAACGTATCGTCTAACACTAACAAAAACAACGCAATTTAAGATATAGAATAATTTTATGTCCTATAATTTACGCTAAAAACCTAATTCTGAAATTTTCATATGTTACAATAACTGTACAATCTCTCTTTATGTGTGGAAGATATATGGCTTACACTAATAAAATTTCTTTTTTTATCCAGAAGGTCATATGAGTTGGTTTGTATTTATATTTGTACATGTGATAATGTATTTCTGAGTCTAGTTGTGGGTATAGAACACCCGTTGGAGTCTTTTAAAAAAAAAATGTTATAAAAATTACATATTTATATTTTGGTTGATGGCATGTTGATACAATCAATTTTCATCATTTTTTATTTTTGGGTAACCAGCTATCGTTTTACCCATTTAGGTTCACAGTATTTATAAAATCCAATGATTTGAAGACAAAAAGTTACTTGCTATCAAGAAAAAGCTAAGATGTAGTAGGTTCCATCTGATTTCATCCATGTGAGGATACATGTTGACATATTTTTAAAAGTCTTTCTAGACGTAGTCCAGTTCAGGTAAAAGAAATAAAAATGTTTATTTGCAAACATGCAAGTTAAGAAAATCAGAAATAAAAGTCATCTGGTACAACTTTGATAAAGGTCCGATTTAGATAAAAATAAATAAAAATGTTTAAGTTCCATTTTGTTGAAAATATATTTTTCAATGTTGTTATATGTTGCTGATTTTAGAATGTATTTTTAATTCTTTTTATCGTTGTTGAAATCTAAATTTGTTGGTTTTATAAGTGTTTATTTTCTTCTAAAAACATTGATTTTTATATAATTTATAATTGTTAATTTAAATATGGCAGAATTTGATTAATGGACTTCTATGATGTAACACATGTGTGAGGAGTTCAACCCACAAACACATACATAACCACACACATCATGATGGTTTATTTAAAATTGCCTTTTGATTAATTATATCCATTTGAAGTTGTTTTGGTTAAAATGGTAAAACAGTAATTTTTTTATTCAGCAGACTCGTTTAATAAATTACCAAACAACACTGAATTATTCATACATCTTAACGGTTTAGGAATCATTTAGTTTTTACCAAACAACTTTAAGGTATATATATATATATATATATATATATATATATATATATATATATATATATATATATATATATATATATATATATATATATATATATATATATATATATATATATATATATATATATATATATATATATATATATATATATATATATATATCCCTTATGAATTGATTGTTTTGTCTTTTTATTTTGTTTTTTGTTTTGTTGTCTTTCTCTATTTTTGTTAGAGTATCTCTAATAATATTTTTAGAATTTTTTACTATTTGAAAAAGTTTTTAAGTTTTTTTTGTTACCATTGTAGATAAGCGTTTTTTTAAAGTTTATTTTCAAAAACTCAACAATCTCTATGGGTATGTGAGTCCATCTCTCCCGACCATCATAACTCGTAATGTCATATCAATTTTCTCTATCTTCTTACTTTCATAAATCCTAAGGCTGCATGGAGTAACAATGGCCAAGGGGGTCGCCAAGCCCCTTGGCGAGCCAAACCCACACGCCAAAGCCACTCCGCCCTAGCTCGCCAGCGGCTCGCCAAGATGAAGTCGCCAAGGGTTTGGCGAGATGCCAAGCCAGGAAAAACTTTCAAGAAATGTCAAAATGCCCCCCTAAACGGCTAGAAATTTAATTTGGAATCTTTTAAAAATTTTACACTTTTAACCCATATATTAAAAATAGCCGTTTTTTTAAAAAAAATCAGATTTTTAAAACCTCTTTCATCCCCTATATATATATATATACAACACACTCTCATTCATTTCACACAACAATCCCTTCTAAAACTCTCTCAAAATGTCTTCAAACAAAAAGAAAGGTTCAAAATCTTCCAAGAACCAATCTTCAAACACTCCACCTCCAAACCATCCATCAAACCTAGATACAAATGCTTATCATCCAATAATGTTTTCACCACAACCCGATGAGCCGTTGTTTTCACCCACACAAAACCAATTCTTAGCCAACTTTGTCTACAATTTATCCCAAAACCAAAATACTTTTCCCACACAATCTCAAAAACTTTTCACCACACCTTCTCCACCACAAGTACACTCTCAAGTTTCTGGAACACAAATCTTCTCAACTCAACCACGACGTCTTCTTGCATCGGACTCGGAAGAAGAAGAAGAAGAACAACAACAAGAAGTTGAAGAAGAAGACGAAGAAGAAGAAGAAGAACCACAACAAAAAAAAACATCAAAAGGTCATGGAAAAGGGAAAGCCCCAGCGAAACAGAGAGCCAAGGTAGAGCCTTGGAAAGTTGATGAGGTGATAGCTTTAGCAAAAACTTGGGTAGACATATCGGAGGATGCGGTTCACGGAAACGACCAAGAAACCCAAGTTTTCCAAAAAAAGGATTTGGCAATTATGGTGTCGGCGAATGGGTCGTACATACCGTACCCACCAGTCACTATACTCGAAATGGCGTGTTGTAAGTAAAATTGCCAAGGCATTTGAGGCAATTTTTGCACAATGTAAACGAAATTGGCCAAGTGGTGCCAATATAGATGATGTGATGCTGGCTGCTCGGCAGCAATATATTGACAAAAATGGCACCAAAAATCCTTTCAATGCCCATGCGGAAGCGTTTTGGAGGGTAATCCGAGACAACGAAAAATGGAGGGAACAAACATCCTTTCATCAGTTCGCCGTTGGAATAAATGCAACCAAACACTTCAAATCCTCCACATCCACACACTCTCAGTCTTCTGATGCAAATGTTGGCTTCGACATTAATGAGGAGCCGGAGGCTGACGTTCTTCCGATTGGTCGTGATCAAGCCAAGAGGAAGATGAAGGGAGGTAGTTCTGGCACGAATAGTAGCGCAGAATTGCAACAATTGAACGAGCAAGTCGCCACTTTGCAGACTTTACATGAAGAGAAAGTCAAAACCAAGTTGATGGATATTGTGACGAGAAACATATCCGATCTACTAGGGTTCGAGTATCAAATTGCACTTCAAGCGAAGAAGGATGCAGCTAGGAAATTGGGTTACACGTTCGATGATGAGTAGATTAGTTGTTTGTGTTTTATTTTGTGTCTTTGTTTAACTTTTAAATTGTTAGTTGTTTGTGTTTTATTTTGTGTCTTTGTTTAACTTTTAAATTGTTAGTTGTTTGTGTTTTTTATTTTTAATGAAATGTTTAAATTTTAAGTAAAAAAAACGAATTCTGTTTGTACAAGGACTAAAGTTGTAATTTCTCAAATTAATTTGGTTGGCAGTTCCTTGGCCATTGGCCACCACTCCCTACAAAATGGTCAAAACCTGCCAATCATTGTCTGGCCCACAAAAACCCCTTGGCCATCCCTTGGCCATTGGCCACCACTCCCTGCAGCCTAACCCACAACAATATAAACTTATCTTTCATAACCCACTATAGTGTACAAATAACAAAAGCACATTGTACAACTCTCCCCACCAGCTATCACATGTTCACCAACCCGCATCTCACATATTTATCGCAAACCCGTGCCGGCTGAAGTCGTGAAGCACCTCGCCAGCCCCTCCCTCTATCTTTCTTGAACTCGAATACGGCTTCGTCCACCTTAACATTTATCATTCTTATTGGTTGTATTTATTATCCATCATTGCAATTTGTTTTACATCATATATATATATATATATATATATATATATATATATATATATATATATATATATATATATATATATATATATATATATATATATATATATATATATATATATATATATATAGGGGCGGATCTAGAGGCTTTGAGTGGGGTGCAGGGACCCCACTTCACTCCATTTTTACTCTATTTATCATAGAAAAAAACTTGAATTTGCTTTTCATTTGAGATTTTTTTGAAGAAGTCTATGTATTGGACCCCTCTTGGTTTAGAGGCTGGATCCGCCACTGTATATATATATATATATATATATATATATATATATATATATATATATATATATATATATATATATATATATATATATATATATATATATATATATATATATATATATATATATATATATATATATATATAGAGGTTCTATTTCTTCCTAAAAAATCTTCCTAATTTTCTTCCTAATCACATGATCAAGACAAGTGTCAAAATCAAAAGAAGAAATTAAGAGAGAGAAATAATGGATTCCACATGTCATAATTTAGTAGGTTAGGAGGATGAATTAGGAGGATAAATTAGGAAGAAATAGTATTTTCCATATATATATATATATATATATATATATATATATATATATATATATATATATATATATATATAGACACGACGTGGCGATTGGCATATTCTTTTCATCTACAAAATGACAACACATTCTTTCAAATATGCGACTCAAAATCTGAACATCAGGTGATTGCTGCCACCGGGGCCTTTCAATTGGCCGAAACTCTTGGTCCCTTCTCATTGTTCACAAGGATTCATGGCTTCCCGATTCCCGTCAAATTGAACAACTCAACGTATCTTCTGATGCATCACATGCACACAATCAAACCGCTCCACATCCTTATCAATCTAAATTGAAAACAAGAAAAAAAACAAATACATGTCTGACCATATATAGCTTGCCGGCCACCACTATTTACAAAATCGAACCCCTTTTACACCTTCGTTTAGCAAACATAATTCGAGCACTGAAACACCCACATGGGAGTTGTCGTAGAAGCTCACAATGCCAAGATATTAGGTTGTGGCCACAAGACAATAGTCTTGGGCCATGGTTTTGGAACAGACCAGTCGGTATGGAGGCATCTGGTACCTCATCTGGTCGAGGATTACAAGGTTGTTTTGTACGATAACATGGGGGCAGGAACAACGAACCCCGAGTACTTCGACTTTGATAGGTACGCGACTCTCGAAGGTTATGCGTACGATGTTATCGCCATACTGGAGGAAGTTGGGGTTTCGTCATGTATATTTGTCGGTCACTCTATGTCGGCTATGATTGGAGCTGTCGCTTCCATCATTCGTCCTGATCTATTCTCCAAGATTCTTATGCTTTCGGCTTCTCCGAGGTTAGTCAAATAATTGTGTGTTAATCTTTTGATACTATTTTTGGCTGTATGTTGACTTTTAGGAAATATCATTACTAAAAATAAACGGCGAATCAGTAGCTATTAGGGTAATTTCAAGGGAAGAATTAAATACACACCCCTTTGTATTATATATACATATTTATAAAAAATCAAGTTTTTTTATTGGTTGACGGTGCATTGTTTTTCGAAAAAATTAAAAATAATTGGTTAAAAACTGTTCGACTTTTCTTTAAGGTGTGTGTGGTGTTTATTTAGTAGCACCCAATTTCAAACTAACATGATGTGGTTACCTAGGGATTACATTAGCTAAATTTGAAAAGGTAAGTACTTATTAATTACCGTTGAACATAAATTTTATCAATATGGTAAGTCTATATTTTGTGAGCTTTATACTAAGATAAGCTATATAATGATTTCTACAAGGAATTGACATTTTGTTCAAAGTTGTTGGGAATAACAAAACAAGTTAGGCATTTCCGACAAACGATAAACGATTCCGGCAAAACATGCGGAAATAAAACAAGAATAACTATACTTTTTAACTATAAAATCGGAACACAATATTTAACGTGGTTCACACGATCTGTCTGATCAGCTAATCCACGGGCGAATAAGAGTGAGAGTGAGAGAGAGAGAGAGAGAGTTTTATTAACACCAATAAAATTACAATCATACAAGCTGAACTGCACTTGTAGTCTCACCACTCACAAGAAAATATCATTCGTAGTTTTGGCTGTCAAACTGGACTCTGCACAAAAGAGTAACTCACGAATACTATGATTGATGCGACATCGGATCTGGAATCGGGTCTTAAGAGTAGATCTGAATCGGAGGTCTTGATGTTGGTGCCGTTAGCTATTTCCCGACTTGGATCCTAGTCACAATCAAGAAGATAATCGTTAGAACCGTCCCAGGGCGTGTGCCCCGGGAGCAGGCTCCGACGATCAAGTCAGTTCGATATGCGAGATAAGATGGTTTCTCCTCGCCGGAGAGAACCATCGTGGTGTAGGCGTGTAGAGGGTGGAGGAAAGTGGAGGCTGATGACTTAGGGAACTAGGGTTCCCTTATTGTTCTATTTATAGTGGGCAATTAAGTCAGGCCTTGGGCCAGCCCAATTCAGGCCCAGCTAGCAGTGCTGTCAAGCAAGGCTGCCAAGCTAGCTGCCAGGAGATCCAGCCAAGCAATGCTGTTGGCTGGCTGGCGGGTTGTCAAGCCGTGCTGCCGAGCAGGGCTGGCAGCTACACGGTGCTGTCAAGTAGTGCCGTCTAGCGGTCGTCAAGCCGCGCTGTCATGCTATTCGGGTCAGCCGATGGACCTAATACCATCAAGTCCCCCCAGTCCGATGTGATTGGTTTGCTGACAATCGCATTGGACTGGATACAGCTATATAAGTCATACGCTATCAAGTCCCCCTAGTCCGATGTGATTGGTTTGCCACCAATCGCGTCGGACTAGATATAACACACACGTGCCGAAAATATAAGAGGAACAACCAAACATCGCGTATGGGAATCTTAGTATGTTAGCAGATCTAGCGGTAGAGTTGGATCTACGCGACGCGGGGTTGGCTTGGTAATCTCTTCTTGCACATAGTTCTTGTCATGATTACGCAGCGATGCTGATGTGGCGATCACAAAGCGAAGCCGTTGCATGATAATGCAATAAGACGGTTGTGTGATAATGCAGCAAAGTTGTTGATGTAATTACGCAGAAAAGCTGTCGTAACATCACCGTCGTACCTTGGTGGAACGCCACCAATAAACTTCTTCATAGTGCTTTACACAAGCCATACCATACCGATTTCCCCCAGTCTGGTGTGGGTAGCTGATAGGTAGCCATATCAGACTAAAGCGAGTAGGGAAAAGTTGTCGTTATGAATATACATGTCGGGGTCATAGTCAAGATAATATGCAGCGGGACTGCTGACAAGAATATGAGCACAAGGCGACTGTCGGGATAACAAGCAGCAGGGCTGCTGTCCAGGTAATATGCAGCGAGGTTGCTGACAAGATGATGAGAAACGTGGTTGCCATCCAGAAAATGTGCAGCAAGGCTGCTAATAGACAGCTGCTATCCAGAAAATGTTCAGCACAGCTGCTGATAAGATAATAAACAACATGGTTGTTGTCCAGAATATGTGCAGCAAGGCTGCTAATAGATAATGAGCAGCACAGCTGCTATCTAGAAAATGTTCAGCACAGCTGCTGATAAGATAATAAACAACATGGTTGTTGTCCAGAATATGTGCAGCAGGGCTGCTAATAAATAATAAGCAGCATGGCTGCTATCCAAAAAATGTGCAGAAGGGCTGCTAATAGATAATAAGCAGCATGGCTGCTATCCAGAAAACGTGCAGCAGGGCTGCTAATAGATAATGAGCAGCATGGCTGCTATCCAGAAAACGTGCAGCAGGGCTGCTAATAGATAATGAGCAGCATGGCTGCTATCCAGAAAATGTGCAGCACGACTACTAATAAGATAATAAGCCATGAGGAGATTGTCGAGATAACAAGCAGCAGCAATGTGGTCCAAATAATATGCAGCAGAGCTGTTGACAAGATAACGAGCCATATGGCTGTTGACCAGATAAGGTGTAGCAGAGCTGCCGGGACGATTGTCCTTGTTGTGGTAAGACGTAAAGTGAGAAAATGCTTGTTGATCGTCGGAGTAAAGAGAGAAACTGTGTAAATTGCCTTTATCGATAATTGTAGAAGAATGCATCAAATGTATGGTGCTAAGCATCGCTTAGGCTTGTGATGCGTGATTCATGATGTGCAATAGCTAGGTTTATTCCATCCAATGATCACTTGTGGTGGAATCAAGCTTAGTAGCCGGCAATCCAAGGCAAAGGTTATGAACCTTTTAAACCTTATTTGAATTGGGCTTAACAGCCAGCAAGTCAAGGAAAAGATTATGAACCTTTTAAACCTTGTTTGAATTGGGCGTTATCAGGTGCTCGGACCTTTATGTGGCTCTCGGGCCTCGTTAGGTATTCGAACCTTTGCGTGGCTCTCAGGCCATGTTAGGTACTCAGACCTTTGCGTGGCTCTCGGGCCGTGTTAGGTACTCGGACCTTTACGTGGCTCTCGGGCCGTTTTAGGTACTCGGACCTTTGTGTGGCTCTCGGGCCGTGTTAGGTATTCGAACCTTAGCATGGCTCTCGGGCCGTGTTAGGTACTTGGACCTTTGTGTGGCACTCGGGCCGTGTTAGGTATTCGAACCTTTACATGGCTCTCGGGCCGTGTTAGGTACTCGGACCTTTGCATGGCACTCGGGCCATGTTAGGTACTTGGACCTTTGTGTGGCACTCGGGCCGTGTTAGAATTAGGCATAGTAGCGAGTGGTTTATGTGCCGGGATATATGCCTGACCAGGGTGGTCAATCCGAGCAAAGATATATAATAAAACCGGTTTTTCGCTGATACTTAACTATCTTGACTTGTGCATAATACAAAGTGTAGCGCAAAGAGTTTCGTCATTTACTTGTTAGTAACAAGTTTATAATTTATATGTATATGTATCTCTCCAGGTTGCAGCAGGGCTGATATTTGACTTTTTCCTCCTGAGTAATGAGTCGAATTTTTGGAATATGTTATCACGTATAATCTTAGCACGTCTTGTAAGTTTCCACCAAGAAGTGCTTCTAAAATGTAAATGTGCTATGTTGGCCCTTATACTCCCCCATTTTTGGAAAAATGATGACACGCTTGTCATGCGGTAAAGGGAATCAAGTTTTGCGATTCGAACGGATTTCTTTTGTTTATGTATTGATTGTGCTTGTACATTTGTGCCTCGTTCGTTTGTACATGTCATTGCAAAACGATAAGAGTAAGTATCAAGTGTTGTTACATGTGTATATTGTAAGCAAATATATATATGTAAATTAGATGTATGCACATTCAAAAATTGCCCATGATGATTGGACAGAATTTTAAGGTATAAGTCATCAAAGTAAGGGAAATAGAAAAATGTAGCATCATTTTGGATCAAATTATAAGGAGATCTCCTCCTTGTCGTATATATCAACTTGCTTGTCGAGGGTGATCTCTTATTGTAGGGTTGTGCCTGAGTTGCCTCATACGTGTTTATGCCTCGTTCATTTGTACATGCCAAAACAAGCAACATAGGTGTAAGTTTTCGAGGCTTGTACCATATACAAAAAAGAAATGATGAATTATAAATGTCAAAATAGATTTATGTGTAGCTATCATCCTTGTATGTTGTCATGGAATAGCCAAACCAAGTTCCTGTTCCGTGATAAATTGCTAAAATGTATACATGGTTTTCACAAATAACTGCGTATGGTGTCTATCTCTCCCTGATTTAAAAAACCAAATAACTCATACTTGCTATATTATAGGGTCGTAACCGATGGCATGCTCCTTTTATGTTAAACATGATTTATGATGTTATTAAAAATTACACGGGTTATTTAGCTGAATTTTTTTTGACATTTATATGAAAATGCAAGACTGCCAAGACAATTTCTTCTTTTATGCATGTAGAAGTGATGTGATGCATAGTGATAGCATATTATGTGACCATTTTAGGGAATTTATAGAATGATCTTTAATGTGCCTGTGTTTTAGCAAAATTTAGATCATAATAGGATATGGCAAGGTGTATGTACCTTCTACTTTATGTATTTGACCATATGCCATTTTTACTATGTACGCGTCGTGTTAGGCGAAGAATGATAAGCGTGCCTTTAAGAATCGTACATTGCATGGTATTTATATGACGTGAGCTTGAACCCTTGAACGGTTCAATTTGTATGCATCATCATAACGCTCTTTGACTTGTGTTAGGGTGGGTTTATTTGTTTTTTTATATTCTTTTTTCAGTTCTGAGAGTGAATAATGTCTTTTAGCTTCGATATTATCGGGATAAAGAGCGGGCAAAAGATGAAGACGTGGATCGCAGACCAGCTAAATACCGGAACACCAAGGTTGAAGTACTAATGATAGGTCTGCCATGTATGGTGGTTGGTTTCCGTTCTACTGAAATGTATTCAGTCATGATGCAGAGATCACTCACATATGTAGCTCATTTTCTTAGCTCGGGGACGGAGCCAACACGAATGAAAATGTATCGTTTCACGAGTGTACTAAGCTAGCAAGCATATCTTGAAAATAATATTTTCTTTCGGGTCATAAGCGCGAGCAGCGGTAGTCTCTGGTGGATGTGCTCGTGGTGATACTTTCATTAAAAACCCCTGGTGCTGCTCATCCATTGCATCGAGTCAATAACGTGTGTTGACCGGAAGTTTTAGAAATATAATTGTCCCAACCAACTGGTGGGTCGAGGATCTTGCCGAGCGATCATTATGCGGAAGCTGTAGCTGGCGGTGGTTTGTAGAAAAATGGTGATGAAAGTCGGTCTCCAAGTGGTTTTTACCTTTCCTCACATGCCCAGATACCACCATACACAATTTCTTTTCATTTATTCAATATAATGTGCTAGAATAAAGGGATTAACTACTGGGAAGAAGCAAAGACTCTGTGGAATAAAGTGATAGGCTTATAGATAAACACGGTATCAGTTGATGAAAACAATTACCAGCAATAGAAATGCATCGAAGATGGCGTAAACCGGTTTTGATTTCGTTCAAGCATTTCATCGAGCGCTTAAAGTGCATGACTCTTCTCCCCCTTTATTTAAGTATTATAATTGAATATGCCCAAGATGAATCTGAAGTGACAATGTGCCGTGATGGCCACCCTTCGAAATTAGATAGACTCGAGACTATTTCCAAAACAACAATCGGGAAAAATTGTTTCAGTTTCGAGAAAAGAGAGTGGCTTTTCAAATATTGCTTCGTGCAGCAGCTGCATATTATAGCTTTCTTCATGGCGATACTGATCATGTAACCAATCAACAAGTGTTAAGAGAGTATATGAAACCAGAGGTTGACACGTATACCCTTTATATAATAGGGGTATATTATCAAATGGGTTAGGTGGTTTATCGATTCTCGGTATCCAAAATCTTATGGTAATGGGAACCATAAGGTTGTTCATTCCCAGGGGTTATATTTATATTAAGAAAAAGGGTTAGGGTAGGTGTGAGTCGCTTGAAGAAAATTGCTCACAAGGGGTGGCGTATCCAAAGATGATTATCAGCAAGGCATCAAACAGGTAATTGTAGTTCTGGACACACTTTAACTTCATTCAAGCATTTTGTCGAACACCTTCGGTGCAAGGGTCATCTTTACTTGCCCTTTTGTTAGCATGCTACATCTAAAATGAAATTGAAGTCTTTGTGCCTGTTGTTTGATGATAGATGAAAATTCCTGACCACCTGAATAAGTTATTGTCATTGATTTCGTTCGGGCATTTCAACAAACACCTTCAGGGCGTAACTCATATCCCCCTCCTTTTAGCCAACTAGCAATCAGTGGACAGTAGCACGAATCGACATGGCGAATGCCTATTGTTTAGAACACTGATTACCACATAAAGCCTAAAGTGGATTGCAAATCATGAGGTTTTGATGTCGGTCGGTCAATGCAGTAAGAATGCTGATCGATAGAGTATATGGCATTAATCAGCAAGTTTAATGTTGTCGAAGGTGAGTCAGATGACCTTAACCGGTGATTGCAGGTCGCCGTCGACAGTTTCAAGGAAGAAATCATCCTCTATAGATGAGGATTGGGTACTGAGCGTGTGTGTGGCGGCGTCTGTGTATTAGAAGGTATGTGTAGTATGCGGTTTCGATTTTTAGGGCATCGTTGATGGGTATTAACTTTGTTTGAGATTTGTGTGTTAAACTCTCTTCCCCTTTCATTGAACATCTATCCAAGACCAATCAATCTACAATATAGAGATAGGTCTGCGATTTTTTTTTTTTGGAGAGAGATAGGATCGATGTGAGTAATAAATTTTCTAAACCCAGATCGGACATGTGCAAAGTATGAGAACAATAGGGTTTCAGTGGTTTCCTTCGTTCAAGTTCATGCGAATGAAGAAGAAAAACTTGAGAGAAAATGTTTCGAGTAAAGTTTATGGAGAGATTAAACCTAGAATGACAGATCTGTAGAGATTATTGAAGAGACAAAGTACGAGATGTTGAGGAAGTGAAGTTGAACCCCAGGCAACAATGGTTGTTTGTTCGAGGTCCGGGATGGCGCCAATGATGCGACATCGGATCTGGAATCGGGTCTTAAGAGTAGATCTGAATCGGAGGTCTTGATGTTGGTGCCGTTAGCTATTTCCCGACTTGGATCCTAGTCACAATCAAGAAGATAATCGTTAGAACCGTCCCAGGGCGTGTGCCCCGGGAGCAGGCTCCGACGATCAAGTCAGTTCGATATGCGAGATAAGATGGTTTCTCCTCGCCGGAGAGAACCATCGTGGTGTAGGCGTGTAGAGGGTGGAGGAAAGTGGAGGCTGATGACTTAGGGAACTAGGGTTCCCTTATTGTTCTATTTATAGTGGGCAATTAAGTCAGGCCTTGGGCCAGCCCAATTCAGGCCCAGCTAGCAGTGCTGTCAAGCAAGGCTGCCAAGCTAGCTGCCAGGAGATCCAGCCAAGCAATGCTGTTGGCTGGCTGGCGGGTTGTCAAGCCGTGCTGCCGAGCAGGGCTGGCAGCCACACGGTGCTGTCAAGTAGTGCCGTCTAGCGGCCGTCAAGCCGCGCTGTCATGCTATTCGGGTCAGCCGATGGACCTAATACCATCAGTGATATATCTACCTATGTGTTTCTTGTGTTTTGTGTGTTGTGTTGTGTGATTAAAGCCTTATATATATATATATATATATATATATATATATATATATATATATATATATATATATATATATATATATATATATATATATATATATATATATATATATATATATATATATATATATATATATATATATATATATATATATATATATAT
Source organism: Cichorium intybus (assembly GCA_023525715.1). Classification (NCBI taxonomy): domain Eukaryota; kingdom Viridiplantae; phylum Streptophyta; class Magnoliopsida; order Asterales; family Asteraceae; genus Cichorium; species Cichorium intybus. The sequence continues at coordinate 136,359,980 of CM042011.1, read as the reverse complement.
ATATATATATATATATATATATATATATATATATATATATATATATATATATATATATAAACACATGAGTGTAGATATTGCCATAATCAAGAGGATCATATTTCAAAAGATTTTGGCAAACTTTGACCCAATCTTTGACTCACCAACCAAGTGAAAAAATTTTCACATTCACATAACAATCTCCCCTTGAAGATTTTGAATGTCTCTTTCTCTCTCTCTCTCTATCTCTCTCTGTCTCTCTCTCTCTGCCGTGCCCCTTATTCATACTTCTGAAAGGCCAGTTAAACTCATATAAAACTTCAACTTCTCTGTGGTAACCACCTTGGTGAACATATCTGCTGGATTATTCGTTCTAAGGATTTTCTTCAGATTCAAAGTTCCATCATTGATTAACTCTCAAATGAAATGGTATCTCATCTGAATGTGTTTCGTTCTACTATGAAACACTGGATTCTTTGCCAAGTGAACTGCACTCTGGTTGTCACAATGCAATACACAATCCTCCTGTTGCATTCCAAGTTCTGATAGAAAGGTCTTCAACCATATAAGCTATTTGGCTGCTTCTGCAATAGCTATGTACTCTGCTTCTATGATTGAAAGAGCAACACTCTTTTGTAACCTGGACATGCAACTGATTGATATACATCTGATTGTGAACACATAACCTGTTGTGCTCTTACCCAAATCCGAACATCCACCCAAATCTGCATCGGCCAAACCTTCTAAGACCAACCCCTTTTTTCTTAAACACAGGGCAATCTCAGCTGTTCCTTTCAAGTAGTGTAACAACCACTTTACTCCTTCCCAATGCTCTCTTCCAAGATTTGACATAAACCTGCACACAACTCCCACTTCATGAACAATATCTGGTCTGGTGCATACCATTGCATACATCAAGCTACCAACTGCAAATGCATAAGGAACTTTAGCCAATCTGTTCACTGTGTTCTTCCGTCTTTAGGGATTGCTTCTTTGAGATTCTTAACTGACTTTCCAAAGGTGTACTCCTGGCCTTGGCATCTATCATGCTAAACTTTTCTAAAACTTTCTTGATGTACTTCGTTTGCGAAAGTTTTAATCTACTGGTATCTCAGTTCCTGGCTATGCTCATGCCCAATATCTGCTTAGCAGTCCCTAAGTCCTTCATCTCAAACTCTCTGGACAACTGCTTCTTAAGCTTGTTGATCTCTTGCATGTCAGATCCAACAATCAACATGTCATCAACATATAGTAATATGATGATATATGAGGAGCTGGATTTCTTCAAGTAACAGCAGTGATACATCTCACATTTGCGATACCCACTCCTTTGCATGAAGGTATCAAACTTCAAGTACCACTGTCTTGGAGCTTACTTCAATCCATACAGACTTTTCTTCAACTTGCACACCATATTTTCCTTACCAACTGTAGGAAAACCAGTCGGTTGTACCATGTAGATGTCTTCTTCCAGGTTGCTATGGAGAAAGCAGTTTTCACGTCTAACTTCTCTAGATGGAGATCTTCAGAGGCTACAATTGCCAAGACCATTCTGATTGTAGTCATCTTCACAACTGGGGAGAAGATCTCATCATAATCAACCCCTCTTTTCTGTTGGAACCCCTTGACCACCAATCGTGCCTTGTATCTCTTTTACTGTCGTCAATCTCATCCTTAACCATGCACACCCACTTGTTTTGTAGTGCTTTCTTCCCTGCTGGGAGCTTGACTAAGGACCAAGTCTGGTTCTTGTCAAGTGAGCTCAACTCATCTTCCATAGCCTTCTTCCACTGTATGGAATCTTTCATCCTCAAGGCCTCTGGATAGGACTTAGGTTCACCATTCTCAGTCAACAACAAGTAATTAACTGAAGGAGAATAACTGACTGTATGTCTTCATACTCTAGTGGATCTACGAACAGTAGGAGTTAAGGTCTCTACATCATCTGCAACCCCGTCTTCAGAACTACTGTCATTTGTGATCCCACTATCTCCATATACATCAGAGCTCCCACTGCTTCCTGAACTTTCACATATCTCTGGAGTACTGACAGGTTTCACAACCTCATCTTCAGAGATCTCTTCAGACTCTACTTGACTCTCTACTTTCACTAGTTGCTTGTTTCTACCCGAGCTCTCTACAAGTTCATCTTTGTATAGGACATTCTCGTTAAACACCACATCCCCGCTTTTGTTAACCTTTTTATTTTGGTTATCCCAAAAGCGGTACCCCATGTCATCCAACTCATAGCCTATAAAGGTGTATTTCCTTGCCTTTGCCTCTAGCTTGTCTCTCTCCGAGTCTTTAACTTTGACATATGAGACACAACCGAAAACCTTCAAGTGTTTGAGAGAAATCTCACGACCTTGTCATTCCTCTTCTAGAATCTTGAATCCTATGGGGACTGAGGGTCCTCTGTTGATTAAATACGCCGATGTGTTGACTGCATCTTCCTATAACATCTTGGGTAAACCTGCATGCAGTCTCATGCTTTTAGCCCTCTCGTTCAATGTTCGATTCATCTTCTCAACTACTCCATTCTGCTGAGGTGTCTCTAAAACCGTCTTCTGCATTCTGATTCCTTGGTCAGCACAGTAATCAACAAATTCTTTGCTATTGTATTCACCCCTATTGTCTGATCTGAAACACTTGATCTTCAAGTCTATTTCATTTTCTACAGTAGCTTTCCATTTATTGAATACGCTGAAGACTTCAGACTTATGCTTCAAGAAATAAACCCAAACCTTTCTTGTGCAATCGTCTATGAACATGACATAATATTAGGATCCTCCCACTGAAGAAACTGATGTGGGACCATACACATCTGGACGAACTAGCTCCAGCTTCCCGGACTTGGGCGGATGACCAATCCTCTTGAAAGTAACTTTATTCTGTTTTCCAAGAACAAATGGCTCACAGAAATCAACGTTCACATTCTTCAGATATGGTATTCTTCCTTAGGAAACTAGCATCTGCATTCTCCTCTCACTCATATGCCCAAGTCTTTGGTATCATAGAGTGGATGCCCCAACTTCTTCAACAGCGTGTGCTTCGGCATCAGAAACTTCCACCATATAAAGTGTACCCCTCTTCTGTCCTCTAGCAACAACTAAATTCCCCTTTGTCACCTTCCACTGATGATCACCAAATGTAACATGGTGACCTTCATCATCAAGCTTCCCCACAGATATTAACATCCTCTTCAAGTCTGGAATGAACTTGACATTCTTCATAGTCCGATTTGTACCTAAAGTCGTCTTGAGGACAACATCCCCAACACCTGTAATATCCATGCTCTTGTTGTCTGCTATTCTGACATTTCCATTACTTCTCTGGAATGACTAGCATGAAACGATGCACAAGAATCCATGATCCAGGATTCTGTTGAGTTTTCGACACAGCAAATGAGCACATCATCTTCAGAGTCTACTGCCATATTCACTTCCTTCTTGCCTTTGTCTGCCGAAGGCTTTGGACACTGATTTCTGAAGTGACCTTTCTCTTCGCAGTTCCAATATGTAACATCCTTCCTGTTATTTTGACCACCTCTCTTTCTCGACTTCGATCTTCCTCTTCCACCGCCTCCTTTGTTGGACCTTCTTCCTCTGTCTTCTGTACTTAGGAGACTACTGGAAGATTCTCCGGCTACATTTTTTGCCAATGATAATATTACTACACCAAGTGCCTGCCGGTCTAATAAGTCTCATTCCTCCTGCTTCATCGCTTCAGGTTCCTCTCCGAATAGCGGTTCATGCAATTTTTCTGGTAGAGATAGTCTTTAATTTGCATTCTCCAAAATCCGAAATCGTGACCTTCGAATTTCTCGATCTTAACTTTCCCATCTTCAGTCATAGCTCTGATACTAGTTTGCTGGGAATAACAAAACAAGTTAGGCACTTCCGACGAACGATAAACAATTCCGGCAAAACACACGGAAATAGAACGAGAATAACTGCAATTTTTAACTGTAAAATCGGAACACAATATTTAACGTGGTTCACACGATCTGTTTGATCGGCTAATCCACGGGCGAACGAGAGAGAGAGAGAGAGAGAGAGAGAGAGAGAGAGAGGGTTTTATTAACACCAAGAAAATTACAATCACACAAGGCTAAACTGCACTTGTAGTCTAACCACTCACAAGAAAATATCACTCGTACTTTTGGCTACCAAACTGGACTCTGCACAAAAGACTAACTCACGAATACCGTGTTATATCTATCTATGTGTTTCTTGTGTTTTGTGTGTTGTGTGATTGAAGCCTCCTATATATATATATATATATATATATATATATATATATATATATATATATATATATATATATATATATATATATATATATATATATATATATATATATATATATATATATATATATATATATATATATATATATATATATATATATATATATATATATATATATATATATATATATATATATATATATGAGTGTAGATCTTGCCATAATCAAGAGGATCATATTTCAAAAGATTTTGGCCAACTTTGACCTAATCTTTGACTGACCAACCAAGTGAAAAAATCTTCACATTCACCTAATAAAAGTTCTAATATTTTTGGCAAATTTTAGATTAAGTTGATGTATTATTTGCAAATTATCAAACTAATTCTGAAGCTACATTGAGGATATTGGTCGTTTCTCTTACAACCTTCAGGAAGAAAATGTTCGTATACATGGGATAAATGTTATTATTTTTTCTTTCATGCTGTTACTATTTACTCCACATTTTCTAGAAGAGCTTCGTATTTGGATTTGCGGATTAACAATTCATGTAACTATAATAATGAGAATCATATATTAATCTCATTCACGCTATAAAATTGATTTTTTAAGGTTTCTTAATGATGTGGATTACTTTGGAGGGTTCGAACAAGAAGATGTCGACCAACTATTCCAAGCAATTCAGTCGAATTTCAAGGCATGGTGTTCTGGTTTCGCCCCATTGGTTGTTGGTGGGGACATGAAATCAGTGTTTGTTCAAGAATTTAGTAGAACGCTTTTCAATATGAGACCGGACATAGCCCTAAGCATTGCACAAACCATTTTCCAAAGTGACATGCGATCCTTATTGTGCCATGTAAAAGTCCCATGTCACATCATACAAAGCCTGAAGGATCAAGCCGTTCCAGTTGGTGTCTCTGAGTACCTTCACCAAAACCTTGGTGGTGAGTCTATTGTTGAAGTCATGTCGACCGAAGGCCACCTCCCACAGCTGAGCTCGCCGGCTATTGTGGTTCCGGTGCTTCTAAGGCACATTCGTTGTGACATAGTTGTGTGACTATATTTAATTTATTTCTTCGGTTAATCTTGGTTGTTTTAATAAAACATTTTAGGGCTTTAGTATGATATTGTAAATGTTTGTTGGTGCTTTCTCTCATATGGTATTATAACTTTTTCTGAATCTAATCCCTTTTTCTTACACTTTTATCCATATCTTCTGATATTATTTTAAAAACTATTATTGTTCAGTAATATAATTTTTTTGGATTGTAAGACCAAACAAAATGATGTTTTGGTGTGAAACAGTTAACCTGAAAACAAGTCGTTACATGGAAATTTACATATTTTTTTGGAACCACGATCTAATTCTATTCCTAAACTAACCATAAATTTCTCTTAAGAAACTAGAACACTCACTCTTAGAAAGAAGGGCAATACCAAAAACCATTGAAACTTACATCTTGTTGCGTAGGGTCCTCTTTCATTAATACCATTGTCTGAATTTGTCTATCAACTAAGAATATTTCGTTGTCATGCCTTCATTTCCGTTTAACTCTCTTTCAAGAATTTCAGATCAATCTATACTTCCACCTCGTTTAATGTGGGTCGATAACTATATATATGTTATTCAAATTACTCAAATAAGCTAACTTATTATATTAATGTCTTATTCAAGTGAAAAAAGCTAAAATTCACCAACTAGCTATTTTTATTTATTTATATAGAAATAGAAGTTAGTTTAATTGTTGGTTAATATCATAACAAGGTCGGTATGAAATGTTTAAAAAACATCAATAAACTAAATAAACATCATTAGATGGTAATAAATTATTTAAAATTTCAAAAAATACTGTGGTGACATCCTATAGCAGGTTTAATAAGTTAAACTTTTGGTTAATATCAGAATTGCAAAACAAATTGTTTAAAATGTTCAAAAATACCCCGAAAAAATAAATGGTATGAAAACAAACTATTTAAATTGTTTAATACAATGTTGATAGTTTTTAAATGACAAGTTTAATCTATTAAAATTTGCAACATTGAAACGTTTGTTCAAATTACGAGTGAGCATCGGGCGATTTTTTTGAGGTTTTGAATTTTGGGAATAGACATCAAACCGACGGTTAACCGAACCATATAATATTCGGTTTAGTCGGTTATCGGGTTTATCGGGTTTGGTTTAACTGTTTATCAAAAATTCAGTTTTAGTTACAAGTTATTCGTAGTCCATTTAACCCAAAACTCTCCTTTACTTTTCAATCGCAAATACTTTTCTAATGCTTTTCATTGCAAATGAAAATTGCTATGATTGTCGTTCTTTTTATGTTTTGATTTCTTTCCAAATAATTCTTCTCTAATGCTTTTCAATCGCAAATACATTTCTAATGCTTTTCAATCGCAAATGAAAATTACTAAAAATGACCTTAACATTACATGGTAGAACTTATGGAAACAAAATCCCCATGTGGCCCAAACTTTCACTGTTTCACAGTGGCTTAACACTTGATAAATGACATTAACAAAACTCCAGCTAGCCAAATACTCGATCGTAATTTAAAACCCAATATTTAATAATTCAAATAAACATTTAGTTCAAAACTTAAAAAGGAAAAAAAAAAAAAAAGACTAGTTTAACAAACCAAGTTCAAATGTTTTTTCAACAAACCAACCAAATATCAAACTACCAGTTGTTATGTGTCAAGTCTCAACTCTTCCAATCTTTTAAATACATTGTATCATCTCTACTTTGACAAATGCCTACAATTTCACAAATTATAAACCACTTTACTATTAATGTATCCAATATTGGTGTGACACGGTCCTATAAATGTCTATATATGTTGGAGTCTTCATTTTTTCAACAATGACTCTTTTGGAGAAACAACATTGGACTCCACATATATATCTTACATGGTACCAAAGTCAGCGTCCCACACCCCTTGACTATCTTGTCCTTGTCTATCATCATCGAGACTCTGTTTTTTAAGGAGAGTGTTAGTGTCAGGCCCGACCCAAGCCATGGGCAGCTTGGGCGATGGCCCAAGGCAATAAAATCCCGAGGGCATCATTTTTTGCCCAATAACATTACTAGTACTATTAGGTTATGTTTGGCAGCATCTGTATCATTCAGATATGAACCATTCAGAGGTCTGAATGATTCAGAGGCTTTGAATGAACCGTCTCTTAATGAAACCATCACTAGTACACGAAACAGATATAGCCACACAAAAAACCGTGACTATATGTCTTTAGTCACACGACATTTTTTCATCCGAAGTGTGACCAAAGGTCATGCCATTTTAGATACCTTACGACTACATTAGTTTTGCGTGGATGTATCAACAGAAAAACCGTGACCGTATCTAAAAAGCGTGACTAATTGATATGAATATATGTTAACTTAATGAAGCATTTCGACTAAAAGTATAGCTAAAAAATGTTTGTAGACACACACATGGTTTTTGAAGGTGGCTATTTTGAATCGAATGGCGACGCAAATCAATTTAATAAGTAACGTTTACTATTGTTTAGTCACGTGTAAATGAATTATTGAGCCCTTAGTCACATAAAATTATCCAAACCGAGGCCAAAAGCGTTGTCGTATCAAGTATTTTCTTCAATTACCGTGGCCATAAAATATTGGGTTTATGACATAACAGCCCTATAAAGTATACAAAAATATTTTAAAAGGTCCCTAAACAAAATTTTGTGCCCCCTAAGTCCTTAAAGTCAAAAAAACCGTGTCTATTTGACCATTTGACGACTGGTAACCTGTTAAAGAGGTTAAATTGCTGACATGGAATATAAAATGCTGACATGGAATTTAAAATGCTGACTTGGAAATTAAAAAAACGTTGACCTGTTAAATGAAACCAAATTGTCTAAGACCTGCGTTTAAAGGGTGAGTTAATGAAGCAGCATCCTTCTTCGCTTGTTCGCTGAAAACTTGAAGGAGAAGAGGATCATCTAGGGTTTGAGAGTTCGAAGCTGCATGGCTAGTAACATGCCGGATCCGGTTTACTTTAAAGTTCGGTGCCACTACAACGGTATGTTTTTACGACTTCCGTGTTCATATGCTTACGGTGAGAGTGTACTATTTACTGATGTTGATTTTGCTGCAATGAATCTTCACGAGTGTGGGTCGTGGCTTGAAAGATATGTTGGAGTCCCTTGTGAGAAATTGTATTATTACATCCCAAATAGACCATTATCAAAAGGCATTAGACTAATAGAGAACGATTTGGATTATGGAAAATTTCTAGAGGATGCTAATCAAGCCTTTACAGAGTCTGAAACCAAAGAAATTTCTTTGTTTATAGACCATACTGGGTCAGGGTTAGAAGAATGGTTCGATGAAGAAATGAATTTTGTGGTGCAAAGTGAAGAAGAAGGTTCAGTAATACAATCAACAAATGAAGAAACTGAAGCTGTAAACAAAGAAACAAATGAAGAAGAAGAAGACCCTGGTTTCCAGGATTTAGAAGATATGATTGGTGATCATGAAATTCCAAAAATGAACAAAACTGCTGATGATGAATTTCTCAGCAAAATGTGTCCTGAGGATGAAGATTATGAGGACAAAGAGAATGAGGAAGAAGGTGTTGTTCATCCAAGATTTAATGAAAAAATACATTGGAAGACTCAAAAACCCATTCTAGGTATGAGATTTGAGAACCCAAAACAGCTAAAAAACATGTTGTGTAACTATGCTGTGGCTAATGGATACCAACTTGCTTTCAAGAAGAATGATAATAAAAGGTTGTTGGTGAAGTGTTGTAAAGGGGAATGTTCATTTAGGTTATGGGCATCATGGATGGGAGATGAACATTCATTTCAAATAAAGTCTTTGAAAAGTGACCATAACTGTGCAAGAAACTACAAGTTAGGATCAATTGTCACATACTCTTGGATTGGAAGTCATTACACAAAGGAAATGTTACATAGACAAAAACTTAGTATTAGACAACTAAGACTAGAGGTGATTAAAAAATTTGGAATAGATGTCAGTCTAAGCCAATGTAGAAGGGCAAGGCAACATGCCATCAATTTAATAGAGGGTACATTGACTGAACATTATGCTAAGTTATGGTCTTACATGATGGAGATTAGAAGGTCAACCCCATATTCAACTGTGAAATTGGATGTTGTGCCAATGCCAGATGGTAAAAACTATTTTAACAAACTTTATGTCTGTTTTGATGCTGTTAAGAAAGGATGGATGGAAGGTTGTAGAAGGGTGATAGGCATAGATGGTTGTTTCTTGAAAGGAATTTGTCAAGGGGAGTTACTTTGTGCTGTGGGTAGAGATGCAAATAATCATATATACCCTATAGCTTGGGCAGTTGTGTGTGTTGAGAACAAGGAAAACTAGAAATGGTTTCTTGATATACTCATAGAAGATCTAAACTTGGGGCTTGGAGATGGGTTAACATTGATGTCTGATCAACATAAGGTAATATAAATTTTTTTATCATTCCTTCTTTATTTGTACTGCTGAATATTTAAAGTCACACTTTACTCATGATTTATGTTTATGTAGGGCCTAATGGAGGCTGTTAAGGAGTTGGTCCCTCAAGCTGAGCATAGACAATGTGCCAGACACATATGTTCTAATTTTAAAAAGAGATTTCCTGGTGCACACTTTGAAAATCTATTTTGGAAATCATCAAATGCTACAACAGAACAGTCATTCAAAGTGTTTATGAAGGAAATGGAGAATCTTTGTCCACCAGCCCACAAGTATTTGATGGACAAGGACCCAAAGACTTGGTCAAGGGCCTTCTTTGAAACAGGTAGATGTTGTGTAGCAACTTAAAATGGTTTATCTGAGAGTTTTAATGCAATTATTGTTGAAGCAAGGAGAAAACCCATAATAACCATGTTAGAGGAATTGAGGTTGTATATGATGGAAAGGTTATTCAAAATGAAGGGAAAACCATGGTCAAGTGACATATCACCAGCTATCAGACATCAGTTAAACTTATTGAAGATAAAGCAAAGGTATTGGCAAGTATTACCTAGTGGTCTTCAGAAATTTGAGACTAGGTGTGAAGGAGAAGCTTTTGAGGTGGACCTAGACAACAAAACTTGTTCTTGTAGGTTATGGCAGTTGAATGGGTACGGTTGTGTACATTCTGTGGCATCAATAAGTTTTCTTAATAGGGATGTCGAGAAGTATGTTCATCCATACTTTAGTAGATCTAAGTACATAAAGTCATACAAGTATTGCATATCACCTATGAATGGAAGTACCATGTGGCCAGAATCATCTTATATTCCACCTTTGCCACCAAAATTCAGAAGAATGCCTGGAAGGCCCACTGTAAAACGTAAGAGAGATGCTAGTGAAAGAATTGGTAAGCATAAGGTTTCAAAAACAGGTAAGATTATGATGTGTAGTGCTTGCCATGAAAGTGGACATAACAAGGCAACATGTAAAAAGAGTTATAAGCCAACAAAGATGAATGTTAAAAGGCCAAAGAAACCACATGGGAATCAGGTACTTCTCTAATAATTTCACCATATGTGTTTGATGTACACTAATGTTTGTTGTTGAACCAGAAAAAAACAACCAGAGATGCTGCAGTGCCCACTGAAGGACTTACACAAGAAACACCAATGCAACCTGATGATGATGCAGTTGCCACTGAGGGAGTTACACAAGAAAGACCAATGGAAACTGAAGGGGTCCAAATTGAAAGAAATGAAAAAGCAGATAAGGATGTATGACTTTTAACTTATGCAACCAACTTAATTAAATATCTTTGTACTTTTCAAGTTTGGCAACCTACTTAATTTTTAATTATACTATATTGATTTCAGATGGTAATGGAAAACAATCACCTTGCAAATGATGTTGATGATAATGCAGTTCAGATTGAGGGACTTACACAACATACTCCAATAGACACTCAAACTGTCCCAACGCAAAGCCAAGCAACACTTTTGAAGCAGGTGAAAAAAGAGAAACTTGAACAGATTAGAAAATCTGAGAGAATTGTGAAGCAAAAGCTAGCCAGGAATATCATAGGTGTCAATGGGGAAGGGAATTCAGCTTCCAAACCAGTCACCTTGGAGTAGTTTCATATTTAAACTTGAATGTTTTTAACTGTTGTGTATGAATGGATTATTAAGTTTTTAGTATTTGATGTGTATTAACTCTGGCAACATGTTGGTGTGCATGTGCATACCACTTTTGGTAATGATATTGCATGTTGCAAAAAGAAACTAATACAGTTGTGTCTGAATGGATTGTACTTTCTAATTTTCATCAGTTATAGCATTGTACTTTAAATCAGGTTGTGACTATAGTCATTATGGTTGTGTGGTGTGAACTTTAGTTAGACCAAATGTAATAATACTTTGTTGCTTTCAACCATAGAGCTTGCATTGTGTCACTAAATATTGCAGAACCGACAACAAAGCCACAATTGTCAATTAAGAAACTTCATACCAATTATAGCATTGCACTTTCAAATGCATATCAGTTATAGCATTCTACTTTATAGCATTGTACTTTAAATCAGTTTGCATTGTGTCACCGAACCAAGGGACAAAACTCATATGTCACATGCCTTTATTATAATCAGATTGTGGACATTAAATAAACTGCATGTTAAAGACAATATATGCACAAGGGGACCAAGGGACAAATCTCATATGTCACATGCCTTTATTATAATCAGATTGTGGACAGAACTCATATGTCCCACATGTCTGAAAACATATTAAATCCCAACTTTATGTACGAATCTTTTTTTTTCACTTTAAAATTGGTCCCCCATTTCAATTGCACATGGACAAAAGGATTTAGAATAAACATGGGATTCTGTTTTTTTTTCCATTACATCTATTACATTAATTGGTTACATACATCGGGTAAAGGAATTCCAGTACAAAATGGTGGTTATATCAACACAAACTAACTAACTGGCAACATTCCTATCTTCACCCCTACAAAATACATTTCAAACATCCATTTGCAGGTTGTTCATCCACACACCCCATAACATAACATCCGATCCCCAAAAACCCAAAATATTCATCCAACTACCTGCATATTTACATCCCACATAAACCGAAAATCCTGTTGAAATTCCATACCCCACCTACATTACGTACCTGCACAAGAACAACAAAACAACCAAACAAACCAACAGGTGGATCATCAGCTTTTGGCGAGTTGAATTCCTCTTTTCTTCTGCCAATTCCTCTTCCAGCTCTACAACATGCAGGACTGCTGCATCGAGGTCAGCATCATGCTTTTCCTTATCCTCCTTAAGTTGAGCCCTCAATATCGCCACTTCGGGGGGGCGTCGAATCCTAACAATTTCGTTTACAAGGTTGTTGACCTCGGCCTTGTAATGCCGGCTAAGTGCCGGATCCACCCATCCAAAACATCCACAATCTCTTTCAGTCTGCAGTGATCAAAAAACAAAATTAGGGTTTCTTTTTTCGGACATCGAATTCAAATCCTACAATGTGGTTCCGATCAGCTGGATTTTAAGCAAATAACTTCCCAAAAAACTTCTTACCAACGAATACAGGCAGTTCACAAAGCGGCGTTTAGGGTTCTCAGGTGTCGATGATGTTCGTAACTTCACCGTTTCCTCACAATGGCAGTCTGGCAAAGGTAACTTGTTCTCCACCAGGTAAAGAAGATGCGTTTGGTTTATCCAGGCCATCCTTGTCGTTTGAATCAGCTTTTCAATGTGGTTGTTTGGTCTCGAGACGTTCGATGATTTCACTTTAACCCTTTGAAGTTTTCTTTGCGTCTTTCTTACACCAATGAACTATATAAAAACGAGTTCACCTTACGTCATATAAGTGACGTGTTTACAACCAAGCGAGTATGAATTTAAGTGGCCTTTTTTTTGTTTTAATAACCGGGAAACCGGTTATATCCCAACCGCGTGACCAAATCAGCACTTCAAACCTGTGTTTAGTGGTCTGAAACAACCAAAATTTAGTTAAGGGACCTTTTAAATTAAATTTGTTTACTTTATAGGGCTGTTATGTCGTAAACCCTAAAATATTTATAGACACACATGTAAATTTCGATGTTAACGATCGTTCATGATTGGACACATGAAATTCATATGACCGTCGTCGTTACTCTGGTTTAGACACAATATTTAACGTGTTAGTCATATAAAATTAACGAATGTGTGGCCATAACTAAGGGTGAGCGTTATTCGAATTAAACCGCAAAACCGCCTGAACCGAACCTTATATGGGTTGCGGGTTTAGGTTAAACGGTTAATGGTTCTGTTAGCAAGTTAATTGATATGGTTAAACGGTTAACGATTCAGTGAATTCTCGTCAGTCGTTCTCATTGACTCAAATCTATCGGCAATCACAATCAAACGACAGTCGCCAGTCTCAAACAGTCAAACTCGCATTGCAAGCAGCAAGTCTCAAAATCGCATTTGATTTTGAGACTTATCAGAACCGTATCAACATAAATGTAAGTCCTAATTCCCATCTGATTTTGTGAATCTGATTTTCTTCCCCAAGAACTCATTAAGTTATCAGTGGACCGTATCTCAAACCCCAAGAACTCCTTATCGATCCTATGAATCTGATTTCTGATTTTGAGTTTAATGTGTTCATCTGATTTTGAGTTTAACGTAAATATGTTGATCCTGTATTCCTGTGTGACATCGCAGCGGTCGTCATGCGGTCAAAAATAGTAAAGTAACCTCACTCTCACTTAGCACAATGGTAGTCAGGGTCGATCCACAAGAGTTACGTGGTTAAGGTAGGCAACAGATTACCAACTGTAGTGTCACATCTACATCCAGAGGATCTAGTTTCCTACTTATACCCCGAATAATCCCAAAAATCACTAATCAAGGAATCCAACACAAGCATTAACCAACTAACCCCAATACTAACCTAAGTACTTAACTGAAATCAGAATTATATCTAAAAATCAGAAGCAACAAAAGGTCAAACCAAACATCAGACACAATCCAAACATCCACAAAATCATTCAAAAGCAATAAATACCGAAAACCAAGCAATTAACATAAACTGAATGCTTATTATAAAAAACTCAGGTCTCAAAGGTTCAAAACAGTAAACATCAAATTTAAAAACTAAAACCTAGTGCCAATGGTTGTCACACCCAAAGACACTCACTAAATCTACCAAATTAACTAAACTAATTGGAAATTAAAAGAAAAAACATAAAAATACCAATTAATGGTTGCTGAAAGTTGAAACTCGGAGTCAAAGAAGCCTTGGGAGTCGTTCCTATGCCAGGTATTTGCTGCATTTTTCGACCTAAAACCCTCTATTTATAGTTGCAAAAATTAAGCAACCGCGCCGCGCACAGATGAATTCCGCGGCGCCCGTATGGGTTTATCCCCGTTTTCTCGGCATTTGAATTTTCTCCACCGCCTCATCACCACGTCGCGCCTTTGTGAATCCCGTGGCGCGCGTGCGAATTCGACTGATTTTTCTTTATCTTCAAACTTCTTCCATTTTGTACGCTTTTGGCCCCTGTTTATACCATTTCTTTCCAAACAAGCATTGACACAAAAAGTGAGAATACCAAAGCATCTATGATATAATTTCACTAAGAATACGGCTCAACAACAACTAAAATACTTGATATTAGTAGACGTTGTCAAACACCCCACACTTGTGCCTTGCTTGTCCCCAAGCAATAGAGTTTTTAACAAATTCTAATAAAGACTCAAACAATTTTTTGAATGTGTTTAATTTCAAAGCTTATTGCCCAAGGAGTTAGAGTGAAATATTCGTGAAAACATAATTGGAATATTCTTTGGAATTTATGATTTCTAGAGAACCCTTGATTACAAATTTTTTGTCCACAATGAAGTGTACGTACTCATTCAGATTCTAAAGGCCATTAAAGAATTGTCCATGACTTTCGATGTTGTCCGTGTAGCGAGCTTTCATAAATACCATCCCAGACCAGACGATCTTAGGTGGTAAGGTGCGTAAGGTCCATCCATTTTAGACCTACCGGCTCGAACAACAAAGGTCACTGATTGCTAATTCCTTCCTAAATTCCAATCCTAAAACACTCCAATCGTCTAACTCCTAAAACTCAACTTATTTGACTAAAATAATAGCATGATAACAACTAAACAGTATTTCTCGAAAAATACCGATGCTAAAACATTCAGAAACTATTCGTTTCAAAATTACAATCTATTAAAAAATTTTGAAAAAAATGCAAAAATTTTGAAAACTGGTCATTTCCCGCCAAAATTTCAAAAAATACTCTTTCGAGCGTCAACACCCCACACTTAAAATCGTACAACGTCCCCGTTGTACAAGAATAATTTTAGAACTAGGGAGAAAGAGTTACCCCTTTGACGGTAGACTGCTTGATTGCCACAGGTACACAAACTCGCACAAAAAGTCCTCGATTCAGCATTCAGGAGTTGTAGCGCAACAGTGAACACGCCGGTGGTCAAAGCAAGTGGAGGGGGTACGGTGAGCCCATACTTGCTTGAAACAACTCCTCCAATTGGTCTCACATGCATAACTCACAAAGAACATTAAATGCAAATAAAGAAACACATGCTAAAAGAAAAAAAATGTACAACAATTTTAATTTTATGTGTTGCGGAAAGCCGCGGCACGTGATTGAGGAGCGCGCGTCGCGGTAATTACGAGAGTTGAAATCACCGTCAAATGGGAAATGACCGCGTCGCGCCCTGTGAGAGTGTCGCGGCGTGGTAATTACAGAAAATTCAAGTAATTTCAAAGCCTCATACAGTGCAATCAACACAACTTTTCCTAAAAAGTTTACTTTTATTTCATGCCATAAGGCTTATTCTTCCATCTAAAACAACTGATCCGAACGTTTATCCACACTTACTAAAAATAAATTCAAATTTAACCTAAAACTAAACAATTGACCTAAAAATGCAGAAAAATAATTAAATCACCCCTAGTTATGCGCAGTATCGTCTTCGGGGCCTTCCTCCTCATCCTCCTCATATTCTTCCTTGGGTTATTCGTCTTCCTCTTCAAGCGGTGGTTGAGGCCTACGGATTGGATTTTGCACACCGTTGATGAAGTTGATCATGCATTTGGATAGCCATAATAGTTGCGTTTGCGTGTTCCTTGTCCGTCGATCCACTTTATGCATTGCCAATGATTGAACTAGGTGTTCTCTTCCGTGGGTGAACAAAGATTTCTGAAGTGCTTTTACCTCATCGGCTAGGTACTGGGATTCCATAGTAGCTGGAGCGAGACCGCGAGGTAAGCTAACAGTTACCCTCGACTTCTTCTTTGACGTAGACGGCTCTGGCCGGAGTGTCGGGAAAAGCATGCGGTCGACGGATGTCATCCCTGAAAGGTTTTCTGCAACTATGAACTAAAAATCCTAAGTTCACATGCAACCTATATAGATCTAAGTTTTTCTTCTAGTTAAACATATAACAATTTCTAAAAGGCCAGAAAGAATTAAACTAAAGGAAAGATTAAGAAAAACCAACCTTTATTGTAACTTGGAAGCAAAGCAACAGAAATCTCTTGCCTCAAATGCAGTCACACCTTAGCTGGTAGTCTTGGCCAAAAATTCCTTGGGGAGAGAGAGTCAAAATCCTGGTTTAGGGTTTGTGAGCCTCCCTATTTATAGGCTCCAAGCAGATGACCAGATAAACCTTTAGAGATAAACATTTTGAATTTAAACCAAGATAAACTATTATCTTATTAATTCAAATCCTTTTATCCTCCTTATTAAAATCGAAAATGTATATGTTTCCATATATAATTTTCGCTGGTCACACACTCACTCAAACTGTCACTTACTCAACTATTGAATAATTACAGTTTTAGTCCCTGCACCTTTAATTAATTAATTTAACCACCAAATTAATTCCAATTAATTCCAGAAAAATTTCTAATTAATTATTATAGTTTCCAATTAATATATTATCACTCAAATATATTAATAAACTATTTATTTAATTTCTATTGATTTATTAATCACATAATAAATCAACCTTTCTCTCTACCGGACTTTCTACCAATCCTCCAACTATGAGGGCAACCCAGATGGACTATGCTATTATTAATTAGATAAATACTAATTATTAGTCATGGCTTAGACACCTAATCCAACAATCCCGTCCTCCACGTAAATGATCTCTCGTGAAGTCGTCACGGTGGGGCTGCGTGGAATTGAAGGTATAAACTCCAACTCACGAATAGCGTGCTCGGACAATAACCCGTATGACTGCGCCAAACGTGTCACGAAATGCCCACCTCCCAATGCGATGTACTTCAGAGGGGCATCCATCAACCGCTTGAAATAATCGGCGATCATGTACGGGATGTTGCAGGTTTCAAGCATTCTAGTTACTGACCACATCACATACAACTCATAAGGTAAGACCTTTTCCTCGTCTGCACGAGGCCACAACAACGTAGAGATGAGTCGGTGCAACATCTGGTGGGCCGGTAAGTGCATGTAACTCTCCTGAATAGTGTTCTCGTGATACCGCGCGGAAGAAATCGTACTCCAAAAGTCCCCGGGTGAGAATGAGTCGCTCATAGTGCAACTAGCCCATCGATGGAAGGCTCCAAAAGCTGGTGCCTGCGACTCCTCCTCGGTGTATAGGCCGATGCGGTACCCGAATTCCCTCAGGCTGCAACTTCGGTTGTGATTCCCTAGACGGAATTGCACCGTGTCCATCGTGTCCATCCTAGTGTGTGCCTTCTCAAAATGGTAGCTCGAAAGAAATTGCAAGAAGACTTCTCGATACACGGGCTCGCTCGTGTTGAAGACATTTTCAAGAGCCCGACACATGTAAGTTAACGCCCTTCTTCGTAGCCTCCCTGGACTAACCAGTCCTGTATGTGCTCTAAGATCCCAGCATCCTTGGTCAACTCCCAGTTGACCGTACGTGACGGGAGGACTCGCTTGTGTCGATAGATGCCCCTTCGATTGTAGAACTGATTGTAACGGACCCGTCCTACGCCTGTGGCCAGCAAGTTCCAATCGAGAGATTCAGAACTGGCAGTGGAAGACATAGTGCCTGCAAAGTGCATAAAATTTTTGCAATTAGGGTGCTGATCAGCGTTCGACACGGTGCGGACCAGACATGCCGCGACGCACCACAAGAATGTTCGTATCCCGCATCGCTGACTGTAACAGCCCGCGGCGCGGCGTACGAATTTCAAACCAGAATCAACGATGATATCTATTTCAGACCAATTAGCTAGATTATAAACATTGGGTTCTGTGGGATACAACATTCTAGACCTAATTCCAACATCAATTTTAACAGATATCCATTACATTACGATTTACAGAGGATTTTCCATAGTTCAAGACTTTGAAAGAAAAGAGAGGAGAAGAGTGAGCTTACTTGATTCTGCTGAAAGTAATGCGAGGATGTAGTTGAATGGGTTGCGCGAAAGAGTGATCACAATAAAGAATACGATGAATTAAGCGAGTTGAATTATATACAAATGTGTGAGGGTTTTGGAGTTGATCTCAAACTCTGTTTCGGTGATTATCTCTAATTTCAAATTAAGATAAGGCCGTGGCGCGGGAAGCTTCTATCCGCGTCGCGTATAAAAATCTGATTTTATTAATAATCGCGAAAACTCAACACGCGCGGCGCGGATCCTAAGATCCCGCATCGCGGTGGTGCAAAATTACCAAATTGACCCTACACTTGTTCTTTTCTTACCATGACCAATTAAATGTGATTAATTACCTATTGAAAATGCAGATTATACATATGATGATCGGGTTGCCTTCCGACAAGCGCTAAGTTTAACGGCTTCAGCCAGACCATCTTTCTGCGGCTACGGTGGGTCGTACACCATTTGACTCCACTGAATTTCATTCACCACCGTCCCTCGCTGATTCCATACTCCAATTTCCCCGGGTCAAATGGTTTGCCGGTTCCTCTGCTGCTGCCGGATTGTTGTTTTCTGATTAATTCGCGCGAATGCTTAGAAGTGGCTTTAAACCTCCAAGCTCGGTCCTTCCTTCGGTGTCTCTTCAACATCACCATCTTAACGTGGAGCGCGCCCAGTGCCTCTCCCAGTAATTGTTTTGCAGATTTCATTTTGCTTGCGTCTCGCGTGCTATCTTCAGTTTGCAATTTTGGCTTGCAGTACCAATAAAGGTTTTCCAATCGAATGGGATCTGAAGGCAACATATCGGGATGCTTCCATATATCCTCATCGATGGTATTGATCACATCTAATTTTCCATTCATGAATGGATCATGAGTGGCGATAAAATCATGTTTATTGTTTTCAAAGACCAACTCATCAGCATCATCTTCTTGATCATCGTCCAACAGGTGGATCGGTACCAAGAGTGAGCGACTGCTATTATCTGGTGATGGTACAGATTCACTCATCACCAGATCCTCACTTTCAAAATGCTCAAAATTTCAAAAATTTCAGGAATTGTTGGACTGGGGTCTGTATTGCCACTTACAGCCTCCTTATCAACATGCTCATTAACCAAATTGTCTGGTGATGGTATGGATTCACTCATCACCAGCTCGACATTATCAATATTTTCAAAAACATCAAAAACATCAAAAGCTGTTGATTCAGAGGTAGCATTGTCACCTACAACCTCTTCCTCAACAACATTTTCGACCCTCTCAATGGTCTCTTGATTTTCCCATGGTGCATGCACTTCCATCACATATTCAGGTGATGCAAGTTCACACACATTATCATTGGTATAAAAATCACTCGCCTCAGGTTCTCGCGAGAGTGATGAACATTTCCAATTTTCCTCTAACTTATCTAATGAAACTTGTAATTTTTCAAGAGCATCAGCCTGGTCCTTCTGCACTTGGTAGGTGTTATACATGAGTACCCAAAGTTGGGCCCAAGTTGCAGAATTTTCAGGTTGAGATGACTCCTCGGTCCGCCATCCATTGTCATCGAATGATCCATTGTAGTAATCATCCTCGTAATAGGTGTCGGCCGGATTTTCATAATACTCATAATACTGATCCGGGTACATGTAATCGCCCATTATGAAGACGTACACATACCAAAAATCAAAAAACTAAAATCAAACATCAAAAGAAACAACCCTACTGATCGCCTATCCTAGGCGCACAACTCCCCGGCAACGGCGCCAAAATTTGACATCGCAGCGGTCGTCATGCGGTCAAAAATAGTAAAATAACCTCACACTCACTTAGCACAGTGGTAGTCAGGGTCGATCTACAGGAGTTATGTGGTTAAGGTAGGCAACAGATTACCAACTATAGTGTCACAGCTATAGCCAGAGGATCTAGTTTCCGACTTATACCCCGAATAATCCTAAAAATCACAAATCAAGGAATCCAACACAAGCATTAACCAACTAACCCCAATACTAACCTAAGTACTTAATCGAAATCAGAATTATATCTAAAAATCAGAAGCAACAAAAGGTCAAACCAAACATCAAACACAATCCAAACATCCACAAAATCATTCAAAAGCAATAAATACCGAAAACCAAGCAATTAACATAAACTGAATGCTTATTATAAAAAACTCAGGTCTCAAAGGTTCAAAACAGTAAACATCAAATTTAAAAACTAAAACCTAGTGCCAATGGTTGTCACACCCAAAGACACTAACTAAATCTACCAAATTAACTAAACTAATTGGAAATTAAAAGAGAAAACATAAAAATACCAATTAATGGTTGCTGAAAGCTGAAACTCGGAGTCAAAGAAGCCTTGGGAGTCGTTCCTATGCCAGGTATTTGCTGCATTTTTTTGACCTAAAACCCTCTATTTATTGTTGCAAAAATTAAGCGACCGCGCCACGCACAGATGAATTCCGCGGCGCGCGTATGGGTTTATCCCCGTTTTCTCGGCATTTGAATTTTCTCCACCGCCTCATCACCGCGTCGTGCCTTTGTGAATCCCGCAGCGCGCGTGCGAATTCGACTGATTTTTCTTTATCTTCAAACTTCTTCCTTTTTGTACGCTTTTGGCCCCTGTTTATACCATTTCTTTCCAAACAATCGCTGACACAAAAAGTGAGAATACTAAAGCATCTATGATATAATTTCACTAAGAATAGGGCTCAACAACGACTAAAATACTTGATATTACTAGGCGTTGTCACTGTGAATCTGATTTGAGTTTAAGGTGAATATGATATTCTGATTTTGAGTTTAATTATAGATATCACATAATTGTTTTTGGTCTCTAGTCTATGTTTGAGTTTAATTACAGAAATCACATAATCTGATTTTGGTCTCTAGTATGTGTTCATCTGATTTTGGTCTCTAGTTTGTGTTAGTGTGTGAGGCTAATTATAGAAATCACATTTTTGTTTCTATGTTGTTAGATGTCTCAAGAAGACAATGTGGTTGATTTGGAAGTGGACCTTGATAGCAATGATGATAATCCTGAGGAAGATGAGAAAAAAGATGTAAAAAGAAGAAAGACAAAGAAAAAAATTTGTGGTGTGGGATCATTTCAAGGGGTTCATCAATGAAAAAGGTGACCACAAAGCCACTTGCAACTATTGTGCAAAAGAGTTCTTGTTGATCAAACTTCCAAGCTACCAATTTTCGTTCGTCTAAACCTCCACTTTGAAAGTTAAGTCGTGTTTGAGTTTGATTTTGACCAATTTTCTCCAAGTATATGACACAATTTCTTAGATGATTCCATAAAGTTAGGAAGGCACTACATGAAATGATTGTCGTTAATGAGCTTCCACTCAAACATGTTGAAGGAAGAGGTTTTAAGCGTTTAATGAGCGTTGCACAACCTTTGTTTCAAATTCCTTCTAGATTTACCGTTGGTAGAGATTGTTTAGACATATTTGAAGACGAAAAGAAAAAAGTCCGTGCTCTACTTCATAAAAATATTAGTAGAATTTGTCTAACAACGGACACTTGGATTTTTATTCAAAGAATAAACTACATGGTTCTTACCGCCCATTACATCGACATGGTTGGAACTTAAAGAAAAAAGCAGTGTTGCAGAAATCGGCATTGGTGGCCGATTAATTGGCGATTAGTCGCTTGGCGGTCTTCAACCAATTATGATTAGGCCTAATCGGTCAGCTTGACGGTTTGCTGCAAAAATAGGCCTCGGCGGCCGATTAATCGGTATTGGCGGTCATTTTTGCAATTTTTTTTACTTTTTTGATTTATTATTTATTTTTTTATTTTTAAATGACGACACAAGCACTCTCTAATAACTCAAGAAAACTAAAAAAATCAATATTAAAGAATAAAAATAAACAAATGTATAATATTTGATGTGTATTTTCGGAATAAAATGAATCAAACTTTGCTATTTTTATATTTATATATTTTTAAACGAATTCCTTTATAATTTAGGGTCTCCGATTAGTCCCCGACTAATCCCCGCTTAATCCGATTAATCCCTTAACCCCACTTGGCCGCCAAGCTACCGTCAAACGATTTTTACAACATTAGGAAAAAGTGATAATTTTTTGTCCTATTTCAAGTCATAAAGGGATTGAAATCGGAAAGGCAGATCGAAATGTGTTTGCTTAAGTGGGGGATTGATAATGTTTTCACTATTACGATGGACAATGCTAGTTGTAATGATGTGGCGGTTGAATACTTGAAAACAAAATTCGCAAAATGGAGAAAGTGTGTTCTAAATGCAAGATGGATTCATATTCGATGTGTTGCTCCCATTATGAATTTAATGGTCCAAGATCGTTTGCGACACATAGGGAATTCCGTTGAGAGTATTAAATGTGCGGTCAAATACATTCGTCAATCTTCTAAGAGATTGGCGGATTTCAAAAAGTATGCCGTGATGGAAAAGTGTGCAAGTAAAAAAGGTTTGTCTTTAGATTGCCCCACAAGATGGAATTCGACATACAAAATGTTAGAATCGGCTCAACTTTATGAAGGAGCATTTGAAAGGTACGAGAGCAAGCAACCTAGTTTTATGGACGATCTTCAAAGTACGGGGGTCCCTACAACCGATGATTGGGCAAATGCTAGAAAAATGGCAGGATTTCTTAAGCATTTTTATGACCTTATGAGGAAAGTTTCCGGTACGCTTTATGTTACTTCCCACACTTTCTTGGATGATATTACTTATATTTTTGTGATTTTGAAGAAATGTTTGAATGAAAAAGATGATATCGGTCTTCGTAATATGGCAAAGTTGATGAAAGAAAAGTTTGATAAATATTATGGAAATATTGAAAAGTTTAATATTTTAATGTACGTTACATCCGTTCTTGATCCAAGAAATAAAATGGAGTTGTTGGAAATTTTGCTTTCAGGAGTTTATGGAAAAGTTGATAGAGGAGCAATTCTTAATATTGGTAAAGATGATATTAGTGAGTTATTTGATGAGTATGTTACAATTCATTCTTCTCCTAATCCATTGGCCGCGGCTACAAATCATTCATCGTTAACGATTAAACGATCTACACCGGCTGATGCCGATCTTGGGATATTTACTAAAGAAAATTTTAGAATGAAGATGAAGATGAAAATTGGTAGTCACGAAGATTCAAAGTCGGAGTTGGAAAAATACTCGAGTGAAGATGTTGAAGATGAATCTCCGGGTTTGAAGTTTGACATGTTGAATTGGTGGAAGATAAATAGCCCCCGGTTTCCAATTTTATCTTTATTGGCTAGAGATGTCTTGACCATTCCAATATCCACAGTAGCTTCAGAATCAGTTTTTAGCACGAGTGGAAGAGTTTTAGACGCATTTAGCAGTTCTTTAACTACGGATATGGTTGCATGTTTGGTATGTACGCAAGATTGGTTAGGTGAAAGCTTTGACGTTGAGGAAAATTGGGAAGATATTTATGCGATTGAACAAGGCAATCTTCTTTCTTTTTTACGTTTTTAAACTTTCTTGTTTTTTTAATATTTCATATTACAATATATTTTGACATAATTGATTTTATAATTTGTGAAATTGTAGACGTACGTCAAAGTCGAGGTGATACAACGAATTCACAAGATTGGGGAAGTTGAGACATGGCAAACGAGAATTAGTATTTGGTTTGTTAAATTGTATTGTTTTGATTGTATTTGAACAAAAGTTTGGTTTGTTTGTTAAATTGTCTTGTTTTGGTTGTATTCGAACAAAAGTTTGGTACTTTGGTTTGTTGGTAAACTTTGGTTTGGTTGTTAATTTTTTTTTACTATTTTTTGGTTATATTAGACTATTAGCTTTTATTTTTAATCAAGTATTTAGTAATTAGTAAATAGTTAACACAATTTCACAAAAAATAGGATTGAGAAATAAGAAGTTAATATTCTTATGTTTGACAAAAAATTGAAAAATATAAACAAAAATTTAATTTCAATCATCAACATGTAATAATCAAAAACTAGAAGTTTCTTTTTTAGCCAAATTGAAATGTGCAAGCCATTAAATCAAGTAGCTAGCAATATGGAAAAATGGACTAATAGTATGATTGGGCCACAATATGGACTAATAGTATGACTTAGAGTGGCCTATGCTTAAATTGTTTAAACCGAACCAAACTGCCAAAATCGCAAACCGAATAACTCGCTTTTGATCGGTTCGGTTTACGGTCGGTTTGGTCTTCATCCCCAAACCGTATAACCCTAACCACATAACCCGCGAAACCGCAAAACCGCCTGATGCCCACCCCTAGCCATAACCTCTTTGTAGGCACATAAATATTTTTGGATAGTGAGTATTGGTCGTCCAATGGTAAAACGAAACTATTGTTAATGTCATGTTTGGTAATATTTAGTCCCACGAACATTTATTAGCATGACGTTGTTTGTCTTTTTGACTCACAATTATGTAGAATGTGTAATTGTATTTACCCTTTAGTCACGTATGTTAAAATAAGATATGACTACAAAATCCTTATAGTCACACGAATCTTTTTCAAGGTGGCTATTTTGGATATTTAGCCACATCAATTTTTGTTAACTATAACATGTGTTATCCTTTAGACACGCACAAAATTGTGAATGTGGCTATTGCTTATAATCTTCAAATGGTGAATCAATGAAAGCGTAGCCGTATGTGCTATATCGACACACAATATCGTTCAAAGTGACTATCAATGCTCTAATTGTCACATGAATTTGTATTAATGAACATAGAAAATTTCATAAATCGTCACTAATGTTTGTGTATAGCCATTGTATAAATGATTAAAACATAATTTATATTCATTTCTGATTATACACCCATGGTAAATGATAATGTCTTCCAACATGTAATTTTTTCTTAACTTTTCACCCACCAAAGTGTTTGTGTTATTTCTTGTTTCACGACTGTACAGTATCACATTTTAATGTAAGAAAATATGTTTAGATTCTTGAGGACAAACCCCACGTATCCTACCATATTAATGCAATCTAAGGATTATTAAAAGTATGTGTGAGTTACTTAATCTTTTAGATGCTAAATTGCCATGCTCGTTATCCTCAAAGCTTACCGTCATATTTCTGATCTTTGCTAAATTGCCATGCTCGTTATCCTCAAAGCTTACCGTCATATTTCTGATCTTTCTCACTTGTAGATCTCAAATTCTTTTTTCTTGAAAACGACCACAACATAAAGTCGTTATAATCATTTATAAACCATAATCATTTATGATTATAACTTAGTTTATGTAATCATATGTAACTTAGTTCTAATCATAAATGATTAGAAGTAATTTAGTGTGTGTGATTATAAATGATTAAAGGCTATTTATTTTTGTAATCATTTATATGTAACTTACCTCTAATCATAAATGATTATTAATCTCCTATTATTTTTTTGAGTAAATGATTATATATTTTCAGTTCTAATCATAACAATATTGTATTTTGTGAATTATTTTTCAATATCATTGAACTCGATTTTGCTAGCGTAATCATTTATATGTAACTTAGTTCTAATCATAAATGATTTGAAGTAACTTAGTGTGTGAGATTACACATGATTAAAGTATATTTGTTTCTATTTGCTATTATTTAATCATATATGATTAAAGCTTATATAATATTTGTTTTTTATGTGTATGATTACATGGAAGCAAAAAAAATATAATCATCAATGAATATAAGTAATTTATTTGTGTTTGTTAATATCTGATCTTATATGATTAAAGTTAACATAATGTTTGCTATTATTTTTAGAAGTGATGACCAATTACAAATTATTTGTAGTTGCAATTTGATTCAAATTGAAGAAAGGGAGTTACAATTGATTAAAGAAAACTGCAAACATCAGGATGAATTTTTTTTAGCTTTTTTTCCTTTGAAATTATTTAATAATTATTGAAGACAATCATGTATAAATTTTTATCTTTCTATGAAATACGTTAATCATTTGTAAATACAAATGTTGTATTTGAATTTGTAATTTGATTCTTCTTTATAGTTTTTATTAATTAAAATATTTTAATCACTTATTAATATAATTGTATAAATATATGAATCTAGTCTTGACATATTCATTTATGAATATATAACTATATAAGTTTATAAACCTAGTATTGACATATTCATTTATGAATATAATTTTGTCGTCGTTACTATATTCATGAAGGATTAATAACTTGTTTTTTTTCATTAATGAATGCTATCGAATATAAGAAAAAAAATGATGATTTTTTAATTTTGAAAGAAATTATAAAAAAATATTTTTTATCATTCATTAATAAAAAATATGATTAATTCGAATTTTTAGGTAATTACCAATCAAATCACTAAATTTTAGGAAATTCTGATTTTATTTAATTATGTTTTAATTTATAAAAATATATAATTACTAATATATCATTATATATTGATTGGTTCAGAATCGTTCTCACGTTCTCAATATTTTTAGTGTTCTTATTTTAACCTCTAAAACCTTAGAACTCCTTTTTAAGCCATTGTATCATATAATTAATGGATATGATTATTTGATTTAAATATTATTATTTTTATTTCTAAAAGAAAGTTAGAGGGGTAAATAAGACTTTTTACAAGTGTATGTAATTAATGTTTTCTCTTCTTTTAAGAAAGGATTGAAATAATTAACTTCTTTTTCTATTTTAATAGCATTCCAAAGATTGCTAAATCAAGTTCAAAATCAACATATATACAGAACACTCCCAAGGCTACAAACAGAAAGATGATGCAGATACAGAAAAGAGGTAGCAGCCCATGGCTGTTGTTATGGGTAAAAAAACTCACTAACATCTTATGTAGGATCTGAAATGACATCTTGGATAAAATGTCTATTGTATTAACCGTTGTGTTCTGTTGATTGTTCAGCTATTTATTCAATTTTAGTTAGGAACGAGGAAACAAAGACCCGGTCAAATCGAGATAGTGGCAAACGACATACGAGAAATAGTTCCAGTCAATCGCTACAGATAAAAGGACTAAGTCTTCAAAGATCCCGGATCAGATGGACATGTGATTTCGGAATTTAGTTAGAAATACTATGTATAAATAAGTGATTGTACTTAGAAACACATGAACACTCTATGCTACTTCTATTTTTTAAACTAGTACACTGTAAACACTTGTAATCATTTTATTTCTATTAATAAAATTAACAAAGGCAGCCGGACATTTCCGACTCCCGAGGTTTGTGTCGGAGATCCTAACCAGGATCAAGGGGTTTCCTCGTAAATCTATGTGTCTTAAACAGTCTTGAATCGTCATTCTTGTGTCCCTCATCACCTTCCTCCTGACCCTTGCCTTTAGCTCCACCTTCGGTGACCTCTATAGAAGGATCATCTTTCTTCTTCTTCTTAACTTTCTTTCTCGCTTTCTTCACACTGGTTTCTTCGGAAACCCCTTCACCCGTGTCTCCCAACAACTTGTCTGGGGATTCCTGACATGCCTCGATATCCCACTGCTCGTTGTGGCCCGATGCAACGTCCTCTGCCATCTTCAAGTGGGCTTGCAAGACAGACCTAACGAAAGATATCTTGGTTCCCTGGGTGATCTGCTAAGCTTCCTCCTCAAGACTAGCTTCCTGATCACCCATCTCTTTGCTCAAATGCAGAACTCGGCCTGCAACTCTTTGATATTCTTTTCTTTTCCCCTGACCTCCTTCCTCTCTTCCCTGATACTCACCACAAAATGGGATGTAAGGATCCTAATCCAATACAAAAGAAAATAGTTAAAAGGGTTAACACTTACCGACTGCATTATGGCGTCCACTTTGACCTCCACCTCTGTTGGCTCCATCCCATCAAAGATTTCGATGTCGGTAACCTCCATGTTGGTTTTCCTCTTCCTACTCGATGTCACAAGTTGACCTCCTTTATCGGGGGAGAGAGATCGTGACAGAGGGACAAAAAGATAGGAAAGAGCAACAACCGAGAATGAAAGAAAGAGAGATCGAGGTAGAGGAATCGAGGAAGAGGGTCGAAGAGACAGCGAAATATTCATCCATGTTCAGTTCAGTTACGAAAATTTGAGGTTTTATAAATATATATTCATCTATTTTCAGTTATGAACATTTGAGTTTTTACATAAATGTATGAATGTTCATCCATGTTCAGTTTATGAACATTTGAGTTTTTGTATAAATGTATAAATGTTCCTTCGTGTTCAGTTATGAACATTTGAGTTTTTGTTTAAATATTAAATAATGTTCGTTAATGTTAATTTCTGAACATGTTGTATGTTACTATATTTCGTAAATGTTCATCAATATTCATTTCTGAACATGTGTGTATGTTCGTATATTTCATCAGTGTTTGTCGATGTTCATTTCTAAACATGTGTGTATGTTGTATATTTCATCAATGTTCGTCAATGTTTATTTCTGAACATTAATTGGTTATGATTATTCATTTCTGAATGATTTAGAAGTCTGAATCGTTAAAATTCTATAAATGAAAAGAAATTTTAGGTTAAAAAATTATGTTGATGTTTTCTTAAAAAAGGGTTCAAATATAATTTTCTATTTAATGGTTCATATGTCCATTAAGAGGCTCTGACCAATTCAGATGTAAAATTTTAATGAAACAAACGCTCTAAATAATTCAATCGCTTACTCTTGTGATGGATGTCTAATGGTTTAGGAGTTGAATTTTATACAATATATCCAATGTTAAAATCCTGATACACCTAAGATATTGATAGTCTTCTACGATTGACCTTCCACATGTGTTTTAAGACATGTTGACATTGAACATTTAAATGATGCAATTATTGTTAAAATACTGATACGTCCAAAATATTAACAGTGTTTTACGATTGACCTCCGATATAAGTTTTAAGGCATGCTGACATTGACCATTTAATGATTTACCTTTTCTTTTTCGATGGCTGTTAACCATTCGCATTAAAAAAACTATCCAACACCCAATACTCTTTTTTCCATATTATAATACAACCTTATAAAAAATGGTACGGATTGCATTGCTGCACCAATATTAAACAACATAAATAAATGAAAACAATATATTTTTGGTTTAATACAACAAAGAGACTCCACCATAGCACACAACCTGTCACTGTCCTTGCGTGATAGTTAGCAGTCTCCAATCAAAGTTTCAATCAAACTTACATCAACCGTCAGATCAAATAACTCCACGTATCTTCCCATACATCACATACGCACAATCAAACCACTTCAGATTCCAATCAATTAATCAATTAAAATTCAATAAAACAAAAGAATATCGTAGCCAATACATGTGGTGATCAATGGCTTAATTACCAGTACCCCCAATATACAAAATCGAACCCTTTTCACACTTCCAACCACTAACCCTAATCCAATCGCAAAAACCCACTATGGGAGTCGTCGAAGAAGCTCACAATGTCAAAATCTTAGGTTCCGGCGACCGGATAATTGTCTTGGCCCACGGTTTCGGAACCGACCAGTCGGTGTGGAAGCATCTGGTACCTCATCTCGTCGAGGATTACAAGGTTGTACTGTACGATAACATGGGGGCAGGTACGACGAATCCAGAAT
The DNA here is from genome assembly GCA_023525715.1 of Cichorium intybus. Classification (NCBI taxonomy): domain Eukaryota; kingdom Viridiplantae; phylum Streptophyta; class Magnoliopsida; order Asterales; family Asteraceae; genus Cichorium; species Cichorium intybus. The sequence continues at coordinate 136,329,858 of CM042011.1, read as the reverse complement.
ACTTTGATTTCGATCGGTATGAGACTCTCGAAGGCTATGCGTTCGATGTTATTGCCATTCTTGAGGAACTTCGAGTTTCGTCATGTATATTTGTCGGCCACTCTGTGTCGGCGATGATAGGGGCTGTTGCTTCCATCAATCGTCCTGATTTGTTCTCCAAAATTTTGATGATTTCGGCTTCTCCGAGGTTAGTCAAACAATTGTGTGATGATGTTTTTGGATTTTGGTTATGATACAGTTTTTGGCTGTACGTTGACTTTTAGGAAACGTTAAATTAGCATGATGTGATCTTGTTGGGATTAGGTTTAAGCTAACTTTAAAAATCTCCATGTTTTGGGGGTAATTAGTTGTTAAATGTTAGTTACTATTTAACACAAAAGACTTTCTTAATATAGTAAGTAATAATCATGTCTAGCTTTTTGGTTATTCGAGTAAACTAACGTTAATTACTTCGACACACTAACGTTAATTACTTAATAATTTTTTCTGAGGATTTCACTCGATCTTCTTTTTTCATAATAACTGTAAATTCTTAATATGGTAAGTGGTAATGACTATTTAACACAAAAGACTTTCTTAATATGGTAAGTAGTAATCATGTCGACTTTTTGGTTGGTCGAGTAAACTAACGTCAGTTTTTTTAATAATTGCTTCTGAGGAATTCACTTTTCTTTTTTCATGATAACGGTAAATTCTTATCAATGTTTTTGACAAAATTTAAATTAAGAATAAATGTATTCTTTGCAATTCATCATGTTAATTCCAAATATTTGTTCATTCATTTGAGTCGCCTTTAAGTACTTTTGTGAATACTTGGAACGAATCTTGCACACGATCATATGTAATTAGTGTAAGTTGAACAAATATTGCTAAAATTATTACCATTTACTCCGTTTTTTTGGAAAACATTATAAATCTAATCATTTAGGTATCTAAATGATGTGGATTACTTTGGAGGATTTGAACAAGAAGATCTCGAACAACTATTCCAAGCAATGCAATCAAATTTCAAGGCATGGTGTTCTGGTTTCGCCCCGTTAGCAGTTGGTAGTGACATGGATTGCATCTCTGTTCAAGAATTTAGTCGAACGCTTTTCAATATGAGGCCAGATATAGCCTTAAGCATTGCACGAACCATTTTCCAAAGTGATATGCGACAGATATTGTGCCATGTGAGAGTCCCATGTCATATCATCCAGAGCATGAAGGATCTAGCAGTTCCTGTGGTCGTATCTGAGTACCTTCACCAAAACCTTGGTGGTGAGTCTATTGTTGAGGTGATGTCAACTGAAGGTCACCTCCCGCAGTTGAGCTCACCTGATGTTGTGGTTCCAGTGCTTCTTAGACATATCCGTTGTGATATTGTTGTGTAATTATGTTAATTTGGATTATCTATATATTTGATCTGTTCATGTAATCGTGTGAACTATAACCTGTTGATAAAACGTTTTATGGATTTGGAATAATACTGTAATTGTGTGCGCACGTTTTCTCTTTCATGTTATTTAAAAGTTTTTGAAAAATTCAATATCTTATTATTTTAAAAGTGTTTAAAAAATTCAAGTACTTTAAACTTTTTATTAGTATTTTCTTTATGTTGTGATTGAAGTTTGTGAAGCTGAGAGAAAATTGAATTGTGCAAAAGATCACGATTTCATTGATCTGACTTACACTATATACAAAACAGAGTAATGAAAAGTAACAACTAAACTGAAAGAATGAAAGTTAAATTACTATTCTACCCTCAAGTCTAACTAACTAATAACAGACTCTAAACTGACTTAACAGTTTCTCTAAAGTACGTTAACACCCCCCGTCAAGCTTGTGATCCTTTAGAACACCAAGCTTGGACATAGCTTCTGAATGTTTGGGTCCGGATAAGTTTTTAGTGAAAATATCCGCCAATTGGTTAACTGTCGAAACATGAGATAAATCAATGAGACCAGCTTGGACCTGTTCGCGAACATAGTGACAATCTATCTCGATATGTTTGGTACGTTCATGGAAGACAGGATTAGAGGCTATGTAAATGGAGGCCATATTATCACATTTGAGTGGTACTGGAGTAATATTTGGGACATCAAAGTCAGTGAATAAACGACTCAGCCATGCAAGTTCTGCACAAACTCTTCTCATGGAACGATACTCAGCCTCTGCTGAGGATAATGAAACAGTTAATTGCTTTTTGGATTTCCAAGAGATGGGAGCTCCTCCAAATGTGACAAAATACCCACTTACTGATCTACGTGTGATGGGGCAAGCAGCCCAGTCCGAATCACAGAAAGCTTCAAGTTTGAAGTTTTGTTGATCATTAAAGAACAATGCTTGATGTGGAGTACATTTCAAGTAATGTAAAACATGGAAAGCTGCATTAAGATGAGGTTGTGAGGGTGTTTTGTTGAATTGACTCAAATACTGTACCGAAAAGGACAAATCTGGCCTGGTGTGCACAAGAACATTGAGTTTTCCAATGAGTTGCCGGTAAACAGTAGGATCTGATAAGGGATCATCCATGATTGGGAGAAGCTTAACTTGAGATGGTAAAGGAGTTGTGACAGAAGTAGTATCATGAACATTATAAGTTTGAAGTAACTCCTTGATAAATTTGGTTTGATGAGCAACCATTCCATTTTTGACCTTTTTGAATTCAATTCCCAAGAAGAAATTTAAAAATCCCAAATCTTTAATTTGAAATTTGTTGTGTAGAAAAGCTTTGAGCTTGAATATGTCTTCAGTATTGTTACCCGTTACTAAAATATCGTCCACATATATAGCAACAATAACTAAAGAAGAACCATTCTTTATAAGGAATAAAGAATGATCATTTGGTGAATGTTTGTAACCCTGTTGATGTAGAGCCTCAGAAAGCTTAGAATACCACTGTCTAGAGGCCTGTTTAAGGCCATACAGTGATTTCTTAAGTTTGCAAACTAAGGATTGAGATGTGTTTTCATGCCCAGGTGGTAATCTCATGTACACTTCTTCATGTAGTTCACCATGGAGAAAGGCATTGTTGACGTCAAATTGATGAATGTCCCAATGATTTTTTACAGCAAGAGCAACTAAACTTCGTACAGTAGTGAATTTAACGACAGGTGAAAAAGTTTCATGAAAGTCTATGCCTTCTTTTTGGGTAAAGCCTTTAGCCACTAATCTGGCTTTAAAACGTTCCACTGAACCATCTGCTTTCAACTTCACTTTGTATACCCATCGACAAGATATAGGTTTCTTGCCTTTCGGAAGCTTGACAATGTCCCATGTGTTATTGGCATTGAGAGCATCCAGCTCATTCTTCATAGCTTGTTCCCATTCAGGAACACCCTTTGCTTGATGGTAAAAGGCTGGTTCAAAGGGTGAAGGAGACTGAGAAGATACATGAGAAGCATCACTAGGAAAGGAGAAGTGATGAAAAGATTCATTGATACAAAAATTGGTGATAATATGCATACAAAGATAGTCAGAATCTTCTACAGTTACATGATTACAAATATAATCTTGCAATCGTGTAGAAGGCTTAGAAATTCGAGTTGTACGTCTTAAAGCAGGAACGGGGGTATTTTGGTCATTTGCTGTAGTTGGAATGTTTTGAGGAGATGAAGAAGAAGTAGTGGTTGGAATGTCTTCTGAAGTAGTTGGGAGATAAGATTTAGCAGAAATGGTAGATTTGATGGCATGAAGTGGAAATATATTCTCAAAAAATTTGATGTCTCTAGAGACATGAATTTGATGAGTAATCAAATTAAGTACTCTAAACACTTTTTGTCCAGAAGGGTAACCCAAGAAAACACAAGGATGAGCCCTTGACATGAATTTGTCTCTATGAACAGGTGTGGAAGAAATAAAACATAAACATCCAAAGATTTTTAATGAAGAAAAATCAGGTTGTTTATTGTAAAGCTTCTGATATGAAGAATTATGGCCAATAACTCTTGATGGAAGTCTATTGATGATGTGTACAGCCATCTTTGCACACTCTCCCCAATAAGAATTTCCAATCCCGGATTAAAAGTATAATGCTCTTGCTACTTCAAGTATATGTCTGTGTTTTCGTTCCACCAAGCCATTCTATTGAGGAGTATGGGATGTAGACGTTTGATGAATTATGCCAGTTTGTTGAAAGAATTTTGTACCCTCAATACTAGAACCAAGCTCCTTGGCATTATCAGAACGTATGCATTTAATGATGACATTAAATTAAGTTTTTATAAGAGAGACAAATGCTTTGATAATAGGAAAAGCGTAACTCTTATGACTAAGCAAATGAATCCACGTATGTCTAGTATAATCATCCACAATTGTCAAAAAATACTTATAACCATCAAAAGTAGAATGTTTGTATGGTCCCCATACATCTATGTGGATAAGATCGAAGGGAGCAATAGTATGAGTGATGCTTTGTGGGAAGCTAGGTCTGGTTTGTTTGGCTTGTGCACAAGAAAGACAAGCATCAATATCAGAATTATGATAATGAGAAGGAAGTGAAAGAATAGTTTTCAAAGTATCCAAGGAAACATGACCCAAACGTTTATGCCACATTAGAACATTAGAGTCAGAAATAGTGACATGATTACAAGTAGAGGAAAGAAAAGAAGAAACAGAAAAACTATATGACAGATTGTGTTTGATATCTGCATAATCGAACACATACAAATCATTTATTCTCTTTCCTAATACTCCAAGAGCGAGTTTATTCTTCTGCAAAGGGTCCTGCATGAGACAGGTCTCATCAGTAAATAGAACAAATGTTTGAAGTTGTTTGGAAAGTTTTGTGACAGAAACAAGATTAAATTTGAAAGAAGGAACATAGAGTACATGTTGAAGAAGAATGGAATCATGTACTCTAACATCACCATAATGTGAAACAATAAGACTGAATCCATTAGGAAGTCCAATTGTATGAGGCTGAGAAAATTGAGTCATAGACAAAAACAAATTAGGATTGGAGCACATGTGATCTGTAGCTCCACTATCAATAATGAAAGAAAGATGAGGTTTAAGATAAGAAGACGATTTATAGACATTAGAAGCAAAATGAGCAAACGAAAAAGAAGCAGTACCATCGGAATTCATTGCGCCATTTTGAAGAAGAGAAGCGTTGTTGGAGGAAGAGGACTGAATTGTGGAATTATTGATGAGTTGAAGAAGATTCTCATACTGATCTTGAGAAATAGTTGGAGAAGATTCAGTGGTAGCCATTTGAACAGTAGATTTTGGTTCATCCTTTTTTGATTTAGTGAATTTGAATGTAGCGGGGAAGCCAATGAGTCGATAGCACTGAGCTTTGGAATGTCCAGATTTTTTGCAATGAGAACAGGTTAGGGTTTTCTTGGATGAATTGGATGAATGATCAGTGGAAATTTGCATGGCGATTGCTTCAGGATTGATAGTATGAGGAAGGTTAATCTCACGCTGCCTTTCTTCTTGAACGATCATAGAATAAACAGTGGAAACACTTGGCAGAGGATTCATCATCAAAATTTGTCCCCGAAGAACTTTGTATGTGTCATTTAACCCCATAAGCAATTGAATTAGACGTTGATCATCAAGAAATTTGTGAATACTTGTTGCAGCAGCACATGTACAAGGAGGAATGCTTTGAACGATGCTTAATTCATCCCAAACTTTCATCAATTTGGTGAAATAAGAAGGAAAATCATCAGATCCTTGTGAAATAGAATAGAGTTGCTGTTGAATTTGATAAATCAAGGCTCCATCTGTTTGCTCATAGCGATGATTAAGTTCTTTCCAGATCTCGTTGGCTGTTTGTAAAAACAAAACACTTTGAGCAATGGTTGGGTGAAGAGAATTAAGGAGCCAGCTAATCACCATGGAATTAACACGAAACCAGGTTGAATAATTGGAATCATCAAGAGGAGGTCTAGAAATTGAACCATCGACAAAGGCAATTTTGTTCTTAGCAGCAAGAGCAATCGTCATAGAACGTTTCCAGGATGAAAAGCCGTTGCCATTGAAGACTGAAGAAACAAGCACAGTTCCTGGATTATCAGAAGATCCAAGATAGTAAGGACTCGAAACATCAATGGAAGATGATGAAGCAGGAGTTGCAGCACTCATGATGATGAAAAAGAAGAAGAAGGAAGATGATTAAACTAGAATAATTGCGGAAATCGGATCGTAGATGCTGATACCATGTTGTGATTGAAGTTTGTGAAGCTGAGAGAAAATTGAATTGTGCAAAAGATCACGATTTCATTGATCTGACTTACACTATATACAAAACAGAGTAATGAAAAGTAACAACTAAACTGAAAGAATGAAAGTTAAATTACTATTCTACCCTCAAGTCTAACTAACTAATAACAGACTCTAAACTGACTTAACAGTTTCTCTAAAGTACGTTAACACTTTATCATCATAAAATGTCTATCATGGTATAACATAAAAACAAATTCTTTGTATTGCAAGTTTTCTCTATCTTGTTATTTAAAGCTTTTCAAGAATTTAAGAACTTCCAACTTTTTATTAGTATTTTCTATATCATCATAAAATGTCTATTGTGGTATAACATATAAAATTCCTTGTGTAGGAACAAGGGAGATCATGTTTTAAAGTAAAAGAGGCAATAGGAACAACGAGGTCGCTATATAGAAATTTACACAGTTCATTAAACTGAAAACTTGTATCAGGGACATGAGGTGGCTTATATTTGGTCAATGTCTAATTTAATGTGGATAACCGATCCTTCCTCAAACAAAGTTTTAAAATTGGGGTTTTTAGTTAACTCGGTGTGGTGATCGGGTCACGGGTTAACTGGTCCAACCGCCGGGTCAACCTAGTTTTCAGTATTTTTATTAATTTTATATTTTTAGCATAACTATATATTTATAAAACATAAATAATATAAATCTATCATTTTGCTACCAAAAAATATATTTTGTCAAGTTTTTATAAGGAAAATTTACTAAACTTGATGAACCAATGGTAAACTAATTTTAAAATTGAAACCTTGAACACTTTAACCCAATTTTTAAGCCCAAATTCTAACTTTTTGTTTCGGGTTCAACCCTATTTCGTGTCACCAGTTCAACCTGGTTTTTGAGAAATCCGAACGGTTCAATCCGAATAAAAAATTGGTAAAATCCCGGTCATAGTTTACCAGCTCGCTTCATGGGTCATGGTCCAACCGGTTCGACCGACCGGATATACCTAGATTTTAAAACATTTTCCTCAAATATTAGTTCACCGTATTCCCTACATCCAATATATTTGACTCAATTAAACTTTTTCAAATGTAAAATATAGTTCATATTAAATATAGGAAAACTGCTACGAACTTAAAAGTCAACATCATAAAAGTTTATAAAATTATACGGTGTATACTTGTAAAAGAATAAAACATGTATTAGGCTGAGAGGAATGGATACCGGTGGTATCCATACCACATGAGCAAAGAAAAGGAAACAAGGCAATGCCGGCGGCAATGGGAGACACGAGGGGAGGATGCCGCTAAAGAAGAAGGTATAAAGAGGGGATGCTGTGGAGTGGGGTGGTGTAACGCCAAGACACTCTTTTTATGTAATAATAATAAAAAGGATAAAAATGTCATTTTACCTTGGAAGGGTAAATTGGTCTTTTGGACAGAAAAGAATTTAGTGTGAAATAATATTTTGAGTTTTGGACTTAAAATGTTATAAAAACTGATTTTTGGTCATTTTACCACAAAAGGGTAATTTGGTCATTTGACCATGTGAAGGACCAAATATGAAAAATATTGTTGTTTGTGGCAAATGTATAAAGAATGAAAGTTTTATTGTAATAAAACTTGATTTTGTGGTCAAAGTTCAAGAAAATGAACTTAAGGACTAAAAATGTAAAAATTGGATGTATAAATAAGAGAGTTGACTCTCTCTTTGACTAGCCATTTGTGCAGCAACGGGAGAAGCAAGGAAGATGCGATTTCTGCAGGAAATCATGGAATTGAAGTAAGGAATTGGAATCATAGCTTGGAATTGGTGATTCCTATGTTAATCAAGGTTAGTAAACTTGATTTTAACCAAGTTCTTGAAGTGTTCTTGATTTGGTTTTATAGAAACTGAAATTTGTAAATTTCAGTTATGATTATGTAGTTTAAATGGTTTAATGCTTCCATTAAGTCATGCTAAAAGGACTTAATTCAAGAAAATGGAAGTAGATTGCTATTTGTGATGAATTTGAAGTTTTGGGGTTTTGGAACTAAGAACCCTAATTCTTCATTTTGATTGATTGAGGTTGTTTCTTTGGATTAAAACCTTGTATTAATGAAGGGTTTTAGCCTAGAAATAAACCCCATGTGATTAAGAACTGGATTAAGGACTTAATGGGCCAAAACTGCGTGCTACAGTGCACAAATCGCGACTGATCAGGAGCCTGCCCAGGCGCCAGGCGCAGTGCGCCCAGGACCAGGGCGGGGTGCGCCCAGGCGCAGTGCGCCCAGCCCCTGGCGCGGTGCGCCTCCTGACAGGGGACTTCAGAATCGCTAACTTTCGTTTGGCTTGTCCGATTTAGCTCAAACTTGAACCGTAGGCTCGTTATGGTCAGAAAAGTTTGGGAAAATTTTTATATTGAGTTTTCGACCCCTCGGGGAATAGTAAAATTCGTAAAAAGTTAGTAAACGGAAAGTTTATTAACTAGGCATTATTTATAATGATAATGTATTGAACTCTATTGTATTAGAGTTAATTGGAATGATTATTAACCTATTATCATTTGGTATATAAATGAATATATAGGTATGGGACAAAATGGTTGTGGTGCACGCAAAGGCAAGAAACAACCGGAATGTAAATGCAGCTAGCATCCAGGTGAGTAATCTCACTGATATCATATATGATATATGATGATTGAACTGTTACAGGTTGAAACGGCTTCGAGGGACGAAAACGACAAGTGTAAAAATATATGTAAAAGACAAGACCAGATAAGCCGTGAGTCATTGCGATGACAAGAACGGAACTGTGAGTCAATACATATATATATATATATATATATATATATATATATATATATATATATATATATATATATATATATATATATATATATATATATATATATATATATATATATATATATATATACACTATGATAGACAAGACCGGATAAGCCGTGAGTCTAGGCAACAGCGGGCTAACCCGTGAGCCATAGTTTATTTTGATGAGTCAAACTTATATAGACAAGACCGGATAAGCCGTGAGTCTAGGCAACAGCGGGCTAACCCGTGAGCCAAGGCAACAGCGGGCTAACCCGTGAGCCATATTTGATTTTGTATTGTATGATATTCTGCGGCCTATACGGCTATGATATTGGATGCTATATCCAACCGGTGCGGCCTATACAGCTATGATATTGTTATAGGAACATGGTGCGGCCTTTTGGCTATGATATCGGGTTATTGAACCCAGCTGGTGCGGCCTGCGGGCTATGATTTATATATTAATAATGTTTTGGTGCGGCTTATATAGCCATAACATATGATGCAGCCCATTCTGACTAAGAAACATGGGACAGAAACGATAGATATGATTATCTGTGCAAATAACTGATGTGGTTTGATAATTGCAGGTTGTAATGAAGTAGCCTGTAAGGCTACAAAAAATTAGGATGTGAAATCCTAAGAGATATATGGTCAGCCAGTAAGGCTGTGAGTTTGGATTCGATATCCAGACAGATATACGAATATATTTGATACATGTTATTTGCAGATACGATTACTCACTGAGCTTTGTAGCTCATACCGTTTGTTAAATGTCCCTGCAGGTCAGCTTGATAAGGGTAAGGATAAAGTCCGTGACTCAGGAAGTGGACTTGTAGATGCTGTCTGTAGCAGCCCGGCTTCAAAGGAGACTATGGTATTATATACTCTCCTTGATACACTTGTACCCGTTTTTATTAAAATATACCCCTTTGTTATGATTTTACGTAATGAAACCTTTGTTTAAAATGAAAAATTTTCAGGGGTGTTTTTGTTTTAAAAGTCGGGTGTTACAAGTTGGTATCAGAGCCGTGGTTTAAGTGAACTAGGTGTCTATAGAGTAGATTCCTGGACTTAAACCTTGAGACAGTAGACACGATGAACCGTTAGGTGTATATATAAGTTGTTATTATACATATATAACCTAACTATTGCTGACTTCTAACGTATAAGAAGTATGAGCAGCAAATATTACTGGGAGGAATTTAGGGCGTGCAGCTTTAAGAGGCAAACCAGCCCTTTTCTCAAAGCTCTATTGAACGAGGGGCAAAGAGACAAGTAGCAGAAAATCCACATGACAAGCAACAGTAGTTGCTGTGGTCAGAGAAAGAAATTGGGTGCTCACCCTGATTAATATCAAGGTGAAAGAAAAGTAGCTGAGACTACAAGAAAAAGCCGAAAACGATTAGTGGACGCTTCGGGAGAAGTTACCACAGACTGGGTCCAACCTGGAAGGGAAGGGACTAAAACAGAACAGTTATGTATTGTGAGAAGTACAAGAAAAGCACTCAGAAAATTGTAGAGTTGAGACTCTACCGTTGACATGCTGAAATTACAGATGATAGGAGCAGATTGCTCGAGCTTGTTGGATAGATCGGAAGTGTGTCTAGCGCGGAGCTATAGAACACTTTCTTATGAAATACTCACATGATAAATGTGGAGTAACGGGTGATGAACCCAGGAAAGAACGGGGAGGAAAGAAAGAAGAAACGAATGGTCAAAAAGGACCAGTAATACCATGAGCATTCCAGCAGACTGTGGAAAAAGCTCGTGAGTAGACTGATATGGTCTCAGATATCATTGTTTTGAATATAATCCCCGTATACGTTATATATGATCCATGAAGCTATGCTTTGGATCGATGACTTTGATGTCTTCTCTGAATATTTCATCAACGATTATGAATGAAATTTTAGAAGTAGCTACAGCAGATAGCAAAAATGTTCAAGATATTGAACACCTGGAAGGTAGTCTGCCTAGGATTTACGGGACCCTTTTTCCTTATAAATCTGAAGCCGATGCTACCAATGACCTGAAGTAATTATGTGTATGAACTGGTTAGCAATGAATGATGCTAACATGAATTGTAGAAATATGAACAGTATAGTTCAAAAATCAGAAATGAAATGGACGAAAATCCACGGTAAATGACCGTTGATGAGAATACTGGTTATTTTCTTTGCTTAAACTCGGAAAAGAGTTAGTAAAGGAATGATGTTGTAGATGGCATACGTGGTATTGGCCAAGTTAAATAAAGCAGTGATAGTAGTGTACTACTTTAAATAAATTCTCGGATGTTTCTTTTGAAAAGGAATTCCAGGATTTCTACCAGATTGGCGAGAAGAGCTTATGATTAAGCTGGTCTTGGGAGCCGTTCCTGTTATTTAGGCTCTATATTGATTAGCCACTGCAAAGATGGCAGAGTGGTAAAACAATTGGAAGAAATTGTTTTGAATTGGGGTCTCATATGGCCGAATATGTCATCGTGTGGAGCCCTATCTGTTGGAAAAGAAGAAAGATAAGTTAATGTGTATGTACATTGACTACTGAGAATCTGATATTCTCGAAACCAGACTGAATATGAGGTACATTTGTACCAGATATTGGAGTTACTTCACTAACTTAAGTGATATGTAAAACTCTCCAAGTATGAAAAATTTGGCTAAAAGAATGTTTCATATTCTTTGGGCATGTTATTAATGCCGAAAATGTTAAACTGGATCCAGTAGAAATGATGATGTGATAAAACTGGAACCGCCTGAGGAATCCGACTGAAACTGGTAATTCCTTGGATTGGCGGGTTATTATAGGAGAGTGGTAGAAAAACTGCTCCTCGATTTCTGTTTAGCTGACTAAAGTTGATCAATAAAAGTGAAAAGTCTGAGTGGTAGAAAGACCACATGTAACTTTTCAAAGGTTGAAATAAACCTTATGTGAAGCTCTGGTGTTAGCATTATCGCTAAGCGGAGAAGATAAATTGTTTTATAGAAATGCATCCAGAGTTGATTTTGGATACATGATATTGCAAAAGCAATTATAATTTTGACATTGAAGCTTTAGAGACACCACTTGTATGGTGTAAAGCTTACTGTTTATATGGATCATATAAGTTTGAAGTACTTAACTGATCAAAAGAAGCTAAATATGAGATAGCAAAGATAGATGGGTTACTTAAAGATTTCGGATATGAAATCTTGTACCATCTCGGAAAGGCAGATGTGGCTATAGATGCCTTGAATTGAAAAGAGTATCTTTTGAAAGATACAACCACATGCGTGAGTGTGGTGAATTGAATACCTGAGTTGATTCGGGTAGCACAGAAAGAAGTGTGCAAGTCTGAAAACGTGAAAAGTGAATCAATGAATAGCTATTGAAAGAAGCTAGATAGAAACTCACAGTGATTGAAAACCCTTGGTGGTTGTATATGTGAGTTCCAAAGCATGGTGAGATATGAAATCTACCCTTAAAAGACGTATATTGGGGTAGATATGCTAAATGCCCGGGGCAGTACCAAACTGTGTAGGATGATAAAACCTATGTATTGGTAGCCGGGGCTAAAGAAAGACATTGAAAGACATGTGAAAAGTGTTTGACTTGTGTGTAACTACAGTCAAATCATTAGAAGCAAACGGAAAATTTAACCGTTGTGGGTCCCAAAGAAGAAATGGGACGATATTATTATAGACTTTATAAGAAAGTCTCTGCAAGTACTACATGGGTACGATACCATATGGGTAATTATTGACTGGTTTATGAAACCAGTGCATATTTTTACCGACCAGTGATAAAAATCAAGATCGAAAAGTAGCGAAAAACTACATAGAAAGATAAATTTGTCGACATGCGCTGCAGGTGTCGACTGTATCGGGCGAGATACTAGAATTATTTGCTGAATTTAGCATTAATTCCTAGAATTAATAGTTCAAAAGTATTAGTAAGTACTGTATAGGAATTGCAGAAAGGATAGACGAAGCAAGAAAATGATGCAGACTCTAGAAGATGTGCTTGAAAATTGCACAGCAAACCCTAGTGAAAGATGAGAAAATCATCTATTTTTGGTAAAATTTGTAAGAAATAATAGTTTACATCTTAGTATTCTATAGACTTGTATGAAGTGTAGTACGGGAAACCGTGTTATCCTTTGACTTATAGGATTGAAGATGTGGAACAGCCGTTGGCTAGATTCTAGACGGAGATACAAGTTAAAAGGAAGACTTGATAAATACGAGAAAATTGGAAAATGGCTAAGAAGCAGTAACAGTAGTACATGAACCAAAGAGTAAAACCGTTGAAATTCCAGATGAGGGATGAAGGGATAATCAAAATATTCCTTAGAACGACTAAAAAATTTGTTTGGGACGAAAAGAAAGTCAAGTCCTCATTTATTGGACTTTTCCATATGTCCCAAAGAGTAAGAATTGGGGTGTACCAATTGAAGTTTCTTGATGAACTTCAAGATATTTATAATGTTTTCTATGGGTCTCATAGTTCTGAGAACATAGACTGATAAATTTCAACGAATACCTCATGCTGAAATGAAGGTAGATAAGTAGTTATGGTACCCGGGACAACCGGAGGAATGTTAGATGAACAGTGATGTAATCACGAAATAGAAGACTAGTATGGTAAAAGTGCTTTGGCAATACCATGAATGTTTCCATATAGTATGGGAAACCGAAATTGTGACAAGATAGAAATACCCCAACTCTTTGTATGATTTCGGGGACGAAATCTTTTGAAGGAGGGGAGAATTTGTAACGCCAAGACACTCTTTTTATGTAATAATAATAAAAAGGGTAAAAAGGTCATTTTACCTTGGAAGGGTAAATTGGTCTTTTGGACAGAAAAGAATTTAGTGTGAAATAATATTTTGAGTTTTGGACTTAAAATGTTATAAAAACTGATTTTTGGTCATTTTACCACAAAAGGGTAATTTGGTCATTTGACCATGTGATGGACCAAATATGAAAAATATTGTTGTTTGTGGCAAATGTATAAAGAATGAAAGTTTTATTGTAATAAAACTCGATTTTGTGGTCAAAGTTCAAGAAAATGAACTTAAGGACTAAAAATGTAAAAATTGGATGTATAAATAAGAGAGTTGACTCTCTCTTTGACTAGCCATTTGTGCAGCAACGGGAGGAGCAAGGAAGATGCGATTTCTGCAGGAAATCATGGAATTGAAGTAAGGAATTGGAATCATAGCTTGGAATTGGTGATTCCTATGTTAATCAAGGTTAGTAAACTTGATTTTAACCAAGTTCTTGAAGTGTTCTTGATTTGGTTTTATAGAAACTGAAATTTGTAAATTTCAGTTATGATTATGTAGTTTAAATGGTTTAATGCTTCCATTAAGTCATGCTAAAAGGACTTAATTCAAGAAAATGGAAGTAGATTGCTATTTGTGATGAATTTGAAGTTTTGGGGTTTTGGAACTAAGAACCCTAATTCTTCATTTTGATTGATTGAGGTTGTTTCTTTGGATTAAAACCTTGTATTAATGAAGGGTTTTAGCCTAGAAATAAACCCCATGTGATTAAGAACTGGATTAAGGACTTAATGGGCCAAAACTGCGTGCTACAGTGCACAAATCGCGACTGATCAGGAGCCTGCCCAGGCGCCAGGCGCAGTGCGCCCAGGACCAGGGCGGGGTGCGCCCAGGCGCAGTGCGCCCAGCCCCTGGCGCGGTGCGCCTCCTGACAGGGGACTTCAGAATCGCTAACTTTCGTTTGGCTTGTCCGATTTAGCTCAAACTTGAACCGTAGGCTCGTTATGGTCAGAAAAGTTTGGGAAAATTTTTATATTGAGTTTTCGACCCCTCGGGGAATAGTAAAATTCGTAAAAAGTTAGTAAACGGAAAGTTTATTAACTAGGCATTATTTATAATGATAATGTATTGAACTCTATTGTATTAGAGTTAATTGGAATGATTATTAACCTATTATCATTTGGTATATAAATGAATATATAGGTATGGGACAAAATGGTTGTGGTGCACGCAAAGGCAAGAAACAACCGGAATGTAAATGCAGCTAGCATCCAGGTGAGTAATCTCACTGATATCATATATGATATATGATGATTGAACTGTTACAGGTTGAAACGGCTTCGAGGGACGAAAACGACAAGTGTAAAAATATATGTAAAAGACAAGACCAGATAAGCCGTGAGTCATTGCGATGACAAGAACGGAACTGTGAGTCAATACATATATATATATATATATATACACTATGATAGACAAGACCGGATAATCCGTGAGTCTAGGCAACAGCGGGCTAACCCGTGAGCCATAGTTTATTTTGATGAGTCAAACTTATATAGACAAGACCGGATAAGCCGTGAGTCTAGGCAACATCGGGCTAACCCGTGAGCCAAGGCAACAGCGGGCTAACCCGTGAGCCATATTTGATTTTGTATTGTATGATATTCTGGTGCGGCCTATACGGCTATGATATTGGATGCTATATCCAACCGGTGCGGCCTATACGGCTATGATATTGTTACAGGAACATGGTGCGGCCTTTTGGCTATGATATCGGGTTATTGAACCTAGCTGGTGCGGCCTGCGGGCTATGATTTATATATTGATAATGTTTTGGTGCGGCTTATATAGCCATAACATATGATGCAGTCCATTGTGACTAAGAAACATGGGACAGAAACGATAGATATGATTATCTGTGCAAATAACTGATGTGGTTTGATAATTGCAGGTTGTAATGAAGTAGCCTGTAAGGCTACAAAAAATTAGGATGTGAAATCCTAAGAGATATATGGTCAGCCAGTAAGGCTGTGAGTTTGGATTCGATATCCAGACAGATATACCAATATATTTGATACATGTTATTTGCAGATACGATTACTCACTGAGCTTTGTAGCTCATACCGTTTGTTAAATGTCCCTGCAGGTTAGCATGACCCTGATAAGGGTAAGGATAAAGTCCGTGACTCAGGAAGTGGACTTGTAGATACTGTCTGTAGCAGCCCGGCTTCAAAGGAGACTATGGTATTATATACTCTCCTTGATACACTTGTACCCGTTTTTATTAAAATATACCCCTTTGTTATGGTTTTACGTAATGAAACCTTTGTTTAAAATGAAAACTTTTCAGGGGTGTTTTTGTTTTAAAAGCCGGGTGTTACAGGTGGTGATGCCGCTAAACTTCTCGCCTACATCCAGACGCCGCTCAACTTCTATGCCGATGGAGTGGGGTGGTTATGCCGGCGGCATCAATCATCCACGCCGGCGACATCAATCATTCCGTGCAATCTTAGTTGTGTAAGCAAATTAGTCAATTGCTTTAAGTGGTGTAGAGTGGGCTTGGGTCATTGAAAATGGTAGATCTGTCTATGGATAATCCAAAGGCTAGCTTAAATTTCCTTCGCAGAAAAAAAAATGATAGTTTAAATTCTAGAAAAATTACACAATTCATCTGTTCGGATTTTTTTTTCGCACCGTTCCTCAATGTTTTGTTTGTTGCGTATTATATCTCCTTTTGTTAACGGTGTTTAGTTTTTGACGTTAATCTATGATAAACTTACAAATTTGTCCTTCTTTTTATAGTTATTATTATTTTTTGATATCTCCTTTTTGCATTAGAATGATTAGGTCATACCACCTCCATTCTACTCCCTCTGCTCTCCTCTTCCCCCAAGATCTCCATTATTAGAAAGATGGTAACCCCACCAACCAAGATCTTCACGATAGATAAACAAATCATAGCAAGACACAAATCTACAAGTTTTTTTTAAATAAAACGAGTTCATCAAAATTAGCAGCAAAACTAGGATGATGTATGGAGGGGTAGGTTTATGCTGAGATGAATTGTCAGATAGACTCTTCTTGCTTGAGTGGAGCACACCAAGACCAGTTGATCACAAAGGAGGAACTAGGGTTAGAAACTGCTGAGGGGGTGTCCCAGGATTGTCCTCTGATGCCCAAGTTAGATGGATCTTACTCGATAGCAGTGTTGTAGGCCAATTCGGCCGATCACTCGAAATCGGGTATATACAAAGGTGTTTTTCTGAAAATCGGTCAAAAAACTCAGAATCGATCAAACTCGGAGCAACTCGATCCAACTCGATCAAACTTAGGAAAATCAGCCATACTCTCGGAAATTTTGACTTTTTTTAAATAAATAATAATAATTGGTAAGTAATTGATTTAACATGTATCATATATTAACTTATTATTAAACATTATGTTGTTTAATTCAAATTTTATGCAATTATTATTGTATTATGTATTTTAGTGTGTATAAACATGCAATGTGTACATATTTATGAGTTTCTTAAATGTGCATGTATTTTTTACTTTTAGTACTTCAATCATCAATGTGCATGTAATCTTTTCTTAAATGTGTATGTATTTCTAACTTTTGATATTTCAGTGTATATAATAATATAATATGTGTATATTTACCCTATCTGAATACTCTTCGCCTAGCCAAGTACTTGTTACTCGCTGTCCCTTGACTTGGGACCGCCTAGCGATTTTCGCAACGTTGCTCGACGGAGTGCTTGAGAGATTTATGGAGAAAATGAGAGAGTGGATTCTTACTTGCTTTATACCTCGTATGAAGGAGGTATTTATCGAGTGTGGAGGAGGAGATGGTGTCTATTACCATGATTTTTGCACCTATATTGTGTGTGATTTTTTCAGGTGATCATAGGTGTTATAAATAAATTATATCGACAATAAAATAAAATAATAATACGATAAAGAAAAATAAATGCGGACACAAGGATTTAACGTGGAAAAACCCTTTCGGGAAAAAACCACGGGCACAACCGATGATAATCACTATATGAGGAAAAATAAGGAGGTTACAAGATTTGGAACTGAAAAATATATTTCTCTTTTCTTTAATACACAGAGCCTCACAATATATATATATATATATATATATATATATATATATATATATATATATATATATATATATATATATATATATATATATATATATATATATATATATATATATATATATATATATATATATATATATATATATATATATATATATATATATATATATATATATCACTCTTCTTTTTTTGGACCATTTCATTTGGAAAATGATCATCCCTATTTATAGGGATGATCAGCCGAAACTCTGCCGTGTGATAATTGAAAAAATGTAGGCGCCTGCAATTGAAAAATCGTCGTTCAAAACTCAATTGGAATTTGAGTTTGATTATCGTTCGTTCAAGAAAAAACGTGCACAATTCAATTTGAATATGATGTTGATTACTATTCATGTGGGGCCCACATGAATCATTTCTTCTTTTGACTGCTTTTTCTTTGCTTTTGAAAGTTAATTATTCACAATCTCCACCTTAACTTTAAAAGCAATAAGTAACCAAACAACTCCACCTTGAGACGAATTTCCACTTGTAGGACTCCTCATTATAAAATCATCGTGTGCCGACAATCCTTGGAATTAGATTGTCACACCAACCAAGCTTGAGCAAAGCTCAAACTTAGTTGCTGGAACCAGCTTCGTCATCATATCCGCCGGATTGTCATAAGTGCTAATATTTTGAACTTGAATATCACCTTTGGAAATAACATCTCGAATAAAGTGATAACGTACATCAATATGTTTCGTCCTCTCATGAAACATTTGATCTTTTGTGAGATAAATAGCACTTTGACTATCACAAAAAATCTTTGTGGGAGATGTGTCTCCACAAAGTTCACCGTATAAATTTCTTAACCAAATAGCTTCTTTGCAAGCTTCAGAAATTGCCATGTACTCTGCTTCAGTTGTGGATAAGGCAACAGTGGTCTGTAGACTTGCCTTCCAACTCACAGCACATCCACCAATGGTAAAGACATAACCTGTCAAAGATATTCTTTTATCCAAATCTCCAGCATAATCAGAATCTACATAGCCCACCAGTCCTTTACCAGAACTTCCAAATTGTAAACATGCATTGGAAGTACCGCATAAATACCTAAGAATCCATTGAACAGCTTTCCAATGCTCTTTTCCTGGGTTAGCCATATATCTGCTAACAACACTTAAAGCGTGAGATAAATTAGGGCGAGAACATACCATGGCATACATTAGAGAACCAACTGCACTAGAATACGGAACTTTCGCCATGTTGTTAATTTCATCATCTGTCTTTGGACAATATGCTGAAGACAGTTTGAAATGTGCAGCTAATGGAGTACTCACTGGCTTGGCTTTATGCATGTTGAATCTTTGAAGAACTTTCTCAATATACCTCTTTTGACTTAGGTATAGTTTTCCATGCTGTCTGTTACGAGTAATTTCCATACCAAGAATTTTCTTGGCTGGACCTAAGTCCGTCATTTCAAACTCATTGCTTAGTTGTGTTTTCAGTTTTGCTATCTCTAGTTTATCTTTCGGTGCAATCAACATATCATCAACATAAAGAAGCAGATATATTGATGAACCATTGACTGACTTAAAATAAACACAACTATCATAATCTGATCTTTTAAAATTCTGAGATAGCATAAAAGAGTCAAACCTCTTATACCATTGCCTTGGGGACTGTTTTAACCCATAAAGAGATTTCTTCAATCTACATACTAAGTTTTATTTTCCAGGGATAATGAAGCCTTCAGGTTGCTCCATATAAATATCTTCCTCCAATTCACCATGTAAAAATGCAGTTTTGACATCTAACTGCTCAAGCTCATAGTTATGCATGGCAACAATACTAAGTAAAGTACGAATTGAGCTATGCTTAGCAACAGGAGAGAAGACATCAGTAAAATCAATACCTGGAATTTGGCTATAGCCTTTAGCAACTAACCTTGCTTTAAATCTTCCTTCTTCATTAGGAGTAATACCTTCTTTTCTTTTGAAAATCCATTTGCAGCGGATAGGCTTCTTTTCTTTTGGTAATTTCACCAACTCCCAAGTGCCATTTTTTTCAAGAGATTCCATTTCATCATGCATGGCAGTTATCCATTTGTTGCAATGTTCTGAAGTAATGGCTTCCGTGTAAGTTGAAGGTTCTTTGATACCTTCAATTTCTTCTGCAACGTTTAAAGCATAAGCAACAATATTTTCTTCTTCTATCAGTCTCTTGGGAGGATGAATGACCCTCCTAGGTCTATTAATTGCTATAGAATGTTGTGATTGGTGAGTAGGAGTAGGAGTAGAAGACTCTTGCTCAACTGATTGATTTTGATCAATAGAGTTTTCTTTTTTTGGTGTATGTTCTGAGTCAACAGATTGCTCCACCTGCACACTTGTCTTTTGTTGACTCTCAACAGGAATGTTAGTAGGAGAATCTTTATGTAGCATAGCTGATTCATTAAATACTACATTTCTACTAATCACGACCTTTTTAGTTTCAGGAATCCATAACTTATATCCTTTCACACCAGACTTGTAACCAAGAAAGATACATTTAATTGCCCTAGGCTCTAATTTTCCATTATCAACATGAGCATAAGCAGGGCAACCAAAAATTCTTAAATCTGAATAATTTGCTGGGGAGCCAGACCATACCTCAATAGGAGTCTTCTTATCAAGTGGAATAGAAGGTGGCATGTTAATTAAATAACATGCAGTAGAAGCAGCTTCTACCCAAAAACGCTTAGATAATCCTGCGTTAGATAACATACAACGGGCTTTTGAAATAATGGTTCTGTTCATACGTTCAGCTACACCATTTTGTTGAGGTGTGTGAGAAACGGTGTAGTGTCTAACAATTCCTTCTAGTTTACAATATGAATTAAATTCATTTGAACAAAACTCCATACCATTATCTGTGCGAAGCTTTTTGACCTTCTTACCGGTCTGGTTTTCCACCATGACTTTCCATTCTTTGAATGCAGAGAATGCTTCAGATTTAAGCTTCAAGAAATATGGCCAAACTCTTCTTGAATAATCATCAATAATTGTCAACATATAACGAGCACCTCCTAGTGATGCTTCTTGAGATGGTCCCCATAAATCAGCATGTACATACTCCAAAATGCCTTTTGTAGTATGTACCGAGGTGTTGAATTTCACACTCTTGTGTTTCCCAAATATGCAGTGTTCACAGAATTCCAGTTTGCCAACGCATTGGCCATCAAGCAATCCTCTTTTGCTTAATGCTGTCAAACCAAGTTCACTCATATGCCCAAGACGCATATGCCACAGGTTAGTAGTATCAGTAGATGAATTTGAAGTAACATTAGAATTACCTGTTATTGTACTACCTTGTAGATGATACAGGTTTGCAGATTTAATATCAGCTTTCATCACAATCAAAGCTCCTTTAGAAACTTTTAAAACTCCACCTTCACCGGAATATTTGTACCCTTTAAGGTCAAGAGTACTTAAAGAAATAAGGTTTCTTTTCAAACCTGGAACGTGTCGAACATCAGACAAAGTTCTGACAACACCATCAAACATCTTGATTTGAATTGAACCAATTCCAGTGACTTTATATGGTGCATTATCACCCATCAATACGGAGCCGCCTTCTATAGGTTGATAATTTGTAAACAGCTTCTGTTTGGACTCATATGAAAAGTACAAGCTGAGTCAAGAATCCATTCATCATTGGTTTTTAGGATTCCTGCAAAAGCTACAAGAACATCACCGTTAGAGTTATTTTCAGCAGCATAAGTAGCTTTTCCTTCATCATCTTGATTTGGTTTGTGATTTTGATTAGAAGCTCTTTTCTCCTTGTTTTTTAACTTGTAACATTCAGAGATATCATGTCCTTCCTTTTTGCAATAGTTGCATGACTTGGAACGTCTGGATCTAGATTTGCTTCTAGAATTTCTTTTGTTCTTGCCTTTGGAATCATTCTTATCTGTTGGTCTGCCACGAACCATCAGACTTTCTCCTTTAGAACTTGAACCTTCAGTGGATACCATATCTTTCATCTTTTCTTTGGCATGCAAAGCTTCATAAACTTCTTGAAGTGTTAAAGTATCACGACTATATAATATGGTATCTCTAAAGTTTGAATAAGAACTAGGCAAAGAACATAAAAGAATTAAACCTAAATCCTCTTCATCATATTTTACCTCCATGGCTTCAAGATCAGTGATGATCTCTTTAAATGTCGAAAGATGATCCAGCAACGACCCACCTTCTTGCATCTTAAGCGAAAATAATTTTTGTTTAAGGTGCATCTTACTTGTGAGATCTTTGGTCATGCAAATTTGTTCTAATTTTAGCCATAAAGAGGCTGCAGTAGTTTCTTTCAAAACTTCCTGTAAAATATTGTTAGATAAATGAAGATGGATATGAGAGAGAGCCTTACGATCTTTACGATCCTTATCTTCATCTGACCAAGACGCAGGCATTTTGTCTCGGCCTAACAGAGCATCATCAAGGTCCAACTGAGCCAATACAGCTCGCATTTTTACTTGCCATAATGAAAATCTTGTATCTCGATCCAACAATGGAATATCGTATTTCAAAGTAGCCATGTCGATATAATACTCAATAAATTGAGAATGAGTATAGAAAACAACGTGGCTCTGATACCACTTGTTATAAATAAATTATATCGACAATAAAATAAAATAATAATACGATAAAGAAAAATAAATGCGGACACAAGGATTTAACGTGGAAAACCCTTTCGGGAAAAAACCACGGGCACAACCGATGATAATCACTATATGAGGAAAAATGAGGAGGTTACAAGATTTGGAACTGAAAAATATATCTCTCTTTTCTTTAATACACAGAGCCTCACAATATATATATATATATATATATATATATATATATATATATATATATATATATATATATATATATATATATATATATATATATATATATATATATATATATATATATATATATATATCACTCTTCTTTTTTTGGACCATTTCATTTGGAAAATGATCATCCCTATTTATAGGGATGATCAGCCGAAACTCTGCCGTGTGATAATTGAAAAAATGTATGCGTCTGCAATTGAAAAATCGTCGTTCAAAACTCAATTGGAATTTGAGTTTGATTATCGTTGTTCAAGAAACAACGTGCACAATTCAATTTGAATATGATGTTAATTACTATTCATGTGGGGCCCACATGAATCATTTCTTCTTTTGACGGCTTTTTCTTTGCTTTTGAAAGTTAATTATTCAGTATAGGAGACACGCGATCAAGCTAGAATTAGGCAGTATACTTTTGGCGCTTTGGTCTTGCATTGGGTCCGACGTTTGTTGGGACTCGTAAAAGTTTAAGAATACAATATTTCTTCAACCAAAATTACAATATTACAAACAATATATAAAAATGAAGGATCGTAAAAGTTTAAGCAAAACGATTGAAAAAGTAAATAAATGGTGGGACTCTACATAGATAGCTTACTCCACTTCAATAAAGATTGTATCTGTTGCCTTCACTCATAGATGACTGTTCATTTAATATAATATGATATTTTAAAGGAAGTCTCAAAACAACTGTACAAGTTATTCTAACTGGTACTCATAAACATAATGGTAACAATTAATATATCACTAACACAATGTTCTCAAACGCTTACATTATACGCTGGTCTTGAATGGAACCACAAAGAAAAATCAAAGCAAGTAACTACATATGATTATACTAACTTTATGCTGTAAGAAATTGAATTAAACTTTATGCTGTAAGAAATTGAATTAATTAATTTGGAAATTTAATTGCTTGAATACGAAATTTATAGAGAAAAAATGTGTCAATTTTCGTCAAGTAACACTTGTTCAAAAGTCCATCATCGGTACATATACAACAGGCACAGGCACAGGCACAGGCACAGGCACAGGCACACGCATACATACATACATACATACATACATACATACATACATACATACATACTGTTAGTGTATCATACATTGGTACGACTCGGTCTTATAATTCTATATATATGCTGAAGTCTCATCTTTCTCCACAAGGGCTCTTTTAGAGAGACACTATTAGGTTCCACATATATTTACATGGTATCAGAGCTGGTGTCCCGCACTCCTGTAACCTCATCGAGCCTATATATCTGAGGGGGAGTGTTAGTGTATCCCACATTGGTGCAACACGGTCCTATAAGTTTGTATATATGTTGGAGTCTCCCCTCTCTCCACAATGGATCTTTTGGAGAGACACTCTTGGGCTCCACATATAATTACATGGTATCAGAGCCAGTGTCCCGTACCCTGTAACCTCATCGAGCCTACGTCTCTGAGGGGGAGTGTTAGTGTATCCCACATTGGTGCGACACGGTCTTATAAGTTTGTATATATGTTGGAGTCTCCCCTCTCTCCACAAGGGCTCTTTTGGAGAGACACTCTTGGGCTTCACATATGTTTACATGGTATCAGAGTCGGTTTCCCGCACCCCTGTAACCCCCATCGAGCCTATATCTCTGAGGGGGAGTGTTAGTGTATCCCACATTGGTGCGACACGGTCCTATAAGTTTGCATATATGTTGGAGTCTCCCCTCTCTCCACAAA
This sequence comes from Cichorium intybus, assembly GCA_023525715.1. NCBI lineage: Eukaryota > Viridiplantae > Streptophyta > Magnoliopsida > Asterales > Asteraceae > Cichorium > Cichorium intybus. The sequence continues at coordinate 136,305,442 of CM042011.1, read as the reverse complement.
GACTCTTTTAGAGAGACACTATTGGGCTCCACATATATTTACATGGTATCAGAGCCGATGTCCTGCACCCCTATAACCTCATCGAGCCTACGTCTCTGAGGGGGAGTGTTAGTGTATCATACATTGGTACGACACTGTCTTATAATTCTGTATATATGCTGGAGTCTCCCCTTTTACCACAAGGGCTCTTTTGGAGAGGCACTATTGAGCTCTACACACACACACACACGTATATATATATATATATATATATATATATATATATATATATATATATATGTATGTATGTATGTATGTATGTATGTATGTATGTATGTATGTATGTATGTATGTATGTATGTATGTATGCATGCATGCATGCATGCATGCATGCATGCATGCATGCATGCATACATGCATGCATGCATGCATGCATGTATATATATATATATATATATATATATATATATATATATATATATATATATATATATATATATATATATATATATATATATATATATATATATATATATATATATATATAACCTCATCGAGCCTACGTCTCTGAGGGGGAGTGTTAGTGTATCATACATTGGTACGACACGGTCTTATAATTCTGTATATATGCTGGAGTATCCCCTTTCTCCACAAGGGCTCTTTTGGAGAGACACTATTGGGCTACACACACACACATACACACACACACACATATATATATATATATATATATATATATATATATATATATATATATATATATATATATATATATATATATATATATATATGTATGTATGTATGTATGTATGTATGTATGTATGTATGTATGTATGTATGTGTGTGTATGTTTGTATGTATGTATGTATGCATGCAAGCATGCATCATGCATGCTTGCATACATACAAACATACATACATACATACACACACATACATACATACCTACATACATACATACATACATGTATGTATGTATGTATGTATGTATGTATGTATGTATGTATGTATGTATGTATGTATGTATGTATATATATATATATATATATATATATATATATATATATATATATATATATATATATATATATATATATATATATATATCACACAGGATCAAGCGGTATGACGAAGCCGAATGCCTACCCTCCCAACCCCATCTTTTGCCAACCCGTGTCTGCGGGGCAGAGGCGCCGGTGGGGCCGGTGGTACCGGCGGGGCCGGTTGGATGTTTTGCTCGAGCCCGCTCCATCTTCGGACTACTCCGTCCACCCTAACAATACGAGGATTTAAAGGCACAAATTCTGACATTTTTGTATCTCCACCTCCGTAAGGAACAAACGACTAGGATGAATGGATCTACGATAGCAAACAATAAATTCTTTTTCAATGTCATAGACTTCAATATCACACATATCTTAATTACAAAATTAGGTGCAAATTTGTTTTCTTCTTCATTTTGGATGGTACGACTAGGTTTACTCTAAGCAGTCAAGAAGTTTCAAAGGAATGTGTTGTCTTCTTAGAACACCTGCTGAACATCTTTAAACACACTACCAAAGATCTGCGCTGAGAAAAAGAATGAAATATATATGTCAAGTCTTCGGAATAAATTAGAGTTTTGAGAAAAAGAAAAGTAGTACTTGAGAAGTCAGTTACTTCAGTTCATTGAGAAAATATAGTTTCTTTCAAGCGATTACATATTCATGTGGGTTCTCAGAAGAAAAGGCTAAAGTACAATATTTTTTAGATCAAGCAGTAACAGTTTACAAAGATCTAATTAATCCTTGAAAAAACAAAGGATAATCTTTGTATTTACTGATCACATGGGTATGCTACAAAGAAAAAAGAGAGAAGAAATAAAGCAACTTGATCACATGCTACACAAGCTAAGAAATACAAAACGTGACGTTGACAAGTGACACCCAAAAGAGCTTAATTGCAGCTATGTTTGAAAAAGTGAGAGCACGGTTCTTAGTTGTCAAATAGAGATCCCAGCTAGTCTAGGTGTTGTCAAAAGAAAGATATTTAAATTGATACTAAAGAAAAGCTGGTCATACGAAAAGTTGTATTACAAAATGGGTCCTATGATCACATGGATATCTATGAAAAACAAAAGGCTGATGTCTATTTGTTAGAAGTATAACAAGGACAATATGGTAGTATCGTATAAATCAAATATCAAAAGAAGAAGCATGGGCTTGGGTATTAAATAACACAAGGAAAACTCAAATCCAATATGTCTTGACAATTTTGTGGGTCTAGGCATAGTAAAAAAGAAATGCATGGTTAGTACATGGACATGGACAAGGTTGTTACTTGATTAGTACATGGGTTCTTGTCAACCCAATTTGAAAAAAAGGATATTAAGTGGTGTGTGGAGATTAAAAGTTCAGTTGATTGTGGGTTACATTATGTGCAATGGAGAAAAGTTGTCACATACACTTATGTTTATGCTATATCAGATTGGAGCAATTTGTTTATGCATCAATATGTCAAATATATACAGCATGATCCGGTAAAATATAACTTTCGAATGCTATAGACTGTTAGCTGAAGTAATTATGGATTTTCAAGTAAAAGACTAAAACATCAACTATCTTTTAATCAGATTTCTTGGTGCTCAAAGAATGAATGGTTTTTTGTGTAAAAGAATGGTGTTTTAATCGTTTGGAAAACTAAATAATTAAGCAACTGGATTTGAACAGAAGATAAGTAGGGTCGGTCCAATCCAATTCGAGGCTTGGGGCAAAAATAAAAAATGAGGTCCTTGTTCGTTGACGGTAACTTTTTTTTAGCAAATGTGGTCGGTACCTCCGGAAATTTTATTAATTAAAAATAATAATATATAGTAGTTTGGGACTCCCCACCTATGAAAAGAAAAAGGCCCCTGAGACAGGCTTGAGACAAACAAACAAACAACTACAAATTACAATTTACAAAACAACAAAATAAAGAGGCCATAACAAGCTTTGAACCTTAATACATAAACACAGCAAAAAAAACCTAAAAAAATTTACATTTACGAGCATTTTTAGATGCAAAGTGGTTAATAATAATATCAAGGTTAATATTGTCCAACATATATTTCTCAATGCATAATATAGCCAAACCATTCAATCTTTTTTGTGACATTGATGATCTTAAATAGTTTTCTAATAATTTTAGTTTTGAAAAATTTATTTCTGAGGCTACAGTAACAGGTAAAGTTAACAAAATTCGATATGCAATTAAAACGATTAGATAACAATCTTTAACTTTAACAAATTCTAAAATTCCAACCGCAGACATAACAACATTCGGCAAAGTCATTTGCAATACTTTTAGTTCCGAAAATAGATAATCTAAATCCACATCGCATGAGTTATTATGAGAAAAATTATTTGCAAAACTAGTACAACTTTTTTTAGTTCAATGTCATCCAGTGACTTTAATTTTTTTGAATTATATAAAAATCCAAAACTGTTTTCAAAATTCGTTAATTGCTCAAATCTACTATATAATGAAACGATTGTCGCGTCAACAACAACCATAAAATGAGCATCATTCATCCATTGAGAAATCATCAAATCAGATTCTGAGAAATTACAAAAACAAAAATATAAATCTAATAGACAGAAATCACTTAATGTGACCAAGTCACCACTCGCCAACAATCTGTATTCGGCTTGACTCTTGAGGCTCCAGCAACAACAATACGCCAATCCCTTTGCTTTTAGAAATCAGAATGGGGCACAGGGACAGCAAAACTGCAACATGTAGTGATTCTATAAGATATGAATGTTAACAGAAATAAGACTTAAAACATTAATAACTTAATTTGAATATGAATATGTGATAAGGAAGAGAAGTATACATTGTCGAATGCTTCGGTATGTCATCGGTAATTACTGACGGACTTTTTGCGTAGGTAAAATTCGTGGGTAATTACCCACTTTTCTAGTAGTGTCTTTGTGCTAATTCGATACAGGTTTTATAACATAGAAAACCATTTCACATGAAATAGATAGAAGAATGATGAGAAAAAGGTAGAAGAATGATGAGAAAAAAACATGAAGTTTTCACATGGGGAATGGTGAGTCGGTCCTATTACATACATCATCTTATATGAACAAAATTTGGTGTATCTTCTACACACATCATCATCAAACAAATACCATCATTATGATAAGAACAACATGATTAAGCATTGAAGAACAATAACATTCACGAAAAAAGAAAAATGAAAGACACAACCAAGTATTTCAATGACATAAACAAAGAGGATGAAGAACAAGAGTCCATCTAAGTCTTTGGAGCCTTTGATCTATTGTATTGCCTACTACTCCATTGCTCCGACAACTTCCCATCTCTTTTTCCCTATGTGATCACAAAGATGAATGGAATGAAAAGAACATCAAGTTTCTAGTATTTTTACCATGAGAAGCAGTCGAAGGGTGGTAGCCGGAAGTGAGAACCGCTTGTCACAATAAGAAAGGCGTCAAACGGGGAACTGTATGCCAGAATTGCTTGAAGAGAGTGTTAGAACGGAGCCAAAGAGGGTAAGAAGCTGGGGAGAAAAGAGATGACAATCGGTAGAGCAAGTTAATAGTCTGATTTGCCATCAGAAGCCACTGAAATTAACTGCGAACAGCAAAAAGCAGACGCATGCACAAATGGAAATGTTCAGGGCTGAATGATGGGTAGCGACGACGTCATGCCGTCACAATATGTGAAAGAGAAAACGTTCTTGAATATAATTAAACCGAATAAAGAGATTATTTAATTTAAATTTTTTTAGACGAAATGTCGTCGCTATAGCTTTTCAAAGTGTTAATGGAATATATTCAACTCTATACTGACCACATGGCGCCTCCACAACTCCACCTATATCGACGACATTTTTGTTGTCCAGAAAATGTTTGTTTCTTGTAATGACGGGTTTTCAATGCGCGTGTCTTCTTTAAAATCCGTAAGTAATCACGTTGAAGCTGTCTACCCCAAAATCACTATCTTTAGGCCATCTGGTGTGGTGAGGGGGAAACCTGTTGGGAAGCCAGGGGAAGCCCCCCCCCCCCCCCCACACCACTCGAGGAACCGTTGGAGAACGACTATATAGTCGTTGGGGTTTTAAAAAAAATTTACTAAATTGTTTTACTTATCTATAAACATATACACCACAAACACTATCAAATTTTACCCTAGAAACTATGAAAATGTCATCATCCAGGAAATCTTCTCAAAAATTTTTGAAAGCCTCGAAAAACATATTCTTGCAAACCGAATTTGCGCCGCAACCCTATATACCGCAAATGGAATGACCCATTTTCTCGCCACCACAATTCCAATATTCGCCGATACCATCTACGTTTTACGCTCAATCCCTCTTTAACCCGTTTTTTGGTACACCTAACACCGCTTTCACCGAAGCACAACCCGAGCCTGTCGACGAATCTGATTTTGATTCAAGTGTCAAGGCTGTTCCTGAGACACAAGTTGAATCCGACTCCGATGATACCCCGCTCCAACATAAAATGTTCTAAAAAATCGAGGAAGAAAACTGATCCCGCCCCTCCTTTACCTTGGAGCCTCGAAGAAGAAGTCACTTTAGCAAGGATGTGGGTCGATGTTTCGGAGAATGCCGAGGCCGAAACCGCCCAATCAAAATATCAATTTTGGGAAACTGTTAGAACTTTATTTCATAAGAAATTGGGGGCGTGAACCGTATTGTTCGAAGGATACAATAACAACAAAATTCCGAGATGTAAACAAAGCAGCAATGAATGCATACTCCAAAAAGCATTTATAGTTTATCATTCAGAGAACCAAGGAAAACCGTTTAAATTTATGGGGTTTTGTGAAGTTGTTCGAGCGTACCCGAGATGGAAGGGGGTCCCGGAAGCGACACATGGATCAAAACGATCCAAAATATCGGAGACCCAATACAGGACGTCTTCCGATGCATATGTCGGTTTCAACCTCGATCAAGAAACGGACGAGTTTGAAATGCCCATGAGACGCGACCGAGCGAAAAGCGAAAGTATAAAAAAGTCTTCGAGCTCGGTTAATGATGAGCACATGGATGAAATGAACGAAAAAATTGATAAAATTTGTTCGACTCTTTCGTCTCATGTGAAATTCCAAGAAGAAAGGACATTGAAGATGGAGAAAGTCCGCAAGGACAAACAACGGGCAGTCGACATGCATCTTTTGATGGAACCGACGAACAGTCTCTCCGGACAAGCTTTCGAGATGACCTTGAAGCACAAAGAAGATATTATCAAAAAATATGAATATTAGTTTTTTAGTATTTTTAATTTTAGTTTTAAGTTAGTTTTTATGTTTAATTTATTTTTATTATAATTATTAAGTTATTTGTATGTTTTTTTAATTTTTAAAAATATTAGTATTAATCAAAATTTAAATTTAAATTAATTTTGTTTGTTTTTTAAATTAATTATTTTTTTAATTTAAAAAGTGAACGGAAGTAAGAGGTGGTGATGGGTGACAATTTCCAAGAATGATTGGTGCTGACCGGATATTAGAGTATAAAAATAAGGGGGAGTGAGAGGAAGTAATAAATTGGTCTTGGGTCAAGTTAGCTATATTACGTTGTATAAATAAAAGTTCATCATGTCCCTATATCTCGATTCATCGCTACGATTTTAACAGATCATCTAATACATCATTAACCTTTCAAAACCAAAACCAGCTTTAGTTGTCCATGGTTATACACAAAAATAGCAAATAAGTATGAGACTTTTACCTGTTGTCAAGGGCGGTTCTAGTATTGTGCACTGGGGGGACTGTGCACCGGCTCAACTTAATTTCGCGGGTATTTGTAAAAAAAAAAATTATTTTCTAGTACGTTGCACCCCCTCGAAAAAAAAATGAGACCCATTAATATGAAGATGTAATGAATCGTTTTACCAAAATGAGTATACGAAGATGTGAAATTTAAATAGTACTCGTACTTGTAAGCGTTTTTTTGGTTATTATTATGTACTCGTACTTGTAAACGTTTTTTTAGATATTATTATGTTTGATCGTAAAAAAATTTTTATGTTATTATATATTTACATTCCGGGAAATTTTTTTTTGCACCCCCTAGTGATAATTCCTGAATCCGCCACTGCCTGTTGTACACAAAAATACCAAAACCAGCTTTAGTTGTCCATGTATAAATCTTACCTTTGGAATCATCTCCAAACCCGTTGATCATCTTATCTTCATCATACCATCTAAAGTTTCCTCTGTCATGCAACCAATATGGTTTAGAAAAGAACAATGTAATTAATTTGATAATGAGAGTGTAATACTATATATCTGATATTATTATCACTTGGAAACAGGTTTAAAGATTATATACACTAACACATTATAATAGAGTCGGTAAACTCAAGATAGAATCTTGAAAAGAATTGAAGCTTACATATCATTGGATTTTGTCTATCTTTCTCGAAAAATTAAGGTTGTTTATAACATTTTCTTGTAGAAATAAAGGTCATTTTTGAAAAAGGGACATTTTCCCATGATTTGGCGTATTGCCTTGCATTCCAAATACAAATACATGATGGGCTACAATACATACAAAACCAATTTGGGTTTGGGCCTATACAAATATACATATACTAATACGCCCTAGCAATTTCAGTGGGAGCCGGGAGGTCGTGAATAGAGAAGTGGGGAGTCCTTTTTTGAAGATATTTGCATACTGAAGGCTGGAAGAAACATAAATGACTCCTATATCGGAAATGAGGCATCATTTGATGTGAAAACATTTGTTGTGGTGACATCATTGGTTGTATATTAGAAATGAGTTTTGAGGGTCGAATTATGGTCGATAAGGTGGTGGTGATGAATGATCGTACCCAAAAAAAATTGGAGGGGTAGTGTGTTGGATGAATTTTGATTTTGATACATTGTATGTGTAAAAGTTAGAAAAATTACAGAGAAATTGTGTGTGTAAAATGGTTAAATTGTATGGTGTTTATAGTGGTAAATATATGATTTTTGAAAAACAAATTAAAAAAAAAAACATTTTCAACAGCTAGTAACAACTAGTTTTCAAAGGCAATTCCTCGCCGATTAAGATTGATGTCGGCATCACAGGGCGGTGATGCCCTATGATGCCAACAGTATCCTTCTGCCTATAATGAAAAAAATAATTTTTGAAAGTCATTTATCATGTTATGTCTAAGTCATGACCTAGATACACGTATGCTAATTTGTCCTATTTTGGTGGGATTTTTAGAAGCATCCACGGTAGATTTAGAGTTTCTTGCATGTTGGGAACTTGCTTTTCATTTTTGGAACACTTCAATTGAATTTATAAATTTTTGGTCATTACTATTTTAAAAAATTTAGAGATGTTAATACATCATGTATATTCATAAACGGATAAACCCCTCTCCAGCAACCCATTCCCATAAAACAAATAGAGTCGTTAACCTAATTTTTCTGATAAAATTTAAAGACCTTGCAATTGGATTTTAGACATAAACATTCGTTTTTGTAGTCTTTGAATTATAAGAAGTGATAAATAAGAAGACCATTATAACTTGACAAGTTCTCATTTCATTGAAAATAACGATACACTTACAACATGTTTTGACTTCACTTTGTTACATCAAACTAAAATCATAACTACAAGTAATACTAGCAACAATATTACACTACACATAGTATAAAACACAATCTTTGATCTGCTTCAGTTCAATTCTTCCAAATGACTACATATTAACTACGTTTATCATTTTCTCTTTTCCTAGAAATTAATCAGCTAAATTTTCAACTCTTACAGTTAGAATTCATTGCTAATGCATTACAAATCTTCACAATCTTAATCTTGTATTGCTAATGCATTACAAATCTTCACAATCTTAATCTTGTTCAGCCGGTTATGCATAGCAGAGAGGATGAACCTATACCACTTATTTGGAAGCTTTGTATTTATTTTCTCAAAATATGAGCAATGCTTTGTTGCATCATGTACTAAAATTTATAAATCTTAGTAAAACAGCAAATTTAAACTAGTGCCACTATACACATCTCTTGTTCCACCCCTTTGATATTAATCAAATCATATTTGATAATTTAATCATGTAATAACAAAATTTAATAAGGATGTCTCCACTGGTTAACCTCTCAATATCTTTTTTAATTTTGTTGTATCAGATTTTCATTAACCTTTTTGATCAAAAAGTATTGTTATAAACTGTAACGCCAAAACTTATTTTATTATGTAATAATAATAAAAAGGACAAATTGGTCATTTTACCTCAAAAGGGTAATTTGGTCTTTTTGACAGAAAAGGACTTGTTTGGTAATAATATTTTGAGTCTTGGACTTAAAATGTTATAATAATCTTATTTTGTCATAAATTGTATGGATTGTGGCAAAAGTTTAGTAAATGCAACTTCAAGGACCAAAATGTAAATTCTGGAAGTATAAATAGTGGGACAAGCTCTCTCACATGTGCAGAAGTTTGGAGAGACGGGAGAGGGTTTTTCTGGAGCGATCATATCAATTTCTTGAAGAAATCTTGAAGATTAAAGCTTGGATTTCGAATATAGGCTTGGAATTGAAGAATTGGAGGCTTGGGAGGTAAGTGTTCCAAGTTTTAGCCTATGTTGTTATTGAGGAATTTTATAGAAACTGAAATGTACAATTTCAGTTATGAAATCATGTGATAAGTAGCTTAATACTTCCATTAAGTCATGCTAATAAAGACTTAATTCAAGGAAATGGAAGTAGGTTGCTATTGTTCAAGAATTGAGATTTTGACCAAAAAACCCTAGATGATGAATTCTTGTAATAAACTTGGTTCTAATGGTTTATAATGATTTTTGGATGCTATATTGACTGAAAGAAATCATTAGAAGCAAGTAGAATTCAATAATTTCGGTTTTGGATCAAAAATGCAAAAACGGGATTTTGTGAAAATGGGTTTGAATTTGATTCCCCAATGGTTTAAAACTTGTTATTAGTTAAAGGTTTTGGTATTGGAACAATTCCTAGTGATTAAGTCGAGTAATAAGGACTTAATAAAGGAAAATGGAATTTTCAAGCACAAAATCGGAGCTCACTGTCTGCATTCCCCAGCGCTCGCGACGCGACGGCCAAGGCCTCGGTCGCGACGCGAGGGTGCAGCAGCAATGCAGAAATCCTCTGTTAAATTTTAGTGCAATTTCCAAATGTGATTTTGGTGCTAGGATTATCCGATTGACCTGAAATTTTAAACATAGGTTTATTATGTTGTAAAACTTCATGGAAAATTATCGGAATACGAATACGATCTCCCGAAAGTACTGTAGTAGAATACGTGTATTTCGGGAAGTGTATTAATTTTTATACCAATGGTTAATGCTTGGAATTAGTCTTATATTAGACTCTTGTGCACTAGAACCAACTGAAATGGTATATTAACCTATAATCATTGTGAAATAATGAAATTATAGGTACGGGACAAAATCTTACAAAGTTCGTTTCAAAGCAAGGAACAACAAACGCTAGTTGTAGTAATCCTTCAGGTGAGTAATCTCACTGTTATCTGTTGTGGTAAATGTTATATGAGCAGCTGCAGATGAATATGATTTAAGGGACAGGAATAACAGATTTTCACGATTTAAGATATGACAAGACCAGATAAGCCGTGAGTCTGTTATAGACAAGAACGGAACTGTGAGTCAATATATCTTTGTAAACTGTTACATAGACAACAGCGGGCTTACCCGTGAGTCTAGGCAACAGCGGGCTAACCCGTGAGCCGCGGTTTATTTTGATGAGCCAGATTTATATAGACAACAGCGGGCTTACTCGTGAGTCTAGGCAACAGCGGGCTAACCCGTGAGCCATGGCAACAGCGGGCTAACTGATAGGTGTATAATTATACACCTTTTTATATGTTTATTTACCTTTTTCAACATCGTTTATCACCTTTAAAACGTGCTATACGCATGTTTTCGGTCTAATGTGTTCATTTTGGAGCAAAAGCCATTTGTTTGCATAAAATGGTATGTTTTGCAGGCATTAAAAAATATGGACCACCATACAATGTCAAAAGGAAGCCTCACGCCAAATTTCAAGGAAATCGGACAAGAGACGGAGAAAATAGCCCGAAAAACCCCTGCCTCACTGACACGAGTCGTGTGATTTTATACACTAAAAACACACGAGTCGTGTTCCACCTGGAATGACAAAATGGCAATGTACTTTCAATACACACGAGTCGTGTGGTTTGTAAACCTACAAACACACGAGTCGTGTCTGCACTGTAAGCCATGTGCAGCAGGAATCTTCCAGCAAATCAACTTTTGAAGCATGGGATTTTCATCATTTGATTAGTCCGATCTGAGATCTCTCCAGGGCCATTTGAGGACTATAAATAGAGCATTTGGGAGGAGCTAATGACACACTTGAATACAATCAAACATCACTTGATACACTTAGATACTTTCTCTTTTTCTTGCATTTCTAGTTAGTTTTAATGTCTTTAATGGCAATTATGCAGATTTTAGTCAACATGAGTGGCTAAATCTCATAACATTCGGCTTTTAGTCATGTATCTTTCTAGTCATTAATATTTATGCTTGGATTGAAGTTTTGAAGTTATTAAAACTGTTTTGGTTTAGTTTTGTCATTTAAATTTTATTACAAATTTGGTCCCTGTTTTGGAATTTAGCCGATCACTATATTCCGATAGTTGACCAATTATAGTTAGATGTATTTTCAATTGTTTTGAGGATCATTGTTAGTAACATCTTAGAAGTAACTTCACTTGTTAAAGCTTGACACGAGAGATCAATCAAGCTCTTAATAAGTAAAGAACTAACAAAAGAACATAAAGCATCACTCTTGGTCAATTTTAGCATTAATCACTAGTTGACCATTGTGTTGCGCATACCTTTTATAGAATTTAAGTGCTAATCCTTGTTCTATATTAGTGATGCATGTTTCTTTTGTCCCGGTTAATTTCTATGTCTTAAATTACATGCTTATTCTTAGTTCCTTCATCTAAAGGGACGGAATATTGAATTTGGATTAAAGCTCGCATATTTAAGTGGTATCTTGTCTCGGTTGAGATACATCTATCTCTTCAAGATGACCATTGAGGTATTTACTTATATATGAGAAAACAATACTTCTTTCACAAATAGAGACCATTGAAGTATTGAGCATATTAATTTGGATTTCTTCTAAGTTGATGTGTTATTGTCATTTTTCCATTGACAAGAACCATTACTTAACTCTTAATTTCATTCAAGTATGAATATGCGACAAGATTGATTAGACTAGAAGCCGAATGTCCGTTTTATTATATTAATCACATTCTTATTAATTTTTTGTGTTTATCAAGCGACTTGACAAATCCCCCCTTGAACTTTATATTTCTTTGTCCCAATCTCTAAGAGTGTGAAAACTTGGCAAGAGATTACTCGCATCAATTCCCTTGGGTTCGACTCGTACCACTACTATACTATTCTTAATTGAAGAGTATTTAGAGGTCTTTTGACATTTCACAGTTTCTGTCCCATCATTAAAAACTGCATCCATTTTACATTACTCTTTTATTTGTTTGGTAATTCGACGGCCAACAAATTGGCGCCGTTGCCGGGGAATTGGCTTATGATTAACTCTTTATGCCCAGATCTGATCGAACAGGTACACCTCTTGAGATCAACAAGGAAATCGAAAAAACTGCAAAAATATTAAGAAAACAAACCAAACTTCGAAAGAAGCTTGATTACCAAAAATCTCACACTACATCAACACTCTCTCCTACGCCACCTTCTACTTCTACTTCTACTCCTATTTCTGATTTTTCTACTAATCCATTAAAAATGGGTGACGAAGAAAAGACCTTAAGACAATGGGGTGCCCGAAAAGATACACAACAACCTTTGTGTATAAATTATCCCAATGTGGAGAATTTTGAGCTAAAGTCCGGGCTCATACACTTACTTCCAACCTTTAGAGGTTTGGAAAATGAAGACCCCCATAAATTCCTTAAGGAGTTTCATGTGGTATGTTCGGGTATGAAACCGCATAATGTGACCGAGGACCAAATCAAGCTAAGGGCATTCCCCTTTGCTCTTTACGATGCCGCCAAAGAATGGTTGTACTATCTCCCACCGGGGACGATAACAACATGGAACGACATTGCTCAAGCATTCCTTGACAAATACTTCCCGGAGCCAAAAGCTTCGAGCATACGTAGAGAAATTCTCACCGTACACCAAGGACGAAGAGAGTCCTTGCACACATATTGGGAGAGGTTTAAGAAACTTTGCTCTCGGTGCCCACAACACGGTTTGTCGGAGCACCAACTTCTCCAATACTTTTGTGAAGGCCTATCTCACCTTGATAGGCGAATTATCAATGCTTCAAGCGGTGGAGCCTTACTAGACAAGACTCCGTCCCAAATCCGGGCCTTAATTGCAACTTTGGCCGAAGACTCGAAGCATTCGATCGGGGAAGATGAATGGTATCCCGACCCTCCACGAGGAGAAAAACAAGTAAGTACCCGTCTTATTGAAACTCAATTAAATGAATTAACAAAAGCCGTTATTTTGTTAACAAAAGAGAGAGGGATCGAACCAAAGGCAAGAGCTTGTGGAATTTGCCTCCAACACGGTCATCCAACCGACATGTGTCCATCCTTACAAGATGAAAACGAGCATGTAAATGCTATGGGTGACCACGTGGGACAAAATTCCAGGAATTTTGACAACAATCAATCGTGGAGAAATGCGCAACCAAGATCTCAATATCAACCACGATACCCACAACCACAACATGCCGCACCACGAAACCCCTCAGGTATGTCTTTAGAGGAGATTGTCTCTAATTTGGCTAAAAATACAATATCTTTTCAGCAAGAGACAAGGGCAAGCATCCAAAACTTGGAGCAACAAATGACACAACTTGCAACAACGGTTGGCAAGTTGGAAAGTAGGCTAGATACTAAATTGCCAGCCCAAACGGAAGCAAACCCAAGGCACAATGTGAGTGCCATCTCCCTTAGAAGCGGGAAGGTTTGCAAAGATCCAATTGTGCCCGAGGATGCTGAAAAAGAGGGCACGAAACAAGCGGAGCCACCAATCCATACTCCATCACCTCCTTTCCCTTCAAGATTCTTGGAATCAAAGAAAGAAAGGGAAGATCGAGAAATCATGGCCACATTCCGCAAGGTGGAGGTAAATATTCCCTTACTTGAGGCTATTAAACAAGTTCCAAGATATGCTAAGTTCCTTAAGGAACTTTGCACATCTAAAAAGAAACTCAAAGGGGATGAAACAATAAAAGTCAACGAGAATGTCTCGGCGATCATACAAAAAAGATTGCCACCAAAATACAAGGATCCGGGCGTATTCACGGTCCCTTGTAAATTGGGGGACACATACATACCGAGAGCCATGCTTGATCTCGGTGCCTCTATCAATGTTCTACCACTTTCAATTTTCAAAAACTTAAAGAAAGGAACATTGAAACGTACCGGTGTCGTTATTCAATTGGCCGATAAGTCTACGGTACGTCCGAAAGGCGTATTGGAAGACATATTAGTACAAGTGAATAACTTGGTTTTTCCCGCTGACTTTTATGTCGTCGATATGGGAGATGACGACTCACCGAATTCAAGTTCTACACTCTTAGGGAGACCATTCCTAAAAACATCGAGAACAAAAATTGATGTTTTTAATGGTACCCTATCTATGGAATTCGATGGTGAGGTTGTAACCTTTAATATCGATCAATCCACCCGCTACCCGAGTGATGTGCCTCCCGAAGACCTAAGGGAAAATGATTCATTGTTGCCAAATGAACATACAATATCTAACAATAATTTAGTGGCAATGGTTTCAATGAACGAAACAACAATTGGATTTATTGAAGAGTCCAAGCCTGTGGATCGCCATGATCATCAACACAATGATCTGGATTTGCAAAATAGAGATCCACCTCCTATACCAAAACAAGCGAGAAACAAACACCGTCTCAAACGGTTCACCGAGTGTTTCATTACCAATCAAGGAGTGGACATAGAGGAATGTCCAGGGTAAAACTTTCCTAAGCCCCCGTGTATGAGTCCTAAAGCTCAAACAAGGGCCCGTGTCGAGCCAAAGACTTTAAACAAGTGCGCTTCTCGGGAGGCAACCCGATTTTCATTTTACGGTATTTGTGTGCTTCGTTTTCGCGTGTTTTAACATGTTTTTATTTGATTTTTTTTACTTTTCGGTGTTTTTAATGTATAATAAAGTGTACGGAAGTGTCGGAAAAATTTTGGAGTCACCGAGCGAAAAAATAAAAAATCGAAATTTTTTTTCCTTAACAGAAGATATACACGAGTCGTGTCTTTTGTAAGGCTAAAAACACACGAGTCGTGTTCGGTAAAAATCAAGAAAGCTCAAATCATTACACACGAGTCGTGTGTTTTTCTTCACTGAAACAACACGAGTCGTGTTCATCCTGGACAGCATAAGATCAGTTCATGTGACTTATTCATTTGCACGAACAAAACACAACTCTTTGCTCTCGGGTTTCTCTCGGCCGACACACACAAAACCACCCAAAAATCTTCATTTTCAACCGTTTTAAGCTCCAAATGTATGTTTCTTTTGCTATAATTCATCTTTCTAACACTTATATTGCATCAAATCAAAGATTTATCCATGAAATCATCAAAAATCAAGAAATCTTCAAAAACCTAGTTTTTGAGAAATCTTAAAATTGATGATTATTGTTTGAAATATGTGATCTATTATGTTATATTAGTGTTCCTATGATGTATTATGGCTTGATTACCTAGAAATTAACATGATTAGGGCAAAATCTCCCAAATTGGGGAAGAACACCAAGAACCCTAATTTTTCTTGAAATTTTGAATTAGATGAAATTGTTCTAATCCATTGCACATACAAGCTTGTGGATGTGCAATGTGGTGTGTATTGAGCTTTGAAACATCCATTTCATCCAAAATTCAAGATGGTGAATTTTGTCCCAATCATGATAAATTCAACCTTTTTAGCTTAATTTTGAATTAATGAATCATATGATGCTCTCTATATCACAGGAATACAAAGCTAAAACATTGTCAAATGTATAAATTCCTTGATGATTCATAACTTGGGTGTTGTTTTTTGCTAATTTTTGGTTGTGCAGATTGAAATGGCCTTGGAAACTTACAGGAAAAGGTCCAGAGATGGTGCTTCAAGTTCGCGACAAAGGAGCGACTCTCCCCCCCGTATTGATGGTGTCCGATTCTCGGACACCCCCCGCCACCTCCAGGACCACAGTAGACTTCCCGCAAGCTTCGAGGACGACGCTTATTTCTAAGCTTGTGGAGGTATAACGATGTTAGATGCTAGCATTTTTCGCTTCTATATTATTTTCTTCTTTTTATCGAAAATCTTGAAAAACTAAAACAAAAATTTTTATGTGTGTTTAAAACTTTTGTTATTTATCGCATTTCTTTTCTTACCCTCGTGAAAACTAATGATTGTTAAATTATGTTAGATGCTAGCATTTTTCGCTTCTATATTATTTTCTTCTTTTTATCGAAAATCTTGAAAAACTAAAACAAAAATTTTTATGTGTGTTTAAAACTTTTGTTATTTATCGCATTTCTTTTCTTACCCTCGTGAAAACTAATGATTGTTAAATTATGTTGCATCATTATTTTCAATGTTATGGTTGCCTATCTACCTTGTGGTTGAAATTTTTTTCACTTTGCAAAATTTTAGATTATGTTAAAAAACTTTTGTTTGTCAAATGTACTTAGCATACACACGTATGAACAGTTTATAAGACATCTATTTTAACTGAATCTATTTTTTGCAAGAACAGCAATACAAGATGCAGATACCCCGTGAGAATCTCAATGTGTGCAATCGACTTGGTTAATGTTACAGGTTTTGCCTTCGTAATCACACTTTGACCAGCACCTTTGTTTCTAACATGTCAATTCCAAATCTTCCGAAATTTCATATCATTTTGTCTTGACCAAATTGGTCCTTCTTAAACAAAAATTTTGAAATTATTATTCGTTCAATAATTCTAATTTCAAAAGCAAAATCTTTACATTTGTATATCGAGTCAAATAAATGGTGAAATTCCAGAAATATTTTGTTTGGTTCTAAAAAATTGGTTTAAAAAAAAATATATATATATAAAAAAATATATATATATATAAAAAAAAAAAATAAAACCAAGAACCAAACATGTGTGATAATTAAATAAACTTCCAAAAAAATAGAATAAAGCGAAAATGGCTTTTGAAAATAATTGCCAAACGATTTTACTCATTTCAAAGAAAATCCAAAAATAGAGTGTTTTTCCTTTTGTATTTGTATTACATTTATCGAGTTGTAATTTATTGTATTTATAATTTTGGAAGATCATTTATTTGAATTGACAAGTTTCAATAAAGGTGGTCAATGTGATAATTGAGGCAAAGTCATATTAATATGAGTCCAAGTTCGACATCCGAGTGTAAACACCACCCTAATTCCATATGAGTGACGGAATACATTTGTGAGTCGCAATCAGCGAATTGTGTGCAGATATGAGAAGAGCGAAAAATTGTGAGCACTGACCTTGTATTGTGTTGCTCTTGCTAAACACGGTGAAAGTCACGGTAGTGGTGTTATAATCAATATATGACGTGGCTATGCTATTGTTTAACGAATATTTGTTTCTTAGTACAATCTACTATTTCACAAATGTGAAATTTTAGGCAAATACAGGGACGATATGTTAACCATATCATTGCTAATGATAATGTGGCGCAATTTGACATAAAAAGGTTTCACACTTTCTTTTTGTTTTCCTTCTTT
Organism: Cichorium intybus; assembly: GCA_023525715.1. Lineage (NCBI taxonomy): Eukaryota > Viridiplantae > Streptophyta > Magnoliopsida > Asterales > Asteraceae > Cichorium > Cichorium intybus. The sequence continues at coordinate 136,287,651 of CM042011.1, read as the reverse complement.
CACCCATTAGTCTAAGATTTTCTTGTTTTCTTTGAGGACAAAGAAGAGTTTAAGCTTGTGGATGTTTGATAGGTGTATAATTATACACCTTTTTATATGTTTATTTACCTTTTTCAACATCGTTTATCACCTTTAAAACGTGCTATACGCATGTTTTCGGTCTAATGTGTTCATTTTGGAGCAAAAGCCATTTGTTTGCATAAAATGGTATGTTTTGCAGGCATTAAAAAATATGGACCACCATACAATGTCAAAAGGAAGCCTCACGCCAAATTTCAAGGAAATCGGACAAGAGACGGAGAAAATAGCCCGAAAAACCCCTGCCTCACTGACACGAGTCGTGTGATTTTATACACTAAAAACACACGAGTCGTGTTCCACCTGGAATGACAAAATGGCAATGTACTTTCAATACACACGAGTCGTGTGGTTTGTAAACCTACAAACACACGAGTCGTGTCTGCACTGTAAGCCATGTGCAGCAGGAATCTTCCAGCAAATCAACTTTTGAAGCATGGGATTTTCATCATTTGATTAGTCCGATCTGAGATCTCTCCAGGGCCATTTGAGGACTATAAATAGAGCATTTGGGAGGAGCTAATGACACACTTGAATACAATCAAACATCACTTGATACACTTAGATACTTTCTCTTTTTCTTGCATTTCTAGTTAGTTTTAATGTCTTTAATGGCAATTATGCAGATTTTAGTCAACATGAGTGGCTAAATCTCATAACATTCGGCTTTTAGTCATGTATCTTTCTAGTCATTAATATTTATGCTTGGATTGAAGTTTTGAAGTTATTAAAACTGTTTTGGTTTAGTTTTGTCATTTAAATTTTATTACAAATTTGGTCCCTGTTTTGGAATTTAGCCGATCACTATATTCCGATAGTTGACCAATTATAGTTAGATGTATTTTCAATTGTTTTGAGGATCATTGTTAGTAACATCTTAGAAGTAACTTCACTTGTTAAAGCTTGACACGAGAGATCAATCAAGCTCTTAATAAGTAAAGAACTAACAAAAGAACATAAAGCATCACTCTTGGTCAATTTTAGCATTAATCACTAGTTGACCATTGTGTTGCGCATACCTTTTATAGAATTTAAGTGCTAATCCTTGTTCTATATTAGTGATGCATGTTTCTTTTGTCCCGGTTAATTTCTATGTCTTAAATTACATGCTTATTCTTAGTTCCTTCATCTAAAGGGACGGAATATTGAATTTGGATTAAAGCTCGCATATTTAAGTGGTATCTTGTCTCGGTTGAGATACATCTATCTCTTCAAGATGACCATTGAGGTATTTACTTATATATGAGAAAACAATACTTCTTTCACAAATAGAGACCATTGAAGTATTGAGCATATTAATTTGGATTTCTTCTAAGTTGATGTGTTATTGTCATTTTTCCATTGACAAGAACCATTACTTAACTCTTAATTTCATTCAAGTATGAATATGCGACAAGATTGATTAGACTAGAAGCCGAATGTCCGTTTTATTATATTAATCACATTCTTATTAATTTTTTGTGTTTATCAAGCGACTTGACAAATCCCCCCTTGAACTTTATATTTCTTTGTCCCAATCTCTAAGAGTGTGAAAACTTGGCAAGAGATTACTCGCATCAATTCCCTTGGGTTCGACTCGTACCACTACTATACTATTCTTAATTGAAGAGTATTTAGAGGTCTTTTGACATTTCACAGTTTCTGTCCCATCATTAAAAACTGCATCCATTTTACATTACTCTTTTATTTGTTTGGTAATTCGACGGCCAACACTAACCCGTGAGCCACATTTGATCTTGTATTGTGTGATAATACATGTTTGACCTTGTATAGAGAAATTTTATTCTTATACATGTTATTATTCGTTTGATTACTCATTGGGCTTTATAGCTCACAGTTTGGTTGATATGTCCCTGCAGGTGAGCGTGACCCTGCCAAGGGAAAAGACAAAGTCCGTGACTGAGGACTTAGCATTTGAAGTAACGACCCGGCTTGAAGAATGTATAATATTTATGTATTGTACTTCGTGATACACTTGTACTCGTATTTTGTTAACTAATACCCCCTACTCATGGTTTTTATTGTAAAATATTTGGTTTGAAAAACAAAAATTTTTGGGGTGTTTTTGTTAATAAGTCGGGTGTTACAAGTTGGTATCAGAGCCGTGGTTTAAGTGAACTAGGTGTCTTAGATTAGATCCCTGGACTTAAACCTTGAGAGAAGCACAGATAATTGGACTGTTATATATATATAGGTTGTTACTATATATGTAATCTAATGGTTTGTTGAAATCTTGAAGTATGAGAAATACACGAAGCAATCCTACCGGTGTGAACTCACGTGGAACTGCAAGAAGTGGACCAGCTAGGTCACGTGGAACTGCAAGAAGTGGACCAGCTAGGTCACGCGGCTCTGTTGGGCGAAGAGCACCAGCAAGGGAACCGGTGGGACAAAATCCACCTGATATACGAGCCATTGTGGAAGAAGTGGTTAGGCAGATGATGCCAGCATTATCAAATAATCCCAACCCGAGTGGCAATCCTAATCCGAGTGCCAATCCGGATCCTACTGAAGAGGCTGCAAAAAGTGTTCATGACAGGCAGCCAGAAAATGAAAGCCAGGGAGAAAGTCGGGCCCGGGCAGCAAAAGAAACACAAGGTGGGGAAGCCTCTGCAAGGAAAGTTGGGTGTACTTATAAGTCGTTCCTTGGTTGTAAACCAAAGGAATTCTCGGGGACAGATGATCCAGTCAAGGCTATGGAATGGATCATGCATATGGAAAAGGTGTTCCGAGTAAGCAAGTGTGCGGATGAAGATAAAGTGGAATTTGCCACGAACCAACTGACAAGCGGCGCACTACATTGGTGGCAAACCTACTATAGATCACTGAATCTTGATTCGTCCCAATCGATACCTTGGGAGCAATTCAAGACAAACTTCAATGAAGAATATTGCTCGGAGGTAGCTGTTCAGAAGTTGGAAGATGAATTCCTGCATTTGGAACAGGGTTCCAAATCTGTTCAGGAATATACTCTTAGTTTTCTGGAGAAAGCTAGGTTTGCGGAGCACCATATCTACACTGAAAAGAGAAAGATTGACAAGTATGTTCGGGGGCTGACAACCCGAATTAGAGAAATTGTGCAACCGTTGAAACTAACTACCTTCCGACAAGTGGTGGATCGAGCCACAGAAAGAGAAACAGAATTGAAGCGGCAGGAAGATGAAAAGAAAGTTATGGAAACGAAACGAAAGGCGGAAGACCAAGGTTGGACGCCTCAGAAAAAGTCACAACAATCCGGTTCTAAGGGGAAGGGCCAGAAAGATGAAGGAAGGTGGTGCGAAAAATGCAGAAAAAGGCACACGGGCAGTTGTCGCAGTGATACTGGGTCAGTTAGCTGCCGAAATTGTGGAAAGACGGGTCATTCTACACGGGACTGTCGGGCGGACCGTAGGTGTTTCCAATGCGGGGCTACAGATCATATCCGCCTAAATTGTCCCCAACTGAAATCTGGTGTATATAGTGAAAGGCCCAGGGATGATCAAGTGGGAAAGAAAGAAGAGCCGAAGAACAGGGGACGACCAGTGGCCTCACGAGCGTTCCAGATGACTGTGGAAGAAGCCCGTGAGAAGACGGATGTGGTGACAGGTATTTTCACTCTCAATACCATACCTGTATATGTTATTTTTGATCCGGGAGCCACTCACTGTTTTGTATCGGAATCTTTATTGCCTCGCTTGAATGTACCTTTAACACCGATGGATGAAAGCTTAGAAGTAGCTATAGCAGACGGCCGATATGTCTGGGTTTCTGAACATATGGAAGGTTGTCAACTTAAAATCTACGGGACCGTTTTCCCTATAGATTTGAAGCCGATGACTACCAACGAATTTGGTGTAATTGTGGGAATGGATTGGTTAGCAACGAATTATGCTAACGTGGATTGCAGAAATAAAAGTATTACAGTGCTATCACCGGAAGGGGAATGGATGAAAATTCAAGGTGAACGACCTCGGTTACGAATGCCAGTTATCTCCTTTGCTCAGGCCCGAAGCTGTATCAGTAAAGGAGGGATGTCCTATTTGGCTTATGTGTCGGTAGCTCAACCGATTAAAGTGGGGGTAGCGAATGTGAATGTGGTGAACGAGTTCCCAGATGTGTTTCCAGACGAACTTCCAGGGTTGCCACCAGATCGACAGGTTGAGTTCACGATTGAACTAATTCCGGGAGCTGCTCCTGTTGCTCGAGCTCCATACCGTTTAGCACCTTCAGAGATGGTGGAACTGCGGAAGCAACTGGAAGAATTGTTAGACAGGGGTTTTATCAGACCGAGTACATCACCTTGGGGAGCCCCTATTCTGTTTGTCAAGAAGAAAGATGGGTCAATGCGTATGTGTATTGACTATCGGGAACTAAACAAGATCACTGTGAAGAACAAGTACCCGCTACCCAGAATAGACGACTTGTTCGACCAGCTACAGGGTGCGTCCTATTTTTCCAAGATTGATCTGAGGTCAGGATACCACCAGTTGAAGATAAGGGAGTCAGACATTCCGAAAACAGCTTTCCGAACGAGATACGGTCACTATGAGTTTTTGGTGATGCCTTTTGGGTTAACCAATGCTCCAGCCGTATTCATGGATCTTATGAACCGGGTGTGCCGACCGTTCCTTGATACCTCGGTGATAGTGTTTATAGACGACATCTTGGTGTATTCAAGAAGTCAAACCGAGCATGAAGTGCACCTGCGACAAGTATTGGAGTTGCTTCGTCGAGAAAAGCTGTATGCTAAATTTTCCAAGTGTGAATTCTGGTTAAGAGAAGTCCAATTCCTTGGCCATGTAATCAATGCTGAAGGGGTGAAAGTCGACCCAGCAAAATTTGAAGCCGTGATGAAGTGGGAACCGCCTCGGAGTCCAACTGAAGTACGAAGTTTTCTTGGTTTGGCAGGCTATTATAGAAGATTTGTCGAGAATTTCTCCTCTATAGCTGTCCCATTGACCAAGTTGACTAAGAAAGGTGAAAAATTTACTTGGGCTGCAGAGCAGCAAGAAGCATTCCAGAAATTGAAACAAGCTTTATGTGAGGCACCGGTGTTAGTACTACCACAAAGCGGAGAAGAGTATGTAATCTACAGCGATGCTTCAAGAATAGGCCTTGGGTGTGTTTTAATGCAAAAAGGTCGAGTCATAGCATATGCGTCCCGCCAATTAAAAGATGCTGAAAAGAAGTATCCAGTTCATGATTTGGAATTAGCTGCGGTGGTTCTAGCGTTGAAGTTGTGGAGACATTATTTATATGATGTAAAGTTTGTTATTTACACTGATCATAAGAGCCTGAAGTATCTTTTTGACCAGAAAGAGCTCAGCATGAGACAGCAAAGGTGGATGGACCTGTTGAAAGACTTTGACTGTGAAATTCAATACCACCCTGGTAAGGCGAATGTGGTGGCAGATGCTTTAAGCCGAAAAGAAGCTCCTCTGAAAGTTACATCCGCGTGTATGGGTGTAGTGAGCCGGTTACCAGGATTGATTCGTTTGGCACAAGAGGAAGCGTGTAAGCCGGTGAATGTAAAAAGCGAAAGAATGGTTGGATATTTGAAGCATCTAGAAGAAAATGCTCAGAAATTGAAGACATTCAGAGGACGAATATGGGTTCCAAAACAAGGAGAAGCGCGGAATTTACTTCTAGAAGATAGCCATTATAGCCGATATGCAGTTCATCCGGGCAGTACCAAGATGTATCGGACGTTAAAACCGATGTATTGGTGGCCTGGAATGAAGAGGGACATTGGAAGATATGTGGAAAGATGTTTGACTTGTCTGCAAGTTAAGTCAAATCATCAGAAACCGTATGGGGAAATACAACCATTGCCGATTCCGGAGAAGAAATGGGACCATATTACCATGGATTTTGTAACAAAGTTGCCGCGGACACCGCGAGGTTATGATTCCATATGGGTAATTGTGGATCGATTGACCAAATCGGCACAGTTCATACCATATAAAGAAAAGTACAGAGTAGATCAACTGGCGAAAATCTACATTGATGAAGTGATTTGTCGGCATGGATTTCCTGCATCGATTGTATCGGACCGAGATAGTAGATTTACTTCTCATTTTTGGCAGAGTCTTCAAGAGCAACTGGGTACGAAAGTACTTATGAGTACCGCATATCACCCGCAGACCGATGGTCAGAGTGAAATAACAATACAAACTTTGGAAGATATGTTGAGGACTTGTGTCATAGACTTCGGTGGAAGCTGGGAAGATCATTTGCCTTTAGTGGAATTCGCGTACAATAACAGCTATCATTCCAGCATTCAGATAGCCCCGTATGAAGCATTGTATGGAGCACCGTGCCGTACTCCAACCTGCTGGACTGAAGTTGGGGAAAAGCCGTTGGCTGGACCCGAAATTGTAGCACAGACTGAAGAAAAGATCAAACTAATACGCGAAAACTTGAAGGTAGCTCAAAATCGGCAGAAACAGTATGCAGACAAGCGGGTGAAACCGATAAAATTCCAAGTAGGAGATATGGTTATGCTCAAAGTATCCCCTTGGAAGGGCTTAATTCGTTTTGGGAAGAAAGGGAAGTTGAGTCCTCGCTTCATTGGACCTTTCCGTATATCCCAAAGAGTTGGAGCCGTGGCGTATCGATTGGAATTACCTGATGAACTTCATGGTATACATGATGTATTCCATGTGTCCCATTTGAGAAAAACGTTGTTTGATAAGTCTCAACATATACCTCTTGCTGAAATTGAGGTGGATGAAAAGCTGAGATACCCGGAACAACCTGAGCGGGTGTTAGACCGCAAGATAAGACAGCTGCGAAACAAGAAGATTAGCATGGTGAAAGTCCTTTGGCGTCATCACAAAGGTTCCGACATGACATGGGAGACCGAAAGTGAAATGCGGGAGAAATATCCTCAACTTTTTGTATGATTTCGGGGACGAAATCTCTTAAAGGAGGGGAGAATTTGTAACGCCAAAACTTATTTTATTATGTAATAATAATAAAAAGGACAAATTGGTCATTTTACCTCAAAAGGGTAATTTGGTCTTTTTGACAGAAAAGGACTTGTTTGGTAATAATATTTTGAGTCTTGGACTTAAAATGTTATAATAATCTTATTTTGTCATAAATTGTATGGATTGTGGCAAAAGTTTAGTAAATGCAACTTCAAGGACCAAAATGTAAATTCTGGAAGTATAAATAGTGGGACAAGCTCTCTCACATGTGCAGAAGTTTGGAGAGACGGGAGAGGGTTTTTCTGGAGCGATCATATCAATTTCTTGAAGAAATCTTGAAGATTAAAGCTTGGATTTCGAATATAGGCTTGGAATTGAAGAATTGGAGGCTTGGGAGGTAAGTGTTCCAAGTTTTAGCCTATGTTGTTATTGAGGAATTTTATAGAAACTGAAATGTACAATTTCAGTTATGAAATCATGTGATAAGTAGCTTAATACTTCCATTAAGTCATGCTAATAAAGACTTAATTCAAGGAAATGGAAGTAGGTTGCTATTGTTCAAGAATTGAGATTTTGACCAAAAAACCCTAGATGATGAATTCTTGTAATAAACTTGGTTCTAATGGTTTATAATGATTTTTGGATGCTATATTGACTGAAAGAAATCATTAGAAGCAAGTAGAATTCAATAATTTCGGTTTTGGATCAAAAATGCAAAAACGGGATTTTGTGAAAATGGGTTTGAATTTGATTCCCCAATGGTTTAAAACTTGTTATTAGTTAAAGGTTTTGGTATTGGAACAATTCCTAGTGATTAAGCCGAGTAATAAGGACTTAATAAAGGAAAATGGAATTTTCAAGCACAAAATCGGAGCTCACTGTCTGCATTCCCCAGCGCTCGCGACGCGACGGCCAAGGCCTCGGTCGCGACGCGAGGGTGCAGCAGCAATGCAGAAATCCTCTGTTAAATTTTAGTGCAATTTCCAAATGTGATTTTGGTGATAGGATTATCCGATTGACCTGAAATTTTAAACATAGGTTTATTATGTTGTAAAACTTCATGGAAAATTATCGGAATACGAATACGATCTCCCGAAAGTACTGTAGTAGAATACGTGTATTTCGGGAAGTGTATTAATTTTTATACCAATGGTTAATGCTTGGAATTAGTCTTATATTAGACTCTTGTGCACTAGAACCAACTGAAATGGTATATTAACCTATAATCATTGTGAAATAATGAAATTATAGGTACGAGACAAAATCTTACAAAGTTCGTTTCAAAGCAAGGAACAACAAACGCTAGTTGTAGTAATCCTTCAGGTGAGTAATCTCACTGTTATCTGTTGTGGTAAATGTTATATGAGCAGCTGCAGATGAATATGATTTAAGGGACAGGAATAACGGATTTTCACGATTTAAGATATGCCAAGACCAGATAAGCCGTGAGTCTGTTATAGACAAGAACGGAACTGTGAGTCAATATATCTTTGTAAACTGTTACATAGACAACAGCGGGCTTACCCGTGAGTCTAGGCAACAGCGGGCTAACCCGTGAGCCGCGGTTTATTTTGATGAGCCAGATTTATATAGACAACAGCGGGCTTACTCGTGAGTCTAGGCAACAGCGGGCTAACCCGTGAGCCATGGCAACAGCGGGCTAACCCGTGAGCCACATTTGATCTTGTATTGTGTGATAATACATGTTTGACCTTGTATAGAGAAATTTTATTCTTATACATGTTATTATTCGTTTGATTACTCATTGGGCTTTATAGCTCACAGTTTGGTTGATATGTCCCTGCAGGTGAGCGTGACCCTGCCAAGGGAAAAGACAAAGTCCGTGACTGAGGACTTAGCATTTGAAGTAACGACCCGGCTTGAAGAATGTATAATATTTATGTATTGTACTTCGTGATACACTTGTACTCGTATTTTGTTAACTAATACCCCCTACTCATGGTTTTTATTGTAAAATATTTGGTTTGAAAAACAAAAATTTTTGGGGTGTTTTTGTTAATAAGTCGGGTGTTACATAAACCCATTTCAATATTTAACCTTTCAAAAACCTTTTTTTTTTAATTTAACTAATTTATCTTTATATTTTCTCATATATTATATAAATTACTTTTATATGATTTTTATTTTTAAGTATACTTCATAATTTAGGGGTGTGCGTGGTGAGGTGTGGTTTAGAGGCAAAACCGCAGAACACACTGCATATGCAGTTTGAATTTTTTGGAAACCGCACCACAAAGGTCCTAAACCACATTATGCGGTGCGGTTTGCTGCGGGCGGTTTGTGCGGTTTTAATACAGAAATTTCGTAGTCTCTCTCTCTCTCTCTCTCTCTCTCTCTCTCTATATATATATATATATATATATATATATATATATATATATATATATATATATATATATATATATATATATATATATATATATATATATATATATATATATATACTAATGGACATGCCACGTGTCCCCTCCTAATTCACCCTGAACCTTATTTTCCCGCCTATACACCCTCCACGCCGATTGCTTCAGAAAAACATATTTTCCTTAATTTTTAGGAATGATATTAATTGTATTCAGAATATATTAGGCATCAAGTAAATGAATTTCTTCAACCAAATTAATAAGCCGTAATTTGCGCACCGAAAACCCTAAATGATTTCATTTTAATCCTTGTTCTTCAACAATTTCACTTTAAGCGAGCTTAATGCTTCCGATTCAAGATTTCTTCATCATCGTCTATTTTTTTTCCATTTAATCTGTATTCGTTTTTTGATTTCATTCGTTTCAGAGTTATTTCTACAATTCGTTTTCTAAATTCATTCCGATTCAGAATCGTTTCTTCAATTTGTTCGTATCTTGAATCAATTCCGATTCAGATCGTGATGCTTGGTGTAGGTGACTTTAATATAATAAAAGGCCTTTATTATGTTCGCTTAAATTTCCTTTGGATAGCCGGCGACCTTGAGGATGGAGTGAGCAGGGATGCGAGGATGGATACAACTCTTATTATACTTTCTCACGTATGCTCTTTCTGACAATTCCAGGCTTTTGTGGAATAGATTTTATAATTATTGGATGAAATTGTGCTTTCATCTTCTTGACATGGAACTTTATTTATTTTTTATTTTTCACTGTAGAAAGAGGCAGAAATGGCGAGCAGCAGCACCTCCTTGTAAGCTGTACTTTCGTTGGACATCATGAGTGAACTCCTTCGCTGAATCAAGTGCTCATTCAAGCCCGATAAGCGCCTTATCCTCATTGGTATCTCCATTAACCCTTTTTCTGTTGCCATTCTTTTGAAATTACGTTGATTGTTCCATTTTGAGTTTGGGGCTTTGATTCTTGAGATCTATGAATGTTCCTAAAAATTAGGATAAATTTTGAAGCTTTAATCCCCATCACAAACTCTGTTAGTCTCTGTTTACCATTCTCGATATTATATTGTTGTTTGTATTGGTGGATTTTGCTTCCTTAATCCCTGAATGGTTCACTGATATGTCGCATATTGTTATTTTTTCTTTGGTTTGGAGTCAAATTCAGATCTAATCATTTGTTTTATTGAGATGCAGGAATTGCCACTCTTCGACACATCAACTCCAACATGGATTCTTCTGATTTGAATAATAAGTACCAAGTCTCCAGCATGTTTTGACCAAACAATTAATTTCTTTGATGGTGAATAAACTAGCTAGTATATATTTCACCATTTTGTCCTTTGAATTTGAAATATTATTTATGATGTCTTGACTAACCTTAAATCAGAAGTTAAACCGAATAGAAGGTAATTTATTCTGTTGCTTCTCTCTGATATTTTCTCATTCACTCTAATCTCTCTAGCTTCGTCCTCAATTCGTGAAGACCGACCACCGCACCATTACCTTCTCTTATAGTTGTCTATTTTCCCATAATCTTTTGAGAAAATTTATATTTTGATGTATTACAAGGACATGAGATAAAAAAAACATTATCTAAATATTCGAGAAAGAAACATGTGATTGACAGATTCTATTCATTTTAGTAATTTTGAGGTATGGTTCGTTTGTGATTAACCTTACAATTTCTTTTGTTCACATGTAGGAAGAGTTGTTGGGCTTTCTGGGATTGAAGAAATAATGATTTAGTAGGTCTTAAATCATAATCAGCATAGTCTTTAACACTCTTGGTCCTATATTGACAATGTTTCTTCAAAATAGACGTTTGCATCCTTGATGAGCTTTAGCAATGACATCTGGTTTATATTATATGTTTCTTCATTGCATTCCTGCAATATTCAAGGCTTTTCCCCAAGGAAATGAGCAGAATCATAAGAAGCTCTTGAGCAGCTACAAATACTAAAAAATGAACTCAAAGTCAAAGGTACAAAGTTTTTTGGAGGTGACAACATTAACCTCGTCGACATTGCTGCTGGTTTCATAGGTTATTGGCTTGGAATAATCCACGAAGCAGCCGGAAAAGAGTTAATCACCAAAGAAAAGTCTCCAAAATTAACGGTTTGGGCTATTGACTTTGTCAACCTTGAAGAGTACTTGGGTAAGTTTATGAAGAGTAATTGGGATTCATGAAATATGTCAACTCATTTAATACGCTCAATGTAGCTAAAATGAACTTGAAGTGAAGGGTATAAATGTAATGACATTTTCATGCTAATGTGATGAAATATCAATTTTAGGTCCCATCTAAAAATTACATCGTGATATTGCTCTCTAAATGAGATATTTGAGGTATTTATCCCGTCCGTTTGTTGTTTAAATTTCTTTAAATATGTGATTTTTATTAAATGTTGTAGCATAGTCTGAATGGATGTAGCTCACTTCCCCAATTTTTTAAGAAATTTTAAGAACTTACTGATTGTGAAATGACCTTATAAATACAACAAACAGATGTAGATCAACCAAAATTGTTTTTTTTTTCAACTTTTCTCCATTATCAAGGTTCCATATCAATTACAATCACAAGTACTTTCTGATTTTGGTTCTATCGGGAGTTTTTATGTTCATGTTATACCACAGTTTCATAGGCGAAGAGGGTCAGAAATAATGTAGATTAAATTGGGGATATTTTTTTTATTTTTAGATCAAGCCTTTACTATATAAATGCCCTGAGTTTAAAAATTGGTAATATATTTCTAATTTTAGATCAAGTCGTTATTATATAAAAGCCCTGAATTTCAAGATTTACAATACTATTTTTTTTTAAATTTTAGATCAAGTCTTTATTATATAAAAGCCTTGAATGTGTGTTTCTTTAGGTCAAGTCTTTCAATTTTTCTGTTATAGTAATCAACTTTTATTTTCATGTCGATTTTAGCATTTTACTTTTATATCCCAACCGTGTAGCATATCATTACCCGCATCAGAATATCATTACCCTCATTTTGCAAATTCTTGATGGTTAGCTGCTATGGTTTGGTGGCAAGGTTGCTGTCATCTTTTGAATTTTTTGAAGACGCAGGACAAGTGGGTCAAAAGAAGGAGATGGCTAAACATAAATGTACAGTTTGTGGCCTGAAGTAAGTTCACACCTTTTCTTTTATTGGTTCATAATAATTCATAGTTTTTAATAATTTTAAGAAAAATAATTGAAATTGTGTTTGTTTAATAGGAATAAATGGCATAAATATCATATAGTCAACAAAAAAGTGAAATTACATGACCATAGATTACAATGATGGTTGTAATTGTGTTTTTAGTTAATATTATTGTGTAATTACTGTTTCAACTGATTAGGGAAGAGTGAGATGAATAATATTTGGTGAACTTGACTTTGTGTTGTCTTAATCTTTTAGGTATTTTGAAAGGACTATAGTTAGGTTGATTTATCTATCTGTGGAATTTTGAATAGGATAAATAATAGTTGTGATGGTCAGCGGTGGATGGTCCTTTCGACAACGACAACAGAGACGGATGCAAAATAGTGGTGGTGGTCGATGATTGTGAATGCAAGATATAGCTAACTTTTTGTATCGGGTATCGTTTAACTTTGAGAACGTAAATCATCGTTATGAAAAACTTGCTTTGAATTAAAACAACATACCTGTTTTGTATATACATAGTTAGGTCTTTCAATAAAATTATGGAATATCCCATTAACTATGGAGAAATACACGACACTTCAATGTTAAACCTCCCAAATAGTTGACAGCGTAGTTACGCTTTCTGCATTCCTCTTATTCTTCTCCGGACGTGTTCAATAGCTTCTACAGATGCTTCTTTGAATACTGTTACATAATGTAAGTCAAATTTCTATGCATTTACAAAGTTAATAATCGAGTTTAGTGTTTTGAATAACACGCACACAGTAACAAATGCACACAGTAACAGTGTTTTGTGTGTGTGTTACTATGTGTCACCAAGTTCTACTTTCGATTTTCTTTAATTACAACATTCTACTTTGGATCTTAAGTTGGATTGTACTTTCTACTTTCTTTTTTTATAATGTGAATAACTCAAAAGGTTTTTATCTTTTTAGGGGATAGAAAAAGGGTTCGTGTTTGTACTCGATGTAAACTTAATTTACAAGGATTTTAATTTTAGAAAATAGGTTCGTCTCGTAAGTAGACAGATAAGTTCGAAGTTTTTTTTTCTGTAATTCAGATTGTGTGGTTTATCCCCTATTCTTGCTTACTTTGGGTTTGTGTTTGGAACTGTTTTTTGGGACAACTGTCAACATTGTTACAAGTGATAAGAGAACAACAATGTACTTTTAAAAAAACCAAACTTAAAATATAGCAATGTACTTTTATTTACTTTAAGAAAACCAAAAGTGAAAAAAATATTAATTTTGCAAATGATATGTCCTTGTATGTGTTTATTAAAGTAGATTGTTATTTATTGCATTTTCCCCAATCAGGGGATAAATTCAATAAATAGCAACGTACTTTTGTTAATTTGTATGTGAAAAATTTCAGTGTGTGTATTTCAGTGTGTGTGTTGCAGGGTGTGTAATTGATGAAGGTACGATAAACGACTATGGAATATGTAAAACTCAATAGCTATCAAAAGATTTCCGAGGGAGTAGTCGCTCTCTCACAGAGCACTAAGCTCAGGAGCCAATACAATCAAAACAAATAACGGAATGCCCAAAACGGAATTATTCCCTCCTTCAAATACACCAACCCCTACACTACTAAACTAATTAGCTATTTTCCATAATTACCCTCTTCCCCCTTCTAAATAAATAGATTTGTATTATATTTTTATGTTTACTATTTTTTACCCCAACCCGTATAGTACACGGGTTATTATTAACAATAAACAATTATTTCTTTTCTTTTTGTATAATACAAGTACTAAAATTTGTGTTTTAGACGATCGTCACAATACGTAACTTAAACAAAACAAAAATTTTAATTATTAATTTTATGTCGTATAAGTAACCAAGATGTATTAACAATTATCAGTGTTATAAAAGTCGGCCTAGGCGGCCGCCTAGGCGCTAGGCGGGCGGGTTCTGCCTACGATTAGTGGTAGGCGGTCAAGTTAGGCGGATTTGGTCAACGGCGGTCAAAATCGAGTTTAGGCGGGTCTGGGCGGGTCTAGGCGGCAGAATTTTCAATTTTTTAATTTTCAAATTTTCAAAATTTTCAAAAAATTTCAAATTTCAAAAATTATCAAATTCTCAAAAAACTCAAATTTTTAGATTTTTAAAATTTAAATTTAGAAAATGTCATTAATTATGATAATCGGTGGCTAAGTTACGATTATTGATGATTAAAATTATCAAAAATGTCATTAATTAGTCTAAACATTCTTATGTTTGATGACTTACATATTTAAACACTTAGATATGTCAAAATTTTATGCTTATTTATTAACTTTGTAGAGATATAGGTAATATCTAAATTTTAAAAAATAAATTTTGTTATAAATAATACTCCCGCCTAGGCGCCGGCTAGTCCTCGCCTAGACCGACTAGTCCTAGGCCCAGTCGACCGCCCACCTACCGCCTAGCGACTTCTACAACCTTGACAATTATAGAATATAATCATATTTTATGTTTGTCTATTTATAAAAATCCGCCCCGTATTTAACACGGGTTAATAACCTAGTATATATATATATATATATATATATATATATATATATATATATATATATATATATATATATATATATATATATATATATATATATATAACTAGTTGTAAAACCCGTGTATTACACGGGATGATACAAAAAAATTATTAATTAAGAATATATAAACATTAATAATTTTAACAAATATTTTCGTGTATCGTGACATCTTGCTTTTGATTTTTTACTATTACGACTTTGTATTTTGATAAATATAATTGATTATGAGAATGTCACCTGTACTAAAACCAAATTCACTATTATGATTAGAATCGTTCTTCAAAATATTATGATGTCAATTGTCTCTTTATTGTCTCCCAAATCATTCTACACATTAAAAATAATATGATATTAAAAAACAATTAATTTTGAAATTAAATGATAACATGTAATTTTGAAATTTAATGATAATTAAACCGATCATTAAGGAGTTAGAAACGTTTCAAACCAATTAGTTTTTTTAAGAAATTTAAAATTATGAGAAAATGACATGTGGCAAAATGAATATGGTGATGACATGTGGCTTTGAGTTACTTATTTATTAGGATAGGATATATATATATATATATATATATATATATATATATATATATGTATATATATATATATATATATATATATATATATATATATATATATATATATATATATATATATATATATATATATATATATATATATATATATATATATATATATATATATATATATATATATATATATATATATATATATATATATATATATATACTAAGTACATTTTAAGGGCCGTGCTCAGAACGGGTTACTTGGTTGTATCAAAATGAAGACAAAATGTCATAATTTGATTGGTTTTTAAAGTTAGATGTCGAAATAAGAGAAACCGAAAGTAGATTTGACACCTTGCTATTACAGGTAATCACTAAAGTACATTGCCTATATTTGTAAAATGAGTAAATTCCATTGCTATTTCCTGTAGTTCACCAGGTCATAGATAGAGTGTTAACTCAACCATAACTACATAAATCAAAGAAAGTCGGCATATACATGGAACCTATGTTCCATGTGTATATGTATAATCTACAACCAACCTAAACACATGGAGATGAATATCCAATCAAGTAAAGCCCTCACCTGCGTGATTTCGGTCTGGATGTTGTTAAAAGTTGTAGCATGTCCCTCATGAGATACGTTATTGGTGAGTTGTACTTTAAAAAGTATAGGCTTGAACAACAGATGCGGAATAAGAGCCACTTACATTCGTAGACAAAATCATAGTAGGACAAGGACATTCACGTCTTTTTATATGGCTCAGGGTGACAAATGTAGCCATAAGTTCCACTCAACTCTCTGTTATAACCTCTCTCAGGAGCAAACAACATAATTTCCTGAAGGAAACCAATCGGGCTAGGGACTGAGAGAACACTAATAAGGAAGAAAATCAATAAACACAGCTCTACCAAACCCTTTATCTAAAATCAAATTGTATTAAAAGCCTAAAAATTTATTAGAATACGCAGATTTTTAATATTCACCATGTCATCATCTAATAAAGCTAAGTTCCTATCACCACAATCAAAATCTGTACAAGTAGTACTTCATTAAATGAAGAATGGTTTTTTATGAAATCGACACATAGCATTTAAATTACTGAATATACTGATCATTCATAAGTTGTTCACTCACAAATAGCATATGTGTTTTATAGTCGACTGTTCTTCAGATTCATCCAACCTCTATATCACCGGTCTTCACGTGCTTTCTGCTTCTAGGTGGAAGAATCTTCCATGACCAACAACCTTTTTGCTAGTGCAAATATTAGGTTTTACAAAATCATTTAAATATAACAAA
Organism: Cichorium intybus; assembly: GCA_023525715.1. NCBI lineage: Eukaryota > Viridiplantae > Streptophyta > Magnoliopsida > Asterales > Asteraceae > Cichorium > Cichorium intybus. The sequence continues at coordinate 136,270,740 of CM042011.1, read as the reverse complement.
TAAAAAGCATACCTTTTTGGACCAAAGCCTTACAAACAACTAAACCAAATGGACGGAAAATGTAATTTGCTCTACTATAATGCAAACGTATATTAGTTTCAACATTAATCAATGCACCTGAAATCGAATGAGATAAAACCCTAAAAGGAGAAGATGAAGGGTACGGGGTAGAATCAGAGAGAAACGGATATGAACATCAAAGGGAGGAGGGGAAACTATTAGAATTCATAATTTCAAAACCATGTGTTCTTACGAAACGCACTTAAACTAATATTAAAAGACATAAGCATCTAAATCTAGCCCTAAGCATTGCTGAAATATGTATATAGAAATAATCAAAGTTATCATTAACTAATAAAGCTAAAACGTGGCATAATGCTTTCAGTCTTTTTCTTATTAAGACGTTGTAATTTGAAAAATCTATTGAATCATAGCAGTGAAATTTTAACTTATTCTCTTCTTAGGACATCTACTTTGTAAAATTTACCCATTATAAATAAAATTTAAGCTTCAAAGAATTCAATAGATAGAGAACCAACTTGTATATGAAAACCATAAGTTCTGCTTGGTTCAATACAGGAGCTACAACCACTTAAAGATCTTGACCCTTTTTGCAATCCTTCATGATTCGCTTATGAATTTTTTTGTTAATTCCATATCTTCTGCAACTTTTGGTTGAAGTCGTTTAGTCATGACAATATCTTTATCAATTGGAGGTAACCCTGTGCTATCAATCCTGTTGAGAATATTAAATCTGAAAAATAACTCAAATTCAAAGGAAGACTTCAAGAATATAAAGACCATAAGTGAGTTTCAAGAATTGTTTAGCATCTTATAATATTTGTATACTCTTGTTGTAGGAATCATCTTTTTTATTTAACATCTTTGCAACAAAAATGTAGCCTGAGTACTACTTCTTTAAGAACGTTGAAAATCTAATCAACATCCACAGGCTTCTCTTATTAGAGATATCTACTAATTTCTTGATCAAAATGCAAGCTCTTTAGATTTCTCTTGTTATTTAACAAAGGGCTATAATCAAGGGGGGGAAGTAGTGCACCGATGATAGTCCCACTAAACCTTATATAATTACACCACGAAACTTCGAGAATAAACTAAGTTGACGACCATTGTAATAAACTACACATTATACACATATAGTTAATTATATGCGTTATAGATTTAAGAAAAGATATATAAAATTAAAAATCTAGTCAATGTCTTCTATAATTTTCCCGTGGCGAGGAAGAAGCTTGGACATCACCTCAGGAAGATGTGTGATTTAAGTAAGCAATTGCCCTAGATAATTTTAATCTCTTTTTTATAATTTAGGACCAAAAGTAATATTTTTTTAAAAGATTAGTAGAGCACCTTGGCGTCACATCCCAGGCTTCATCCCACCCTAGCCCTTATTTATCCATTTACAAACTCACAATTCTGGTATTGCAAGCATAGGGTGTGGTGGCATTTAAACGCTTACATATGACTCTATGTACAGAGTAGTGTAGCAAAGGTATTAGAATAAAGTGAAATTTTGATGAATGGGCTAGTAAGTAGAAAGAGTTAACGGTGTTTCCATCTTTTTTTGTTTCTCTTTCTCTCACACACATACACACACTCTACAATTAGAAATTAACCTGCAAAAAAGAAGAAATTATTCAAAAGGGAACATGAAATCCACTTACACAAGAGGAGTGGGGGTGTATACATGTCTTAATTGTGAAACGATGGTGTAGGTGATGGTGGATTGAGAAATCCAAGAACGCTTAAAAAGGCTCCAAACAACTTCACTTCCACCACACCGATCGATTGTTCTTTTATGGAATTATATATAGGGTGTAGACAAAATCGACTACAATAAATAATCGATTAACTTCAAGATCGAAGTATAAAACCCAAATATCACGATAATGATTCAACGGAATATAAAACTATTGAATAATCAACCAAGAATAGATCGAAAGGTAAAAAGAAAGAACACAGGATATTTACGTGGAAACCCAAATCGGGAAAAAACCATGGGCGGAGGAAGCCGAAAACCAATTCACTATAATATTCATTGTTTACAGAGATAGAGGAAAGAAAACAAATATATCAAATATATATTTGTATAAATATGAGAGAAAAATGAAGATGTAATTTGAGGTGTGGGATGCTTAATAAGCTTGGTTTCACTTCCTTTTATAGGCAAATGAATGCATGAATTCAATTGTCTTCTACCATCCAAGTTAGACAAACATGCCACCACCCATTCTTGACAAATTAAAACTACATGTGTAAAATGGTATTCTAGAAACCATCCAATTTTGAAGTCATATTTTCCACAATCTCCACCTTGACTTCAAATGAGACATAATGAAAAACTTTAACTTGCACAATGATCATGCAAAACAGTTTATCAACAGCTCATCATACTCCAAATCTCTATAAGAATCCGTAAACACCATATGAGAAAAAATTGATTTCGAAAAGTAAGTATACTTCCTCCACCACGAGCCTATCAGGCTCAAATGCGATCAGAAACACCCACCAAATCCAAACATGTTTTGAACTTGGCTATTGGAAGACTTTTGGTGAACATATCAGCAGGATTATCATTGGTGCTAATCTTCTTTACTGTAATATCGCCTTTAGCAATAACATCTCTGATGAAGTGATAACGAACATCAATATGCTTCGTTCGATCATGGAACATTTGATCCTTTGTCAGAAATATTGCACTTTGATTGTCACAAAAAACAGTTTTAATGGATAACTTGTTTGAAAGCTCACCTATCAACCGTTTCAACCAGAGGGCTTCTTTCACTGCTTCCGTAACAGCCATGTATTCGGCTTCGGTGGTGGATAACGCTACGGTGGACTGTAACTGTGCTTTCCAGCTAATTGCGTAATCACCCAAAGTAAACACGTACCCTGTAATCGATCGTGTTTTATCCAAGTCCTTTGCATAATCGGAATCCACATAACCAAGTACTCCACTATCGGTTTTGCCAAACCGCAGACATAAAGAGGAAGTACCTCGCAAGTACCGAAAAATCCATTTAACAGCAGCCCAATGCGCTTTTCCTGGATTCGCCATGTATCTGCTCACCATGCTTACCGCATATGACAAATCTGGACGTGTACAAATCATGGCATACATAAGAGATCCTACAGCGCTGGAGTATGGTACCTTTTCCATGTATGCTAGATCTTCTTCGGTGGTAGGACTTAAGGCGGATGATAGCTTGAAGTGGGCTGCGAAAGGAGTGCTGACTTCTTTTGCATTATGCATATTGAAACGGTGCAGAACCTTCTCAATGTAGCTTTGTTGAGAAAGGTATAGAGTTCTTGCACTGCGGTCTCGCACTATTTCCATTCCTAGAATTTTCTTGGCAGCACCCAAGTCCTTCATATCGAACTCAGCATTCAACTGGTCTTTTATCTTTTGAATCTCCTTTATATTCTTTACTGCAATTAACATGTCATCCACGTATAAAAGTTGATATACCATTGAGCCATCGTCACACTTCTTGTAGTAAACGCAGCTGTCGTAGGTGCACCTTTTCAGCTTGTGACTGGTCATAAATGAGTCAAACCTTTTATACCATTGTCGCTGAGATTGCTTGAGGCCATAAAGAGATTTCTTCAATTTGCACACGTAGCTTTCCTTGCCAGGAGCTACAAAACCTTCAGGTTGTTGCATATATATCTCTTCCTCAAGCACACCATTTAAGAATGCTGTAGTAACATCAAGTTGCTCTAACTCATAGTCACGAGAGGCAACTAATCCCAACAAGACACGTATTGACGTGTGTTTCACAACCGGAGAGAAAATGTCGGTATAATCAATACCTGGGATTTGACTGTATCCCTTGGCTACTAAACGAGCTTTGTACCTCGGTTTGTCACCGGGATGAATAGCCTCCTTCAACTTGTAAACCCATTTACATTTAACCGTCTTCTTACCCTTTGGAGCCACAATGAGATCCCATGTGCCATTTTTCTGAAGAGATTCCATCTCATTGTGCATGGCAACCATCCACTCATTCAAGTTTTTAGAATGTATGGCTTCGTTGTAGCTTATAGGTTCCAAAATAGATTCTACTTGACTTGCAACGGTAAGAGCATATGCGACAGAATTTACTTGAGCATACCTCTTTGGAGGTACAATCTGTCTGTGTGGTCTATCCCTTGCAATGGATGGGCTCGGAGGTTGAGATGGAGTTGCAGTGGTCTCATGGAGAGTAGTATGTTCACTGCTTGAAGGTTGAGACACTGCAGGAACCTCATGAGTCATGTCGGTGGAAGAGTTAAAAGATAGCTCCACCTCCAATTGCGCTTTGTTTTTTTCTCCCAATTTTTCATCTTCTTTGGTCTGAACGTTGGTTGTTGAATGGAGCATAGCTTTTTCATCAAAGGTCACATCTCTTGATATAATGACTTTTATAAGTTCTGGGCTCCACAATTTGAACCCTTTCACTCCTGTCTTGTATCCAATAAAAATGCACTTAATGGCTCTTGGTTCTAATTTGCCATTATCAACCCATGTATATGCTGGACATCCAAACGGTATTAATTTTATGTAGTCAGCAGGCTTACCATACCATAGCTCAAATGGAGTCTTCTTTCCAATAGTACGTGAGGGGGAGCGGTTGATAATATAGCATGCGGTGGAAGCTGCTTCGGCCCAAAAAGACTTTAGTAGCTTCGAGTGAGAGAGCATGCATCGGACCTTCTCCATGATGGTGCGGTTCATTCTTTCCGCAACGCCGTTCTGCTGTGGTGTGTGGACTACAGTGCGGTGACGTGTAATCCCTTCCTTACGGCAATAGGAGTTGAATTCTTCTGAGCAGAATTCCAGTCCGTTATCGGTGCGAAGGTATTTTACTTCAAAACCAGATTGTGTTTCAACTAACACTTTCCAATCCCTAAAGGTTGAAAATGCTTCTCCCTTTGTCTTTAAGAAGAACGACCATACCTTCCTGGAGAAGTCGTCAATAATAGTGAGCATATAAGAGGATCCACCTTTCGATGTAACCTTTGCTGGTCCCCATAAATCCGAGTGTATGTAGTCGAGTGGTCCTTTTGTCGTATGTTTGCCACTGATAAAACTTACTCGCTTCTGCTTTCCGAACACACAATCTTCGCAGAATTCAAGCTCAGTTGATTTATGCTCCCCAAGTAACCCCCTTCGGCTTAGTTCACTCATACCGTGGTATGACATATGACCGAGCCTGAGATGCCATAGGCGAGAATGATCAACATTGGAGAGGGATTTAGAACTAACCGAGGCTTCGCCAGAAATAACTTGTCCGTCCATAATGTAAAGGTTTGCGGATCTCCGAACTCCTCGGATGACAGTCGAACCGTCTTTCAAAATATGGACCTTCCCGTGTTTGCCGACAAACTCGTAACCTTTTTTCTCAAAAGTACCGAGAAATAGTAAATTTCGCCTAAGACCGGAGACATGCTTCACATCTTCAATTGTTTGAACAACACCATCGAACATGCGGAACCTGACTGTACCATGTCCAATAATACGGCACGAAGTATCGTTGCCCATCAAGACATGTCCTTGGTTAACATTTTCATATGTATGAAAAATACTCCGGTTGGAGCTCATATGAAAAGTACATGCTGAATCAAGAACCCATTCGCTCATGGTAATTAAACCGAAGTCCGAAACGGATAGAAGCTCACCATCGGAACCGGTTTCGGCTACATCAGCTTCTACGGTAGTACCTGCTGGTTTACCATTCATGGTTGCCTTCTCCTTCTCCTTGTTTTTCAACTTGTAACATTCATCGATCAGATGTCCCTTTTTATGACAATAATTACAATACTTGCGCTTTCCTTTGGACTTAGATCTAGATCGGTTTTGTGAAGAATTACCTCTCTCGTTGGGTCTCCCTCTAATGTTGAGACCTTCGGCTTTTGAATCGTTGCTGCTGCCACTAATAATCTGCTTCATCTTTTCTTTTGAATCAAGAGCGGTCATTATCTCATCCAAGACAAGAGTGTCTCGACTATAGATAATGGTATCACGAAAGTGATCATAGGAATCTGGAAGTGATGATAATAAAAATAGCGCTAAATCTTCATCTTCATATTTGACGTCCATATTTTCCTGATTTCCTACAAGCTCTTTAAAAGTAGAGAGGTGATCAGATAAAGAACTTCCATCACCCATCTTGAGGTTGAAGAGTCGTTGCTTCAGGTGTAGCTTGTTTGGAAAGCTTTTCGTCATTAGTAGCTGTTCGAGCTTTAGCAAAAGAGCCGCCGCAGATGTCTCTTTCAGTACATCTTAGAGAACGTCGTTGGATAGATGCAGACGGATCTGCGACGACGCCTTCAAATCTTTCATTTCTTTTTCCTCAGTCGACCAAGTTGCCGGCATTCTCTCCATTCCTAACAGTGCTCTGTGGAGATCCATCTGGATCAACACATCTCTCATCTTTTCTGTCAAGTAAAGGGATATCGTACTTCATCGATGACATGGTTGAAAATAGTTTTTACGAATCGTTATTGAAAAACCTGGATAGCTCTGATACCAATTGTAGACAAAATCGACTACAATAAATAATCGATTAACTTCAAGATCGAAGTATAAAACCCAAATATCACGATAATGATTCAACAGAATATAAAACTATTGAATAATCAACCAAGAATAGATCGAAAGGTAAAAAGAAAGAACACATGATATTTACGTGGAAACCCAAATCGGGAAAAAACCACGGGCGGAGGAAGCCGAGAACCAATTCACTATAATAGTCAGTGTTTACAGAGATAGAGGAAAGAAAACAAATATATCAAATATATATTTGTATGAATATGAGAGAAAAATGAAGATGTAATTTGAGGTGTGGGATGCTTAATGTAAAGCCCCATTTTCGACGTTAGAAATTATAATTAGCGTGAATTACATAGTATGGTATCTTTAAAAAAAGGAAATAAATAAAGTTTATTTAGAAAGTGATTTGCCAAATAAAATCCCGACCGTTACGAATAATAATAATAATAATAATAATAATAATAATAATAATAATCATAATAATAAACTCAAAATTTAAATCAAGTAAAGTGGAGGGGTGGAATACGTTGTTATTTGAAACCCTGATTGTTGGTAATATGAAATATTACGCTAATTAAAAATACAACATCAAAATTGAGGGATCATTGTTGTATATGACTCAAAGTTGTATATAATTGGACTTGGTTTTCTTTATTTATATAATAGCTTTTGAAGACATATACTAGAGCCTTCGGCTCAATCCTCCAGGAAAGTCCAATTGTTGTCCCCACTAGACATATACTTCCATCCAATCCTAAAATCTAATTATATTGAATCCGTGACCCATTCCCATGTGCGTATTAGCACCTTGCCGAGAAAGAGGTATGGAGCTGTGAATTGGCTGGATTTTTGCTGCACAATTGTGAGTAGAGAGGCGGGACAGTAGCAGCAAATTGTAGACAACAAAAGAGAGGATGAGGTGGAGGAGAAGGAGGGTCTAGAAATCTTGAAGTATTGGGTGTTGATGGTAAGTTCTATGCATCTAGTATTAGAGTTCTTTCTCCTAACGTTTGATTACCTTTGACCACAATCACCGCTTCTAAACCACCACATAGATGGTGGTTGAGGGCTGAATAAGCTTTGTCTTATGACTGGTTTTGGGTTCGTGTACCTTCGATGCTAAGTCCTTGTTTAAAGTTTTGAACTTGTTGCATTAAATCATGAAGTGAAATCTTAGTTTGAAAGTTCACTGTTTTGGCATGTTATTAGAAAATTCATATAAAATCATGTATTTGGCCATTTTGGGTGAATCATATCTTTCTGGAAAGGTCTAAGTGTCTACTTCCCTGGTACAGAAGCTCTTGGACAAACTCGGATATTAAGTCATGTGAAAGTTGTAATCTTCACTGACTGGTCCAGGGGTGCACTGTGCAGTGATTTTTGTCTTGTAAAATTCATAAGTGATGGTAGGAGAATCATTTAGGGGCAAGGCCAGCGGGAAAGGTTCGGTAGATGTGTCTAGTTTGTTCACACCAAATTTCAGAACCCAAGTCCTTCTTATTATCATTTTTGTTTAATATCTTTGGGGGTAGGTTCTGTAACTGTTTTTGTAATTTGTGGTGACTTGGTGGATTTTTCCTTTACAAATGGAAAATGCAAATGATCTGAGGTCAGACCCTGTGACCTTGCCTTTGGGTCTAGTTTACCCTAGCTTTTTATTGGATTTTATTTGTAATCTTTCCTTGGTTTAATATTGCAAATCTTGTCGTGGGTCTAAAATTCAGTTTTGCTGTCAAGTACTCTTTTGTGGTTTTTGGTCTTGGTTGCGGCTTAGAGTTCGTGGTGGGTGTTATATGATTATTAAAGATAATTAATAAACCTCAGTGATGTAATTATAAGGTAAAGGGAGGGTATAGTGGGACACGGTACATGTCGAGTATCGAGAAAACACATGTATACTTATATAATTATAAGTAAAAAATGTAAACGTTAATTCGTTCTAAATAGTACCATGTGGAATGTAGGTTCGGGAAAGAAGAAGAGTTCTTGAGTATCACGTGCTTGTGTGTGCGACCTATTTTTACGCATCAGGTGAGTATTATCTGGATTTTCGGGTACATAGCAAAATGAGTTTTTATTCAAAAATGTTTTGGAGTCAAAGTGGGTTTATGGCTTTAAAAGTATTTTATGAAAAATATGCTTATAACGTGTACAGAAAGAGAATCAGAAATACAGTGAACTAATAATGTGATTGGCCCATGATGATGAGTTGCTTAGTATCCGGATAAAGATCACGGCCTGCTGCGGTAGGGGTGGTCAAAGACACTACTGGGATGGTACCTCCCGTCGCGAAGTAGTTGTCTAATTGATACCTTGGTAGATGAATCCGTTTCATGCTATTGAGGAAGGAGTTATACGGGTGCGTCTCGTATAAAACCTACGAGTGCGCTCGTAGGAATGTACCATCACATAATAAGAATACCTATGGGTGCGCTCATAGGAAATAAAATATTGGAAACTGTGAAATGAGGTTATTATTAAAAAAACTGTTTTGGGTCTAAATCCATAATGCTCACGAGACGTTATGTCTCACGAATTTTTCTTTAAAATGCTATGTACTCAGGTAAACAAGAAGGGCGATAGAAGGGTCAGGTGTGGGACTGTAGCTTCTGCTGTATAAAGTGTAAAATAAACAGGTTTGAACTATGGTTATGATGCAAATTCGTGATGCCCCGTTTGTAAAAATTTAAGTGGTTTGTATGACTAAAAGTTTGTAATATAAGTTTTAAAAAAAATTGTGTGAAAGTTGGGGTGTTACAATTTGGTATCAGAGCCATCGTTTAAGCGAACTAGGTGTCAACACTTGAACCTAGACTTAAACCGTGTAGGAGTTAAGTAAGGAACATACTTAAATATGAGGTCGTAAGTAAGTAAAAGCGGGGGTAAACCTGAAACAGTAAAACATGAGTCCTGGTGGTAAAGCTGGAAGCAAATATGTATAGGTAGTTATAATAATATGGGCCCGTACTATCATAATCATAGGATATATATTTGAGTTTGGTGGAACCACACAGGAATCATGTGAATCTGTAAGGGATGAGTAGAGGAGGTGTGAGGGGCATAGGTCCGGAGTACCTGTGTAATAAACACAGTATGCCTGAAAATACTAAAGTATAATTGAAAAAAATATTAAAGATGAAATAATAAGTATGAGGTATGAAGTGGGGAAAACCCATACTCTATATGTGAAGTATTATAAAGTATGAATGAAGAGAATTGAAACTAAGATAACAAGTATGTGAAGGGTAAGAAGAGAAAAGTTCAAATATGTGGTTGTGATAACCACCGTATAATGTGAGAAATAACGTAAAGTATATGTAGTTGAAACTTGAGAGAATAGTAAAAGGGAAATGAAAAGAAAATGTATAGCTGAAAAGTTCCGTTGTCTAACGGAACGAAGTATGATTTTGGAATAAAAATAGATGTAATGTCACTACAGTGACCAAAGAAAGAAAGATTGGAAAAGAATATGAATACATATATATATATATATATATATATATATATATATATATATATATATATATATATATATATATATATATATATATATATATATATATATATATATATATATATATATATATATATATATATATGAATAAAACTCATATAATAAAGAAGAATGAAAACATTTAACCGGGGAAAAGTAAAAGAAAATGAGCTGGGTTTGTAATTGTAGACAAACCCAAAAAAGGTATAAAAAGGGGTAAAGAATAAATATTGAGAAGTAGTATGATGCGTCTCCCATGGACAACCAGGGGATTAAAGAATGTATACAAAAAGTTGTGATTAAATATGTTAGTATAAAATGAAAGCAAAATACTTAATCAAGTATTAGATAAGGAATCAAGGACAGAAATGAAAGTGTAAGAAATGGGAAGTCGTGACTTCCAACTCTAAAAGTAATATGACAAGTAAAGATATCCAATGGTTGGAGCAAATAACTAAGTTACAAGCATAATACTATAATGGGTAACATAACAAATTAAGTTACCTGAATGGGAAGGAAATGAAAAAAAAATGTTAAAGGGTATGAGTATATCGCACTATCATAAAGTGATTAAAAAGAAAATGAATTGGGAAATGGATATTTAATGCCTAATCAAGTGTTAGGCGAGAAATTAAAGATAAGACAAGCGATGAGGATAATGAGAGGAATATAAAGAAAGTTATTAAAGAAACTAGGGATGAGAAAAAAATGGTCATTGGAATCAGATTTAGTGATCATATAAAATCAATATAAGAAGAGATGTAAATGATAAAAGGGTAACCGAAAGAATGTAGAAATGATTACTAAAGACTATAATCAATTTGAAGTAAGGAATAAGAGAGAGTGCCCAAGTAAGTACTAGGCAAAGAATCAAATATGAGATAAAGAATGAAAAATAAGAATTATAATAAACAGATAGGAAGTTACTACTTCTGAATGTAAATGAATCTAACGGGTAAAGATGCCCAATGATTGTGAGAAATGGTCGGTACATGGCTAGTAATTATGAAATGTAAAAGAATGTGTATATATGTGTTTATACGTGCTTATAAATATGAAAGAATGGGTAAGTTTTGGGACTTACATCATGTATAAAAGTGTAAAGGTAGTTATGAAATAGGTATTCTAATTAGAATACTATAAAATGTGAAGTAAAAGAGTGAGATAATGTATTTGGCATATAGCCTGAAATATAAAAGAACGAAAGATAATGAGAAACTAAATGGCAGTTGTGCATCACCTAAAGATACATAAGAAGTAAGTCTTATATGAAATATGAAATATATAATGTTGTAAAGAAATGTATAGTGTATATCGCCTTAAGATACGTAGAAGTAAATAGTGTAAAGAAATGAAGTTTAAATGAAAGAGTAATGTAATGTGTTGGGCATATAGCCTTATGACACATAAAAAAATGGTAAAAGATACAATGAAAGAAATTTTGGGTTTCAAGCTTAGAAAGTTTATAAGTAAAATGTATGAGACGTAAAGATTGAATGTCTATAAAAAAATGGTGGTAATTTATATGAGTATGAAAGTAGTGTATCCTTAATAAGTATGATGAGATAAAATAAGTAATTGTTGAGTCAGAAATGCAAGTCTTTATTGAAGCGTTATTATGGTGCAGTTGGGGTAATAAGAAAGGTAAAAGTTATTTTTGGTATTAGCCATAACAAGTAAAGAGTAATGAATGGTAAAAGTTGATCAAAGAAAGTGGAGACCACATCTATGTCAGCGGATCAGGTCGGGGTTATGACCTGGGAGGATTTTGTGACGCGGTTCCAGAGGTAGTATGTGCCTCGAGTAGAGATGGAGCAGAGTTCCCACGAGTTTTTGACTTTGGAGCAGACGACAGAGAGCTTGTCTGGAATGACGCGGAAATTCACAGAGATGATGTAAGTGATGGAGCGGTCATGTACTGCAAGAGCGGTTAGGGCAGGGACAGAGAGGGTATGTGGTTGAGCTTTACAGTTCACGATCAAGGAGATGTCGGGGACGGTTAGAGTGGCTAGCCGAAGATGAGCAGTATACGATGGTTGATGTAAATGTCTTTACATCGTCAAAACACGCGTGATGAGATGGTGTTTGGCATTGATGTGAGTTGTTGGGTTGTTAAGCTAGGTTTACTTTTCATTCTCCAAAGAGGTTGAAGAAGTGGGAGGTGGTGGTAAAGTGTGCTTACTAAAGAGATGTCGAGGCTTCGAGGCAAGTGTTATGTTCAATAAAAGTGGGGGAGCCGGTCAAGTCGACGAGTGCGACTACGAGAAATGAAATTAAGCTTTTGGCGCGGCTGAAATTGCTAAAATGAAGACACACAATGTGATTGAAAGTAAAAGAGCATGGAGCATTGTTGCAGGAATAGGTGGCATGTCGCTGAAAGGACCAGGTAGGATCGGGTTTGAAACCAAGTGGGGGAGAATTATTCATTTGAAGGGGAAAGAGGTTGCTTAAACGACAATAGTGTGTTCAGACGTGTAATGACATGTTGTGAGCATGAATAGAGATTCTAGGGGTGTTAGGGGTGGTATCTTTCTCGTTAGGCTATTCATTTGGGTCACAGAAGGACTTGAACCTCAATATACCCCCTTACGCCTATTAGAAGGGAAGAAGTGCATAACTCTATCTCTAGAGGTTGTATGGGTGGTGTATGCTAGTATTATGTGCAAAGTCTGAAGATACATGCACTGGATCTTCTGAGTTAATGTTCAGCTCGGGGAAAATTTCCGGCTCACCGTGGAGTTGTTCTATTGGTAGTATATCTGGAAGACTGTACCATAATTCAAAATTAAACAAAGCATTAGAAAGATAATTGAAGTATGGATGATAGATGTGTAGAATGTTAGAGATACCGAACTCTATTAAGAATGCTTGGTCTGAAGTACCCTCTCCTTGCGGGAAACTAGGTCCAGGGTTCGACAGATCGCCCATTGAAGATCTGTTTTCCATGACTCAGCTTTAAATATGAGTTCGTTTACGAACAAACTAGTGATAAGAGAGGATGAGACTGAAAATGAAGGTGGAAATGAATGGTACTACATACATGTATATATAACATCTTGCAGCTGAAACCGAAAGAACACACGGAACTGAAAGGACACCTCACGTTTTAGTGCCAAAATTCAAACCAACTACAGTAGGTGCGACTCTTCACTACCCTAAGTGTCGTGTTATTTTCAAAATTCGCTGCTTGACTTCGATGAGAACAGGGTATTGAAAAAAAAAATTATTGAAATAGAAATGTATATTGTAGGGTAGTTTATTGATTGTCGTGATGTACGAGAAAGCGTGTGGACTCTGTCGTTTGGGGTAAAGGGAGAACCGTTTCAAATCTAAGATTTGTATGGGGTTTTGTGGCATTTTGATCGACTGGGGTTAGAGTTGAATTTCGGGGACGAAATTCTTATAAGTGGGGGAGAGTTGTAAAGCCCCATTTTCGACGTTAGAAATTATAATTAGCGTGAATTACATAGTATGGTATCTTTAAAAAAAAGAAATAAATAAAGTTTATTTAGAAAGTGATTTGCCAAATAAAATCCCGACCGTTACGAATAATAATAATAATAATAATAATAATCATAATCATAATAATAAACTCAAAATTTAAATCAAGTAAAGTGGAGGGGTGGAATACGTTGTTATTTGAAACCCTGATTGTTGGTAATATGAAATATTACGCTAATTAAAAATACAACATCAAAATTGAGGGATCATTGTTGTATATGACTCAAAGTTGTATATAATTGGACTTGGTTTTCTTTATTTATATAATAGCTTTTGAAGACATATACTAGAGCCTTCGGCTCAATCCTCCAGGAAAGTCCAATTGTTGTCCCCACTAGACATATACTTCCATCCAATCCTAAAATCTAATTATATTGAATCCGTGACCCATTCCCATGTGCGTATTAGCACCTTGCCGAGAAAGAGGTATGGAGCTGTGAATTGGCTGGATTTTTGCTGCACAATTGTGAGTAGAGAGGCGGGACAGTAGCAGCAAATTGTAGACAACAAAAGAGAGGATGAGGTGGAGGAGAAGGAGGGTCTAGAAATCTTGAAGTATTGGGTGTTGATGGTAAGTTCTATGCATCTAGTATTAGAGTTCTTTCTCCTAACGTTTGATTACCTTTGACCACAATCACCGCTTCTAAACCACCACATAGATGGTGGTTGAGGGCTGAATAAGCTTTGTCTTATGACTGGTTTTGGGTTCGTGTACCTTCGATGCTAAGTCCTTGTTTAAAGTTTTGAACTTGTTGCATTAAATCATGAAGTGAAATCTTAGTTTGAAAGTTCACTGTTTTGGCATGTTATTAGAAAATTCATATAAAATCATGTATTTGGCCATTTTGGGTGAATCATATCTTTCTGGAAAGGTCTAAGTGTCTACTTCCCTGGTACAGAAGCTCTTGGACAAACTCGGATATTAAGTCATGTGAAAGTTGTAATCTTCACTGACTGGTCCAGGGGTGCACTGTGCAGTGATTTTTGTCTTGTAAAATTCATAAGTGATGGTAGGAGAATCATTTAGGGGCAAGGCCAGCGGGAAAGGTTCGGTAGATGTGTCTAGTTTGTTCACACCAAATTTCAGAACCCAAGTCCTTCTTATTATCATTTTTGTTTAATATCTTTGGGGGTAGGTTCTGTAACTGTTTTTGTAATTTGTGGTGACTTGGTGGATTTTTCCTTTACAAATGGAAAATGCAAATGATCTGAGGTCAGACCCTGTGACCTTGCCTTTGGGTCTAGTTTACCCTAGCTTTTTATTGGATTTTATTTGTAATCTTTCCTTGGTTTAATATTGCAAATCTTGTCGTGGGTCTAAAATTCAGTTTTGCTGTCAAGTACTCTTTTGTGGTTTTTGGTCTTGGTTGCGGCTTAGAGTTCGTGGTGGGTGTTATATGATTATTAAAGATAATTAATAAACCTCAGTGATGTAATTATAAGGTAAAGGGAGGGTATAGTAGGACACGGTACATGTCGAGTATCGAGAAAACACATGTATACTTATATAATTATAAGTAAAAAATGTAAACGTTAATTCGTTCTAAATAGTACCATGTGGAATGTAGGTTCGGGAAAGAAGAAGAGTTCTTGAGTATCACGTGCTTGTGTGTGCGACCTATTTTTACGCATCAGGTGAGTATTATCTGGATTTTCGGGTACATAGCAAAATGAGTTTTTATTCAAAAATGTTTTGGAGTCAAAGTGGGTTTATGGCTTTAAAAGTATTTTATGAAAAATATGCTTATAACGTGTACAGAAAGAGAATCAGAAATACAGTGAACTAATAATGTGATTGGCCCATGATGATGAGTTGCTTAGTATCCGGATAAAGATCACGGCCTGCTGCGGTAGGGGTGGTCAAAGACACTACTGGGATGGTACCTCCCGTCGCGAAGTAGTTGTCTAATTGATACCTTGGTAGATGAATCCGTTTCATGCTATTGAGGAAGGAGTTATACGGGTGCGTCTCATATAAAACCTACGAGTGCGCTCGTAGGAATGTACCATCACATAATAAGAATACCTATGGGTGCGCTCATAGGAAATAAAATATTGGAAACTGTGAAATGAGGTTATTATTAAAAAAACTGTTTTGGGTCTAAATCCATAATGCTCACGAGACGTTATGTCTCACGAATTTTTCTTTAAAATGCTATGTACTCAGGTAAACAAGAAGGGCGATAGAAGGGTCAGGTGTGGGACTGTAGCTTCTGCTGTATAAAGTGTAAAATAAACAGGTTTGAACTATGGTTATGATGCAAATTCGTGATGCCCCGTTTGTAAAAATTTAAGTGGTTTGTATGACTAAAAGTTTGTAATATAAGTTTTAAAAAAAATTGTGTGAAAGTTGGGGTGTTACACTTAATAAGCTTGGTTTCACTTCCTTTTATAGGCAAATGAATGCATGAATTCAATTGTCTTCTACCATCCAAGTTAGACAAACATGCCACCACCCATTCTTGACAAATTAAAACTACATGTGTAAAATGGTATTCTAGAAACCATCCAATTTTGAAGCCATATTTTCCACATAGGGGAAGTGGTGGTGGAACAAAAAAGTAAAAGATGAATCAAACATATCAATAATAGATAAAGATAAGTACCTTTGAAACCCTTGTGAATCCCGAATTAGACCAACATTCTTTCCCCTTATCGCATTTCGTGCCTTCCCCTTTGACAATATTGCATTAGATGAAGAAACAGACTGGCAATGAGGAGGGCTCTTTATAAAATAAAAAGCATTGTACTACAGGAGGATGGATGAAGCGAAATTGAAGAAGAGTCGGTGGATGGTCGAAGTGGATATTTGTATTTCTTGGAAAATTTTAATGCAAAATGGCATAATCCAAACCTTCAAACATGAAGGTGAATACAAGGAGTCCAACATGTGACGGTGAGGGTTGACATTGTGGATTGACGTTCAAAATTATGGCAATCAGATCGATGGTATTGCCGATTTTATTTGAGTTTTGAAGCATCCCGCAGAAAACAGATTGAGAGCCGAAAGAAAAGGATGATCGGTGGTTGTAAGATTTTGGCCAGAATGAGAGATTACCAAGGAGAAGTCGATGACAAGGGTTAATTAGCCTCCTAAAAAACCAAATTCATGAAAGGTAAATTAAGGTTGGCAAACAGGGGAGGCGAGGGAATGTTGGGGGTTGTGTGTATCCAGAATATCCAGAGGATAGAGCGGTTGAAGGAAGTACGATTTGAAGTGGCGTGGATCCAATTTGAAGAGACGTGATCCAGTTGAAAGTGTTATGGTGTCGTTTACAGAATACTACGTGGCTTACGCAAACCCTATATGCAAACAGAATGCTGAAAGGAGAAAAAAAGCCTCGATTGAGGTTTCGTTAAGAATGAGGTGTTCAGCGTTGTTGATGTTGACGGGTGTGGTCGTTGATTACACAGAGTCGACGGATGAAGAGAAGGTTTTTTATATGTAGGGTGATCGACACAAACATATTCGAAGATGGTGTATCTAATCGGAAGAGTTGTGTTCTAATACGAAGGGGTATGGCTGGTGTGTCTGATCGGAAGAGATGTAATGCAAATGGGAACCATGGCATCGATTAAAAGATGAATATGTAGCCTAAGAAGAACCTTTAAATGCAGTGACGTGAATAGAGGCCGGAGAAAAAAAAGGCTTTCTTTATATATATATATATATATATATATATATATATATATATATATATATATATATATATATATATATATATATATATATATATATATATATATATATATATATATATATATATATATATATATATATATATATATATATATATATATATATATATATATATATATGATGTAATGCAAATGGGAACCATGGCATCGATTAAAAGATGAATATGTAGCCTAAGAAGAACCTTTAAATGAGTGACGTGAATAGAGGCCGGAGAAAAAAAAGGCTTTCTTTATATATATATATATATATATATATATATATATATATATATATATATATATATATATATATATATATATATATATATATATATATATATATATATATATATATATATAGTTCGGTACGATGCGGTTTGAACCACGGTTTTGTAAACTATAAACCGCAAACCGCACCGCAGAGTTTAAAAACCGCATTATACGGTGCGGTGTGATGCGGTGTGGGCGGTTTATGCAGTTTGGTGCACACCCCTACTTCATATTATTGAAAAAATAATACTAGTTGATATTAACATTCTAATAAATTTAGCATGTTACAGTAATTGTTTTAATCTTTGTTATTTGTATATTTTGAAAATTTTGACAATTACCTTTTATTATTTAAATTCATATGAAATATATTCAAATTTATTTTGTATATTTAATCAAATAGAATATGTAATTAATAATATATATAGGGGTGCCAACGAGCCGAGCCAAGCCCGAGCCTGATCAAGCTCGGCTCGTTACGAGCTTTATGGTCCCAAGCTCGGCTTGGGCTCGTTAAGAAATATGTAGGCTCGACTCGTTTATTTCCTGAAAAGCCTAAACGAGCTTAAGCTTGACTCGAGCTCGTTAAGAAGCTCGTTTACTCTAATGTAGGAAAAGAACAATTTACTTAATCCATATGACTAAATATGTTTTAATTTTGATTTATATAAAAATAAAATAAAATTTATATTATACATAGGCTCGTTTAAGGCTCGCGAGCCTAATCGAGCTTGGTGACACAGGCTCAGCTCAATCTCGTTTAACAAATGAGCATTATATTAAGCTCGAGCTCGGCTCGGGCTCGTTTAAAATCGGTCTCAAGCCGAGCTTTTAGCGAGCTGGTCCCGGGTAGCTTACGAGCCGGCTCGGCTCATTTGCACCCCTAGTCGTGTGTAATCTAAGTAGGATTTGGATTTTAGACTTTACAACAATTGTTAGAATACAAATTTTTGTTCCAAAAATTTAATGTTCCATGGTTAAAAACAGGCTTATTTATTGTTGTCTTATCAATTATATGTTTAAATGTAACGATTTGATGATCTCCTTGATAAGGTACTTTAACTTTTAAAGTTCAATACATTAGCTACTTTTTCAAATGTCGGTTTTACTAAAGATCTATTTTTTTTTCCTTTCAAACTAGCCGCCAAATGTAAAGGATAAAACATATGTTCATATACCGTTGACAAAATCATATATTAAAGTTGGCATTTGTTACAACAATTAGAGGTAGTATATTAGAAATTAGGGATAAAAGGGTTGCTTGGATTCTCTGAAAGTCGTGAAAACACTATCAAATCGAAGTATTTCGATGGTACAAATCTAATCTTCAATTGGATAAAATTCAGAGTTTTGAACAGAGAATATGTGAAGTTATGTATGAGAATGTGTACCAAAAAAAATTACCAAAAACAGGAATATCATACCTTGTCTGAAAACACTCACACAAAACAGTTTTGTTAACCACCAAAAACGGTCATAAACTGCGACCAAACTCGGGTTCTACATAAGGGTCAACACAAGGATCAAAATTCGGATTTATATGCATTTTCTACAAAGCAATATTAATCCAAATAAAAAACTATCACAAAACAGCTCGACCCCAGCCAGGAGCTCTGCCCCTTCGACCCTGCCAGGGGTTGCCACCCCTTGGACCCCGCTCCCAAAGGCGCTGCCCTGGACCCCCTTCAGTTTAGGGACGAGCCCCTAACTAGCCGGTGTACTTTTAATCTTGAACAAACTCAAACAAGTGTGCACTCCACACCACCCTTACTTGTTCAATGTTTATCAAGATCGTATTTGGTCAACAAATTAATCAATTACACTTAAAACTCTATGCTTTGTATAATATCTCTGAATTTTATCAATTCGTAAATGGCTTCCAAGTTGAACCAAAGTCAACTCTTCCTTGTTATGTTTCAGAGTATGTTTAAACTCTTTCAAGGAAGGGGCAGTTTCTCAATGATTACAGCCACAAAAATGGCTTCATCTATTTTCAGATTGTGTTGAGCAAACTGTCCCAGAATCCTTAACATTTCATGGAATTGTTCCATTATAGGCCTAGAATCAACCATCTTGTAACCCATGAAAGGACTGACCATAAACTTCTTGCTAAAAACATCTTCAGCCATATATTTAGATTTGAAAGAATCATATAGTTCTTTTGCAAATTTGACATTTTGATAAACATCAAAAAGAGAGTAAGACATACCATTGATGTAACACCCGGTTTGTATAGGCAAGGTACAACAGGAAAAGCAAGTGAGAATTTGGAAAGGGGGAAGATAACGACGCTATCTATAGGGATAGCACCGCTATCTCTTGGTGGATCGTGTATCAGGAGGAGGGCACGTGGCAGAGATAGCGACGCTATCTCCGGCTGGACGTATTCTTATGTAGTCTGACGTCAGTCATTGTAGGGTGGGGATACTCATTGTTCAGATGTTTTTAGAGTCAAATGGTCGATCTTTGGTGCTGATGCATGGATCTTGGAGCATGAATTCAAGAAGGAGGAAGGATTAGTATATCAATAATCTTATTAAAGTAAGGTTTTATCCTTCTAAGGTGTTGTGTCATATTGAACTATTATAAGTTTATTTGTTATAAAGTTAGTTGATCATAGTTCTTAGTGAATCTTAATTCATATAATTTGGTGAGGAGATGAATGTATTTGGTGCATAAGAGTTCAATGATGATTAATAGTTTTAAAAACCTTGATTAAAAGGTGGTCTGGAGCGATTCAGATGTGAATTGGTGTTGAGTTCATAGATAGTGACGCTATATATGAACTTAGTGACGCTATTCATGAATGTTCGTAGATAGTGATGCTATCTCTTAGATAGCATCGCTATTTGCCCTGTGGTGGTAAAACTCACCTGTTAAATGAGATTAAGGGGTTTTGTCTCAAATAGTTGAATAAGTATCTTTATTTGGTGATTAAACAGTAGTTGGTGACAACGAGAACGAAGATACAGCTAGGGTTTGAGGGGATCACTCTACAAGTTCAACGAGGTGAGTAATTTTGCATAGCTTTGATTGGTGTTCTGTTGTATTCTATGCTTTGCATAATAACGAGTGTTTAGATATAAATATGTTGTTATGTTTTGTATGTATGTATATTATGGTGGTGTTAGATTTACTACCTTGATGACAGATAATATGAACAATATTATGTGGTGAGAAAGGTGAAACTCTAGGAGTAGTCGATTCTAGACATGAGTGGTGTAGTCATCGGTGATTTATGTTAATATGTTGTGTATAGTTTGCCTGGTTGCATGACAAGTACTTCTTGATGATGTTCATGTGGTGTTCTAATGGTTGCATAACGAGCACCTTGCAATTATTTGGTGTATCCTAAGACTGGTGATAGGTTTCTGGATTGGTGGAAAGCCCAAACTCCTCGATGAATGTTTATAGTATTGGTGTTGGTCCTTATACGGGTTGTGTTTATGTTAATGGTGACCTTAGTGTTATTATGTGTATATATTTTGTTGATGTTTGGTGTTCAGGTGACAAACGAGTGGTGAAATCTTAATGTATAGTTAGACTTCATGAATTCCGCTGCTGAATTATGCTTGCTATGGTAGAGTTATTCACTAAGCTTTTTTCTTACTGTGTTTAGTTGTGATGTTTTGCAAGTTATAGGTATAGTAACGCACGACTCTAATCGTGGGGGGACGATCGTGAAGATATTCAATTGTCGCTTCTAATGCATCGAGTATTAGTATTTTTTTGTATACAATTATAATAATTTGATGTAAATGAAAAATATACTCGGTGCCGTTTTACGGGGCGTTACAATTGAGAATGTGGCCACGACAGATGTATTCATCATTTTCCCACCTTGGTCTCTTTCTTATTGTAAGAAGTAAATGCATATTCTTCTGCCATTTTTGAAAATCTTGTCCTACAAAGTTGTTCAACTTGTAAAATTTGCTTGTCATATCCTTCACAGAATCTCCACTTGCCATTGTCACAGAATACTTTAATTTTTGTTAGACATTAAGGGTATAGGGTTTCTTGGATTCTCTCAAAGTCGTGAAAATCCTATCAAATCGAAATATTTCGATGGTACATATCGAATATTTAATTGGATAAAAGTCAAAGATATTGAACAGAGAATATGTGAAGTTATGTATGAGAATGTGTACCAGAAAAAATGACCAAAAACGGGAATATCATCCCTTGTTGGAAAACTGACAAAAACTGTCACAGAACAGTATTGTCAACCACCATAAACTGCCACCAAATTCGGGTTCTATATAAGGGTCAACACAATGATCAAAACCGGATCAATTTGAGAAAATTCGGATTTCTATGCATTTTCTACAAAGCAATATTAACCCAAATAAAAAACTGTCACAAAACAGCTCAACCCCAGCCAGGGGCTCTGCCCCTCGGACCTCACTCCCAAAGGCGCTGCCCCCGGACCCCCGTCAGTTCAAGGGCTTCGCCCCTAAATTGTAAGATCCTTAATCTAGGGTAAATAATTTAATAAATAAAAATAATAAATCTAATAATTACAATAATTAATCTATATCTAGTTTAATTAAGATGTATATTTTGAAGACTTATCTAGTCTTAAATAACTTGATAAGGGTAAAAATGGAATTTACCTTATGGGGATTCTAGAAGAAGGACTTAAATGTAAAACTAGAACTCTTGGGGATGGGGAGGGGTTCCTTTGCAAATAAGAAAGAATAAAGAGTTGCTGGAGGGACTACTTTGCAATAAAGTGAAAACCGAAACTTTAGTTGGGGGAAACACCATTTCCTCCTCATTTTCACGATTCTAGAAGAGGGGAGAGAAAGGAAGGCAATTTCAAGGAGAGCTCTTGAAGGGGAGCATAATTTCAGCTAGATCTAAGTAGTTGGCATCAACCATTTGAAGATCTAAGGTAAGAAACCAACAATTCATGTTGAAAACCCACTTTCGGGGTAGATTTGAGTTTTAAATTCGAGTTCCATGTTGGGGGAGATGAAATCCATGATCCCAAGGATGTATATCATGAATTCTAGTGATCATCCTTCTACAATTTGATTGTTATATGCTTGGAGAACATTTGAGATGCTGGTTGATTCTTTTGGAACCCTAATTTTTGGAGAAAACTCCGTAAATGGTAAAACCTTGATGATTTGATCAACTTTTATCTCCAATATGTTCTATGAAGGGCTTAAGTGGATTCCTAATGATTTCAAGTCATTGGAAGAAGGAATTCCATTAGTTATTGGTCAATGGATTGAATTGAATTAGGTATTCCATGACTTAAGTTCATAAAATGAAGTTGTGATCATAACATGGATTTGATTCAATGGAGATACATTTGGATGGTTTAATTGAGTCTAATGATGTATTAAATTGGATTAGAATAGTGTCCTTTTGATGGTTATGAGTTTAGAAAAGTATTAGACTTTGATTTGGGTCAAAAGGGGTGAAAAGGAGCAAAAATCGGAACTGCTGTACACGGAACATGGTCCGTGTCAGGAGGAACACGGCCCGTGTCAGCATGTCTGAGACCTTCTGCTTGGTTAACACGGCCCGTGTCAGGAGGAACACAGCCCGTGTCAGCCTGAACAGTCTAGAATAGTGGGTTTTGAGCTTTAGGGATTGGGGCTGTTGGTTCTAATGTTCAAGTACACTTTTAGACAATACTTAACTAACATTCTACCCTATTTAGTGAAGTTTAATTAGTCTTAGAACTATTAGTAATGTTGATTATTATTTCTTATAAGAGGAGAATAATTGAGGTGGAAGCAAGAAGATAGCATTCTTCTTTAGGACTTAGGAAAGGTGAGTTACCGGGAGTACACATCCCTCTTCTAAACTCGTATGTGTGTTTTATCCTTTTATCTTTCATACTACATATGTGCTACTTGTTGCATATAACTTATGTGTGCATGGCATTTAAAGAGTTATTTCAAAGATGATTTCAACAAAGATTTAAGATGTAGTTTTTGAAAGATGTTATGAACATTCCATCATGCATTGCATTTGCATGTAGGAAGGGATTGACCGAGTGATTCCTAATGATGACTTATGATGTTTGGCTTAATAGCCTCTTTATGATGATGTACCCATGTAGAGGGCCTTTGGGCTGGATAGCCACCCTCAATGATGTCTTGGGAAATGTTTCCGCCAATAGGAAACTGCATGAGGGAGTTGCTACCCCTCATGAGGCTAGTGTAATGGCCACTAGTCTTAGTTTCAACCCATACGATGATCAAGTATTATGCTCTGTGCTTTTGCTTGTAAACTTAAGTGGGTGTCATTGGGGTGAGATGGACTTTATGAGGTGAACATGGGTGGGGATAGTTGCATTACACTTGCATATCATGACTATCTATTTTGAGAAATTCTTTGATGTTATTACACATTTGAAATGTGTAAAGAAACTATTTTTGGAGGTTGTCTCGAGTGTTAAGGTTATCCTTTCCACTCATAATGAGATAGCCTCGAGTAACTTATTAGGCATTTCAATTGCCTAACTGTTTTGATGTGTACTCAGGTTATAGATAAAGGCTTGGGACGAGGCGGGGATTTTAGAAGACCACGGATTGTGTGGCCATTTGAACCGTGTTTTGTACTTGGATTATGATACTACCTCGCTATACGTTTTTAAACTACTTTTAACTGTTTTGGGACCTATTTTTCCGCAATGATGAGATATCTTTTAAACTAATGGTATTTTAAATAGTAAATAAATGTTTTAAATATTAATCCCTTGCGAGGGGTGTCACAATTTGGTATCAGAGCATCGGTTTAAGTAAACTAGGTACTAGGATTAGTACTTAGACTTAAACTTAAGGTGCTCATGAGTGAGGGTTTTATTTTAGCTAAATAATTGTATATTATGATATTAATGTTCATCTTCCTCAGAATGGTGAACACTCGTAGCATGGTTCCGTCGGATGAAGTTCAAGGGAGTGGGGCCGGCGATGAGGCTCAATCTCAACCCATTTCCCTTGCTAGCATTGAAAAGATGATGCTTGACTTAATGGCAAAGCAGGAAGAAAAAATGGTAGGCAAGATGAAAGAGTTAATTGAAGATCAAGAAGTACGTTTGAGAGAAGAAGTGGAGAACTTGTTTGGGGACAACACCGCTTCGGGCAGGCAAGAGACGAGCAGCTCGTATGATAGCATGCAACATGGGCCTCCTAGCGTCAATGTATCTCAAGACATGGTAGTACCAAGGAAGAAGTGTGGTTTCATGGACTTTAACTCTTGCAAGCCACCAACTTACAACGGGACGTTGGACCCGGTTGTACTACATAATTGGGTGATTGAAATTGAAATGGCTTTCTATGCATGCCAATGTGGTGACGACCAACGTGTGAACTTTTCAATCACTACTCTCAAAGAAACGGCGCTTGAGTGGTGGTTGGAGTCTAAGGAAATGATGGAAATGCATGTGTTGGAAAGCCTAACTTGGGATATGTTCTTGGAGAAGATGAAGGAGAAGTTTTGTACTAAAGAACAAATCTGTGACCTTGAAAGGAAGTTCCTTGACTTGAAGAAAGACAAAATGATCATCACAGAGTATAATGCCAAATTCCAAAAACTTTTGAGCTTTGCTAGAAGATTGGCTCCGGATGAGGCCACTAAAGTGGACCAATATGTGGGAGGGTTGCCTTGGAACTATCGACTCAACTTTGAAGCTACTACCCTTGAACTTGCTATGAGGAAGGCAAGGAAGATTGAGAAGACTTTGGAAGAGTGGGACAAAGAAAGGCCACAGTTTGCAAACAAAAGGAAGGAGAGTCACGACTCGCGTGGAAGAGGGGCGACTGACCAAAAAAAACCAAAGTTTGAAGGAAGAAACAAGAGTAGTGATGGGCAATTTAAGGAAAGAGGAGAGTTAGTGTGTTTCAAGTGTGGTGACAAAGTTCATATGGAGAATGCATGTAGCAAAGGGATAAAGTGTTTCAATTGTGAGGGTTATGGCCATAAGTCCAATGAGTGTACTGCTAAGAAAAAGGAGATGAGTGGTGGTGGAAGAAGTGAAGCACCCCGAACTCGAGGAAGAGCATTTCAAATGACTAAAGAGGAAGCTTGAGAAAAGGCGGATGTGGTGTCAGGTATATTTCTCGTTAACTCTTTACATGCTTCTATGTTATTTGATTAAGGGGCTACTTATTCTCATGTGTCACCGAATTTTGCGAAGAAATTAAGGTTACCCTTGCATAAATTAGAATATGAAGTAGTGATAGATGTAGCGGGTGGTGCAAGCAAGATTGTGAGTAAGGAGACACCACGAGTGAAGGTTGAATGTAGTGGAGCCGAGTTTTGGGTTAATCTTATACTTTTGGACGTTTGGGGATTTGATGTAGTACTTGGCATGGATTGGCTTGTAAAGTATGATGCCGAAATTTTGTGTGGAAAGAAAATGGTTAGAGTGAAGACACCTTAAGGAGAACCAATCCTAATATATGGAGGCAAAAGAAGAATACCCACAAGTGTAATCAATGTCATGAAGGCGAGAAAATGTTTGACGAAGGGTTGTCAAGCGTATTTAGCCCATGTGGTGGACACCGTAAAGGAAAAGAAGACTTTAGAGGATATTGTAGTAGTGCGGGATTTTCCCGAAGTGTTTCCCGATGATCTACCCGGTTTGCAACCGGATCGTCAAGTTGAGTTTCGTATCGATTTGGTACCGGGAACCGCACCGTTAGCAAAAGCTCCGTATCGTTTGGCACCCGCAGAATTGAAAGAGTTGATGACTCAATTGCAAGAACTTCTTGATAAGGGTTTCATTAGGCCTAGCTCTTCCCCTTGGGGAGCTCCAATTTTATTTGTGAAGAAAAAAGATGGTTCCATGAGAATGTGTATTGACTACCTGGATCTCAACAAGGTGACTATAAAGAACCGGTATCCTTTACCTCGTATTGACGATTTATTTGATCAATTGCAAGGTGCATGTTACTTTTTCAAAAATTGATCTTCGATCGGGTTATCATCAATTGAAAGTAAGAGATGAGAACGAGATATGGCCATTTTGAGTTTCTTGTAATGCCTTTCGGGCTAACTAATGCACCCGCAGCTTTTATGGATCTTATGAATCGGGTGTGCAAACCCTTCCTTGATAAGTTTGTGATCGTGTTCATTGATGATATCCTCATTTACTCAAAGTCGGAGGCGGAACATAAGGAGCATTTGAAGATGGTACTTGAAACTCTAAAAAGGGAGAAGTTTTATGCAAAATTTTCTAAGTGTGAGTTTTGGATTGGGGAAGTTCAATTCCTTGGGCACGTGGGGAATAAAGATGGAATTAAAGTGGACCCGGAAAATATTGAAGCGGTAATGAATTGGGAGAAACCGAAAAATCCAACCGAAATTAGAAGTTTCCTTGGCTTGGCGGGATACTATAGACAGTTTTGACAACGCCTAGTGATATCAAGTATTTTAGGCGTTGTTGAGCCCTGTTCTTGATAAAATTATATCAACCGAAATTAGAAGTTTCCTTGGCTCGGTTCCAGGATTTCATTTCAGCAAGCTCACGATTGGTATTTTATGTTTTTGGCTTAAATTTCATTTTAGTAGCAAATAGTCTTTGTAGCTAAAGTCCTTGGGAGTGACAACCACTGACTTTGAGCACTTAGGTTTCTGTTTTAGAAACATTTGGTTACTGTTTTTGTGATTGGAATTCAGTTTTGGTGAATGAAAAGCATTTGGTTACATTTAATCTTAGCTTTTCGGTGTTTTGGATGTTTGTGTTTGGTTTGTGTGATTGATTGTGTTTTGGATATTGTTTTGGACCTTGTTAGGATTGTTTTTCTTAGCTGAAATCAGTAGCTAATTAGGTTATTTGGTAAGCATTAAACCTTGGCTAGTAACTGTTCAATAGGACTTTAACTAGTGGTTAGTTTATGCTTTGCTTGGTTTGGTTAGTTTGGATGCCTTTGATTGCTTCTGATTCAGAGATGTACTTCTGATTTCAGAAAGTGACTAGGTCATTTGGACATAGCTTAGCTTGGCTTGAGTGTTTGATCATTGTTTCATTTGCTAGTGATAGGAAAATAGAAACCAGATCCTCCGACTATAGCTGTGACACTATTAGTTGGTAATCTCTCATCTAGTCTAACCACGAAGCTCCTGTGGATCGACCCTGACTACCACTGTACTAGTGTGTGTTAGGTATTTTACTCTTATTTTTGACCGCACGACGACCTAGGCGTGTCAAATTTTGGCGTCGTTGCCGGGGAGCTGTGAGCTTAGGTTAGGTGAGTAGTAGGAACTTGTTTCTTGCTTTTTGAAATTTCATTTTGGTTTGATTTTTGATTTTTGTGGGCGTGTTGCACTAGTGCATGCGTACCCGCAGGGGAAAGCAATTATCCCCATTGCAGTTTGACTTTGAGATTGAGCGTACTGCGCGCAAACTCCATGCCCGTAGGCGTTTAAGCATCATGAATTATAGTCAAGTTAGCAGTAGTTCGGTCAGTGTTGCCCAAGACCCATCAGGTGAGGCAACGGGGATGTTTTCCATTCCCCCACTTTCAGAATTTCAATTTGGGAGCACGAGTGCTTCTGGTGGTGCAGTTTCAGCCCCTGCACCCATACCATCATGCACTCCACCATCTATCCCACCATTTACGCCCGCTTCACAACCTCAATCCACCAATCCATTTACTTCTGCTATGACTTGGGGATAGCCGACCCGAGATGGCACCCCAGCTCCTAGACAGCATACACCAACATCCCAACCACAACCAGCCCTCTTTAAACCTCAACCCACATACCAAACAACACAACCTATACACTTTCAACCACCGCCTCAGCCACGATACCATTACCCAGAGACGGAGGAAGTGTATGATGAGGAAGATGAAGGATGGGTGCCACCAGCACCACAACCACAATGGAACCGAGGTCGGGGACCTCTTAGAAGAACACCACAATATCCACCACCAGGTCAGCGGGAGTACAATGATCATCTTTACGGTAATCCCGCTCAACCTTTACATTTTTCACAACTGAGACGGCAATCGGTTGCATCACATTTCCAACCGCGGGAATATGATGATTCGTCGCCGATCTATATTCCTGATAACATAGATTCGCAAGTAGAGATAAAACCTCAGTTATTAGGAATATTGACTCAGTTTAGGGGATACAAGACTGACGACCCTTATAATCATTTATATGAATTCTTAGCAATTGCCAACGCCAATACTCCTAGGAATACTGATAGAGATATTTTTAGGCTTAGGTTGTTTCCATTTACTCTTAAAGATAAAGCCAAGTATTGGTTTACATCTTTATCATCAAATAGTATTACTAGTTGGGAACAACTCAAGGCGAAGTTTCTGCAAGAATTCTATCCGGTCAGTAAAACCACAGAGGTTAGACGAGCAATACAAGATTTCCAGCAAAAGCCTGGAGAGGCTTTTCATGAAGCATTTGACAGATTAAAAGAGCTGTTGCGATCCTATCCACATCATGAAGTTCCTAAGTGGCAGCTAGTCATATTATTTTTCGAGGGAGTTAATGAGACACACCAGGTCATGATAAATGCCTCATCAAGTGGGACATTTATGTGGCAAGAGCCAGATGATGCCTGGAGATTTTTGGAACAGCTGAGTTTGGGATCAAAAGTCAGTGGATCAATGAAGGACAAGACTGTATATGTAGCAAATGTCGAAGCAGAAAACAAATGGAAGGCTGAAATTCAGAAAGAACTCACTGCTGTTACAAAAAGTTTCAATCAGATGCTCGAGAGGTTTCAACACGAAAAAGGGGCATACGTGTTGCATGGGCAGAGTATTTGCAATACATGTGGAAAAATAGGACACAATCATAATGAGTGCTCAATGACTCATGAGGAAATAAGTCAAGTGCATGGATATGTTCGATTTCAGAACGCACTAAGGCCATTCCGAAGTAATCAGTAACGAGAATCGAGACAACCACCTATAACGCAGCAACAGGTGCAATCTCTATCTTCATCAGGAAGTACGAACATTGGTTTGCAAGAAATTTTTGGATTGTTAGAACAACTCCAGGAAGTAGAAAAGTCTAATTCGGAAGCAATTCTGAGATTAGGAGAATCACTTGCCAAAGTGAAAGAAAAACAAGTGAGGGAGCAAGAGCAGTCACCAAAAATGCAAGTTAATGAAGTCATCACACTTAGGAGTGGGAAGAAAGTAGACAACAAGGTTGCAGCTCCGGTTGTAGATGATGATAGTGATGTAGAAATAGTTTTTGATGAAAAAGAAGAATTAGAAAGAAAGAAGAGAAAGGATAAGGAGGAGCAAGTACAGAAGACGAAGCAGACGAGTACATGGGAAAAAGGAGAATCAAGTGGAACAGTTCCTTTTCCGACAGCTTTGGAAAAGCCGGAGAAAGGACCATATGGAAAGAAGGGACCACAAACTGAAGACATATGGGAATTGTTTAGCCAAATTAAAGTTAGCATTCCTTTAGTCAAACTTATCAAGGAAGTTCCTGCATATGCTAAGTTTCTCAAGGACATGTGTATACACAAGAAACATATTCTGTCCCACTTGCCTAAGATGATTAGCTTACCTGAGAATGTAAGCTCTATCCTCATGGATGCGCTTCCTCCAAAACTGAAAGATCCGGGAGTTCCTCTTATTTCAGTAGATTTAGGCAATGTACACATCAAAAGGGCTCTTTTAGATTTAGGTGCAAGTGTAAATATATTGCCTGGGCAGTTATTTGACAAGCATGAGTTTGGCACCATGAGATCTACTGATGTGATTCTGCAGTTGGCTGATAAGTCCACCAAGGTTCCCAGAGGCATGTTAATCGATGTTATCATCAGGGTAGGAGAATTTTACTACCCAGCAGATTTTCTTGTTTTGGACACCCGTCAAGCGATGAATGGAGAGCAACCTACAATTATTCTAGGGCGGCCGTTTTTGGCCACGGCTAACGTAAATATTGCTTGTCGTACTGGAGAAATGGGAATATCTTTTGGACACCGACAGGCCAAGATCAACATTTTCAATGCTGATCCCAAATGAAGTAACATGGAAGAAGGGGAATGCTATCAAGTAGACATTATAGACGAGCTTGTGCAGCATTACACTCCAGAGGTACTTAAAGAAGAAGAAATAGAAACTCAGGAAGAAGCAATTGTTGGAAGAAAAGAGACACAAAAGGGAGAAGAAGAAAAAGGACTCACGTCTGAAGAATGTGCACATATAGAGAAGTTACCAGCAGAGATTCCAAAGACATTAAAGCCCTCTTTACAAGAACCGCCAAAGTTGGATCTAAAACCTCTACCAGAACATTTAAAGTATGCCTTTCTAGGAGAGAAAGATACTTTACCAGTAATCGTGGCAGCCAACCTGCCAAAGGAACAAGAGATAGGATTGATCAGGGTATTGTCCAAACATAAGGAGGCTATCGGCTGGACAATCGCGGACTTAAAAGGAATTAGTCCAACCACGTGCATGCTCGGAAGCTTAATGCCGCCACATCCAAGGATCATTTCCCATTACCCTTTATCGATCAAATCGTGGAGAAATTAGCAGGACAAAAGTACTACTGTTTTTTGGATGGGTATTCTGGGTATAATCAAATTACAATTCATCCAGAAGATCAGGCAAAGACAACATTCACTTTCTGAAATCAGAAGTACATCTCTGAATCAGAAGCAATCAAAGGCATCCAAACTAACCAAACCAAGCAAAGCATAAACTAACCACTAGTTAAAGTCCTATTGAACAGTTACTAGCCAAGGTTTAATGCTTACCAAATAACCTAATTAGCTACTGATTTCAGCTAAGAAAAACAGTCCTAACAAGGTCCAAA
Source organism: Cichorium intybus (assembly GCA_023525715.1). Classification (NCBI taxonomy): domain Eukaryota; kingdom Viridiplantae; phylum Streptophyta; class Magnoliopsida; order Asterales; family Asteraceae; genus Cichorium; species Cichorium intybus. Next base: position 136,239,472 of record CM042011.1, on the reverse strand, counting down.
ACAATATCCAAAACACAATCAATCACACAAATCAAACACAAACATCCAAAACACCGAAAAGCTAAGATTAAATGTAACCAAATGCTTTTCATTCACCAAAACTGAATTCCAATCACAAAAACAGTAACCAAATGTTTCTAAAACAGAAACCTAAGTGCTCAAAGTCAGTGGTTGTCACTCCCAAGGACTTTAGCTACAAAGACTATTTGCTACTAAAATCAAATTTAAGCCAAAAACATAAAATACCAACCGTGAGCTTGCTGAAATGAAATCCTGGAGTCAAAGAGCTTCAAGGTCGACTTTACACCCGGTTCTTTGCTAGGGTTTTCGGCTGGAAATGCATCTATTTATACTTGCAAATTTCCCGCAACCTACCAATTTGATCGTCAGCCGCTGGGAATGGATATGGAAGAGATGGTGCAGTTCCGGTTGGGTAATCACAACCGAAGCTGCAGCTTACGGGAATTTGGCTATCGCATCGGGTTATACACTGAGGAAGAATCAGAGGCACCAGGGTTCGCCACCTTCTATCGACGGGCTAATTATGATGCCGATGACTCATTCTCTCCTGCTGACTACTGGAGCACCATATTGTTGAGTGTCGTAACCAACAAAATAAAAGAGTTGAAATATGGTTTTAAAATAATTTGTTGATTACCAATATTTCGTGATTACACTACTTGTTATAAATACTAACTATGTAGTATAAATGGCAAGTAGGGTCGATCCACAGGGAGCGATGGTCTAATGGATTATACCTTGATTTCACGAGATTTAAACTTGTAAAGAAAGTAACAAAAAGGGGGGTTTTGATGTTTAGTTGGAACACGATTGTATAAATGATTTGAGACAAAATATAGAAAGATTGCTTTTTGTATTTTATAATTTGGGGACAAATTCTGGTTTTGCATTTATAGTCATATGATTGGAAATAACAATAAGAATGATGTTTATAACTTTAATCTTTCTAAGTTGGTACTTTGTGTATGCCGAAAGCTCGCACATACACCATTCACCTAATATACCTTAGTCAAGAGAAGCTCATTAACTAAGACTAATCTTACTAATCAAATCTAGATAAGATCATAGAATTTGAATGAAAGATTGCATTATGATTTATGTGAATGTTCCCAACAATGTTCAATACTCCTAAACAAGCGTTGAAGCGTTAAAACATGAGATATGATTTTCACCTAATTAAAGATGATTATCACAAATAACATTTTATAAAACAATTACGGATTTTATAATTTGTATGACTAGATTGGTTGATATTTAAGATCAAATGGCCAATATGAAATAAATAAGAACCAAACACTTGTTAATTCTCAAAATCATATCACTAGAAAGATATAAAATCAAACATCAAACTTTATATTAAATCACAATCATAATCCTTAATACAAAACCAGAAAATAAAGTTACTAGCCACTCATGACTAGTAAAAGAAAAATGAACTTACAAATTGAAGATAATCCACACTTGAAATTGCACACCAACACAAGCACAATGTATCTAGAGAGTATTCAGAAGTTAATGGAATAAGGGATGATTCTAAGGCTAACTAGACACATCTATTTATACTAACACACCAAGGGCAAAATGGTAAAATGGACAATGGCAAACATCATCATTCCTAGACCCACTTCTCTCATCACATGGCCTCAAAATCAGGTTGGATCTGGATCTGGTCGTGTAGCATGGGAATGACAGCACAAGAAGGAATAAACAACTCAAAGTGGGCCAAAAAGCAGATCTGGTCACCAGGAAAAGTTACACGGCCGTGTAATTTCTTGGGCCAAAATTACACGGTCGTGTAATCCTGGATTTCATCCTGGGCCCTACCCTGAGCTGACATGGCATCCATGTGGCATAGCAAAGTTACACGGCCGTGTAACTTATAGGGCAAAAGTTACACGGTCGTGTAACATTCTGTCTTCGGGATGATTTTATTTTTTGTAACTTCTTCGTTTGAGCTCCGTTTCTTCTGAAATTTCTTGTGTAGCTTCCCATTGTCATCCAATGCAAGATTCATCCTTCAAAAGCACCTGAAAACAACCACAAAGTGTGAAAGTAGATTGCTATTCTTGAAATCCCGAAAAACATGAAAATATGCAATAATGAGAATGAAATGCAAGGTAAAATAAGGATAGAAAGGCATGAAAACATGCTTAGAAATACACCTATCAAATATCCCAAGCTTAGACTTTTCTTGTCCTCAAGGAAAACAAGGATCTAAACAATGTGGAAAACAAACTACAAAGTATAAAAAGAATAGACACCCTAGGTAGCAACCAAGACAACATCAATCATATCTAAAAATCATGTCAATTTGGACCCTACACACATATAAGTTAGATCATCTATTCAAAACAAAATACCATTAAAAGGAACAAATTTTTATCAATTACTTAGCATAGGCACGTTGGGACAAAAGATAAACTCACACATGAAACCTTCACTTATTATTCAAAGCGTCTCGCAAGCAAAGGACGTGCTCACAATTGTTCACTCTTCTCGTGTTTATTCACTCATGTCACAAGATGTGTGACCTTGCAAGCTCCATTTTCAAGATTTGGCTATAAACACTCATTTTTATAGGAGGGGTGCTCGGATATCGAATCTAGGAAGCTTATACTAAGTTGACTTTGCTCAAGTCCTCCAACCGACGTCATTTGCATATTTATTTATTAAACACATGATTTTCCAAAACAGAGGAACAAAAATTTACAACTCGATTCCTATTTACAAAGGATAGATACCTAGATGACCGAAACAACTAAATCTTTTAAACTTCAAAATTGACCCAAGATGTATGAAGACTTTTAAAACATGGTCAATGAAGTTTTTAACCAAACCAAAATTGGATTTAGTTGTTGAAAGCAAAAAGGAGGAGGCTTTCAAAACAAGTAATCGTTTTTATTGTATTTTTGTAGAAAATTTTCACTTTAAATGACTTGAGTGATCACTTGGTTCGGTCTTTTATTTTTATTTTTATTTTTATTATTTTTTATTATTATTATTATTTTTTTTATTAGACCAATCTTTTAGAACCAAGTGAAATGATTTCTGGATTTTCACCATAAAAACATTTTCACAAAATTTTGCTAAAATGATTAGACAAAATAATTTTTATGATATTTTTGTAAACATAAATGAAAAACTCAAAAACACTAATGACCAAAATAATATAAACAAGGTCATATGACACATACTACCACACAAAAACTAAAAACAAATATAGAAAATAAGATTTTTGTCCATGACTTTGAAAAATCGCGATTTTGAGATAAACCTTATGTTTCATAGACAATATGCAAATGTATGGTCATGAGGGGGGACTAGTGCAACTTCCATAGTATTTCTTCTAGTCGATTACACACATTGATGAACTCACGGGTGAATAAAGCATCCTTTGCTAGAATAATTTTGATTCAATTTCATGCGTGTTTTATAATTCTCCCAATCGTATCTATGCTAGAAAATTGATAAAAAGAAATTCCTAATGAAGATCTAGGGTTTCAAAAGATGGTGATGTTGCATGTAGATAGGGGACAAAAATACAAGAAGTTTAACTATGAGATGTATTATGGTTGCAATTTAAAGGTGTCACATAGGTGAGAAGTAAGAGATAACAAAAATGTATGCAAAAGTTAAAATAAATGCAAGAAATAAAATATTTTTGAATTCTTGTGGTTTTAAAATTTTTTTTTTTTTTTTTTTAGAAAAGGTAGAAAAGGGATTTATTTCCCCATCCCCAAGCTTAAAATAAATGCAATGTCCACAATGCATTAGGGAAGGAGAAAGAAAGAAACAACCTACTGAGGGTCGGGGAAGGGTCCCCGTGGCGGAAATGGAGGGTATGGGTACGGTGGGAAATATGGGTAAGGCGGGAATTGAGGGGGTGGGGGTGGTTGGCTGCCTGGCTGCTGTTGTTGCGGCGGCTGTAGTGGTTGCTGCTGTTGCCATGGGTTGAAGGCAACAGATCTTTGTATGTCAGAGAGTATAGACATAACATCTTGGTTATGTTTATATTGGTTCTCCCTAAACTGCTCAAAGTCTTGGCGCAACTCCATTTGGTGTGTATCAATCTCACCAAGATTATCATAGATGCCTTGATAATCAAGGCGAAGATCCGCAAGCTGGGAGTTGATGCTAGAAAATTGCTCCATGTATAGACTGTGCTCTGGAGGAAATGAGCTAGCAAAGCTTGAAGGGCCAGGCTCCTGGGGCTGTCTTGGTGGTGGACTGGGCTCTCGAGGGGGTAGGTTGGGAGCGGGTAGTTGTAGGCCCATGTTGGAAGGAGGCTTCCAATTTGTGGTGGAGACAGGGTTGGCTAATCGTAGGATTCGGGCATTTCTGTTGTTGACCCGCAGATAGTCGCGTCCGTCGGCTTGCCATATTTCGTCTGATTCGGGGCGTCGAAATAACCTCATACCCTCAAGAACATCAGATGTGAGGTGTCGCTCACCTCTGACTATCTCAAGGTTATCAGGAAATCTGATGCCCAGAGCTGGATGTTTGGCTATTAGAGTGATAATGCCACCGCAATGTAGCTGGCCAGATGAACTTCTACTTAGCTTAAGTAGTTTGTACATGATCCAGGATCCAAAATTTGGGGTTTTAGGCCCTGGATTAATCATGCAGTAGAGAAGCTCAAGCTCATTTAGGCCAGCTTTGCTTATCTCTTCTTGTGGGAAGAGGATAGAGGCAATGATGCGGTGCGTGACTTTTAGGACGGGGTGGATGATGCTGGAGGCTTTGGCATTACTGGGACGGTAGAAGTTTTCTGTGGAAATTCTGGTCCAGAAATAGCCAACTTCCCGGTGGAACAGTTTGTTCAGTTTGCCTCTTTGGTCATAAGTGTTGGCGACCGGTGCGCCAATTAGTTCACACAATTGGTTTTGTGTGATTTGGTGAGACCTGTTGAACATTCTAAAGGACAAAACTGTTGTATGAACGTTAAATTCGACAGATGATAAAAATTCAATAGTGGGGTTGGAATAGCTTTTCTCGCTTATATTCATCAACCCTTCCCAACCAATATTGGACAGGAGTTTGCGTACTCCTGCCTCTATGTGTAAGTCTCGCAAAGTTGGGACATCAACGAATTTTTGGGCTTGTCCCGTTCGTTCCAATAAGTTATAAAAGCGGGCCTCTTGGGCATCGGTCATGAATGCGATACCCGCATCGCCCATATCAAAGTCCTGCTGTTCGGGCTCTTCATCGGAAGAGCCACTAGAGGCCGAATACACGATTTGCCTTTTACTACCCCTAGAGTAGGTACGGGATGATGAGGCCATTTTAAACACAAAGAAATAAAACAAACAAATTTAAACACAAACAAATTTAAACACAAAGGTTTCACAATGGAAAGCCAATAACCAATTATCTAGCCAAAAATCAAAAATTATGAAGATTTTGAGTTTTGGAAAGAATTTACCGAATTGAAGCTTGACAATGGTGATATTGACCTTGATTCCTTCTATTCTTGTCTTCCCCAAGCTTGAACCTAAACAAATTCAACAATTTAGCAACAAAAATTCGAAACCCTCATTTTCTAGGGTTTCAAGAAATTCCGAATTTCACCATGGATTTGATGATTCTTATGGTAAAAATGATGGAAAAGATAAGGAATAATGATACTAACCTTTGTAGTTTAACAAATCTACAAGCAATTGGAAGAGAAATTGAGAAATTAGATTTTATCCTTGAAGTTTTCGGACTCGGCAGTGGGCAAGAGAGCAAATCGCGACTGTGTTGTGGTGAAAATGAAGTCCTTGGTTTATATAATGTGCGAAAATGATGAAATTGCCCCTAGCCTAAATTACACGGCCGTGTAACTTTGGCTTGAATAGTTACACGGTCGTGTAAACTTACCTTATGACCCAAAACGATTTTGACCATTTTTCCAAGTTACACGGCCGTGTAACTTATAGGGTGAAAAGTTACACGGGCCGTGTAACATTCTGTCCCGTTTTTCATTTTTCGTTTTTCGTAACTTGAGCCTCGGTAGTCCGTTTTCGATTCCGATTGTTTCCACACGTAGGTAATTGAAAGTTATAAACAGAAAAATTATAAAAACACAAAAAATCACACTTTTAAAAAATGACAAAAATACCCCCGGGTTGCCTCCCGGTTAGCGCACTTGTTTAACGTCTTTGGCTCGACACGGGCCCGTGTTTGGGTTTAAGGACCCATACACGGGGGCTGAGGAAAGCTTACCTTGGATATTCCTCCATGTCCACTCCTTGGTTGGTAGAGAAACACTCGGTAAACCGTTTGAAATGGTGCTTGTTTCTCGTTTGCTTTGGTAAATGAGGTGGATCTCTATTTTGCAAATCCAGATCATTGCGTTGATGATCCTGGGGATCCACAGGCTTGGACCCTTCAGTAAGTCCAGTTGTTGTTTCGTTCATAGAAACCATTGCTACTAAATTTTTGTTTTCATGTTCATTTGGTAACAATGAATTGTTTTCCCTTAGGTTTTCGGGTGGCACATCGCTTGGGTAGCGGATGGATTGATCAATATTGAAGGTTACAACTTCACCATCGAATTCCATAGATAGGGTACCATTAAAAACATCAATTTTTGTTCTCGATGTTTTTAAGAATGGTCTCCCTAAAAGTGTGGAACTTGAATTTGGTGAGTCGTCATCTCCCATATCGACGATATAAAAATCAGCGGGAAAAACCAAGTTATTCACTTGGACTAATACGTCTTCCAACACGCCTTTTGGACGTATGGTAGATTTATCGGCCAATTGAATAACGACTCCGGTGCGTTTCAATGTTCCTTTCTTTAAGTTTTTGAAAGTTGAAAGTGGCAGGACATTGATAGAGGCACCGAGATCAAGCATGGCTCTCGGTATGTTTGTATCCCCCAATTTACAAGGAATCGTGAATACGCCCGGATCCCCGTATTTTGGTGGCAATCTTTTTTGTATGATTGCCGAGACATTCTCGTTGACTTTTATTGTCTCATCCCCTTTGAGTTTCTTTTTATATGTGCAAAGTTCCTTAAGGAACTTAGCATATCTAGGAACTTGTTTAATGGCCTCAAGTAAGGGAATGTTTACCTCCACCTTGCGGAACGTGGCCATGATTTCTCTATCTTCCCTTTCTTTCTTTGATTCTAAGAATCTTGAAGGAAAAGGAGGTGATGGAGTATGGCTTGGAATTTCCTCTTGCTTTGTGCCTTCTTTTTCCGCATCTTTGGGCACACTTGGGTCCTTGCAAACCTTCCCGCTTCTAAGGGAGATGGCACTCACGTTGTGCCTTGGGTTTGCTTCTGTTTGGGCTGGCAATTTAGTATCCAGCCTACTTTCCAACTTGCCAACCGTTGTTGCAAGTTGTGCTATTTGTTTTTCCAAGAATTGGATGCTTGCTTTTGTCTCTTGCTGAAAAGATATTGTATTTTTAGCCAAGTTAGAGATAATTTCCTCCAAAGACATACCTGAGGGGTTTCGCGGTGCGGTATGTTGTGGTTGATATTGAGGTCTCGGTTGCGCATTTCTCCACGATTGATTGTTGTCAAAATTCCTGGAATTTTGTCCCACGTGGTCACCCATAGCATTTACATGCTCGTTTTCATCTTGCAAGGATGGGCACATGTCGGTCGGGTGACCATGTTGTAAGCAAATTCCACAAGCTCTTGCTTTTGGTTCGGCTCCTCTCTCTTTAGTTAACAAAATGACAGCTTTTGTTAGTTCAGATATTTGAGTTTCAATGTGAGGAGTACTTACTTGCTTTTTTCCTCGTGGGGGGTCGGAATACCATTCATCTTCTCCGATTGAATGCTTTGAATCTTCGGCCAAAGTAGCAATTAAGGCCCGGATTTGGGATGGAGTCTTGTCTAGCAAGGCTCCACCACTTGAAGCATTTATAATTCGCCTATCAAGATGAGATAGGCCTTCACAAAAATTTTGGAGAAGTTGGTGTTCAGACAAACCGTGTTGTGGGCATCGAGCGCAAAGTTTCTTAAACCTCTCCCAATATGTGTGCAAGGACTCTCGTCGTCCTTGACGCAAGGTGAGAATTTCTCTACGTATGCTTGAAGCTTTTGGCTCCGGGAAGTATTTGTCAAGGAATGCTTGAGCAATATCGTTCCATGTTGTTATCGTCCCCGGTGGGAGATAGTACAACCATTCTTTTGCGGCATCGTAAAGAGCAAAGGGGAATGCCCTTAGCTTGATTTGGTCTTCTGTCACATTATGGGGCTTCATACCCGAACATACTACATGAAATTCCTTAAGGAATTTATGAGGATCTTCATTTTCCAAACCTCTAAAGGTTGGAAGTAAGTGTATGAGCCCGGATTTTAGCTCAAAATTCTCCACATTGGGATAATTTATACACAAAGGTTGTTGTGTATCTTTTCGCGCACCCCATTGTCTCAATGTCTTTTCTTCGTTATCCATTTTTAATGGGTTAGAAGAAAAATCGGGAGTAGAAGTAGAAGTGGAAGGTGGTGTAGGAGAGAGTGTTGGTGTAGTATGAGATCTTTGGTAATCAAGCTTCTTTCGAAGCTTAGTTTGCTTTCTTAATATTTTTGCGGTCTTTTCTATTTCTTTGTTGATCTCAAGAGGTGTACCTGTTCGATCAGATCTGGGCATAAAATATTAGTAATACCGTGCTCCCCGGCAACGGCGCCAATTTGTTGAGTGTCGTAACCAACAAAATAAAAGAGTTGAAATATGGTTTTAAAATAATTTGTTGATTACCAATATTTCGTGATTACACTACTTGTTATAAATACTAACTATGTAGTATAAATGGCAAGTAGGGTCGATCCACAGGGAGCGATGGTCTAATGGATTATACCTTGATTTCACGAGATTTAAACTTGTAAAGAAAGTAACAAAAAGGGGGGTTTTGATGTTTAGTTGGAACACGATTGTATAAATGATTTGAGACAAAATATAGAAAGATTGCTTTTTGTATTTTATAATTTGGGGACAAATTCTGGTTTTGCATTTATAGTCATATGATTGGAAATAACAATAAGAATGATGTTTATAACTTTAATCTTTCTAAGTTGGTACTTTGTGTATGCCGAAAGCTCGCACATACACCATTCACCTAATATACCTTAGTCAAGAGAAGCTCATTAACTAAGACTAATCTTACTAATCAAATCTAGATAAGATCATAGAATTTGAATGAAAGATTGCATTATGATTTATGTGAATGTTCCCAACAATGTTCAATACTCCTAAACAAGCGTTGAAGCGTTAAAACATGAGATATGATTTTCACCTAATTAAAGATGATTATCACAAATAACATTTTATAAAACAATTACGGATTTTATAATTTGTAAGACTAGATTGGTTGATATTTAAGATCAAATGGCCAATATGAAATAAATAAGAACCAAACACTTGTTAATTCTCAAAATCATATCACTAGAAAGATATAAAATCAAACATCAAACTTTATATTAAATCACAATCATAATCCTTAATACAAAACCAGAAAATAAAGTTACTAGCCACTCATGACTAGTAAAAGAAAAATGAACTTACAAATTGAAGATAATCCACACTTGAAATTGCACACCAACACAAGCACAATGTATCTAGAGAGTATTCAGAAGTTAATGGAATAAGGGATGATTCTAAGGCTAACTAGACACATCTATTTATACTAACACACCAAGGGCAAAATGGTAAAATGGACAATGGCAAACATCATCATTCCTAGACCCACTTCTCTCATCACATGGCCTCAAAATCAGGTTGGATCTGGATCTGGTCGTGTAGCATGGGAATGACAGCACAAGAAGGAATAAACAACTCAAAGTGGGCCAAAAAGCAGATCTGGTCACCAGGAAAAGTTACACGGCCGTGTAATTTCTTGGGCCAAAATTACACGGTCGTGTAATCCTGGATTTCATCCTGGGCCCTACCCTGAGCTGACATGGCATCCATGTGGCATAGCAAAGTTACACGGCCGTGTAACTTATAGGGCAAAAGTTACACGGTCGTGTAACATTCTGTCTTCGGGATGATTTTATTTTTTGTAACTTCTTCGTTTGAGCTCCGTTTCTTCTGAAATTTCTTGTGTAGCTTCCCATTGTCATCCAATGCAAGATTCATCCTTCAAAAGCACCTGAAAACAACCACAAAGTGTGAAAGTAGATTGCTATTCTTGAAATCCCGAAAAACATGAAAATATGCAATAATGAGAATGAAATGCAAGGTAAAATAAGGATAGAAAGGCATGAAAACATGCTTAGAAATACACCTATCACATATCATCCACGCGGTATCATGAGAATACCGTACGCGAGGGGCTGATGCATCTTCCATCGCATCGCATGCTACATCGGTTGATATCAACCATGGTTTGGCCTCGTGCGGACGAGGATCGAGTGTTGCCACGTGAGTTACATCTTATGTGGTGTCTGACACGGATGCTTCAGACATGCAACATGCCATACTTCGTGGCCGATTACTTCAAACAGATCACGGACGAGCCACTGAAGCAAATTGCCCTCGGTGGGGGACATTATGTGATGAATCTAGCCCGATCTTATGGGTTGCTATCTGAGTACACTACCCGTGGTATGACAGTTGTTCAGCCAGTTCCCTTCAGCCCGCCGACTACCATTTCCCGAGACGTGATTTATATCGACGATGGGGTCACCGCAACTGAGCGATCCCCATTTCCGGTGTTGAAGACCGAGTCGTCCACTTCCAAAAAGCGACCGCGGGTAACTATTCATCCACCCCGAGGACTTTCCCCGGCCACCATGGAATCGCGGTACTTGGCCGATGAAGTGAAGGATGTTAAAAAGGCTTTGCAAGTCCATTCGAGGGAACACCAGTTACAGTTGATTGTAGCACAGGAGGTTAACAGACGAACAGAGAATACACAGACGCAGCTCCTGTGGTTAGCGGACTACATGATCGCCCTCATGGCAAAGCATAAGTGTGTTCCGCCAAGACCCCAGCCGACTATCAGAGAAGAAGAGGAGGAACCCATGGAGGAGGACCCTGAAGAGGATGAAGATGATTATGCTGACACTGCGTATAATTGAAAAGGATGGATGTAATTATTTTGATTTCTTTTTAGTACATTTTGGATTTTCATTTTATTAGAATTAGCTTAAAGATTTGTTTTTAGAAAGTTGGTTAGGACAATAAGCCTCCTGCGGGCATTAGATATTAATAATAAAACAATGGTTTTGGTGTGTTGAATTGTTTCTTGTGAGATTTGAAATTTGGATAAATCTGCTGAAATTACCGCGCCGCGGCATCCATATATCACGCGACGCGGTCAATTCTCATTTGACGATGTTTTAATCTCACGAAATTACCGCGACGCGCATCCCTCAATTACGCGCCGCGGTCATCCGCAACACATACACTTCTATTTGTATAGTTTTTGTTCATGTTTATTTGTCATGTGTGTTTTTAATGTGTTTGTTGAGTGATGCATGATATACCAATTTGAGAAGGAGTTGTCTCAGACAAGTGTGGGGTCACCGTGCCCCCTCCACTTGTCTTGACCACCGGCGTGTTCACTGTAGCGCTACAACTCCAGAATACGAAATCAAGGATCCGATTGTACGCAATTATACCTGTGATATTGAGCACCAAGCAGTCTATCGTCCAAAAAGGGGTAACTCTTTCTCCCTTGTTTTGAAATAATTTTGTACAACGGGGACGTTGTACGGTTTTAAGTGTGGGGTGTGGACGGTCGAAAGAGAATTTTTTTTTGAAATTTTTGCAGAAATGATCAATTTTTCAATTTTTAGCAACATTTTTCAAAATTTTTAATGAATTGCAATTTTGAAATGAATGGTTTGTGATTGTGATAGCATTAGTATTTTTTAAGAAATACTATTTATTTGCGATCATGCTATTAGTTAGTCAAATAATTTGAGTTTTACGAGTTTAGAAGATTGAACTGTTTTAGGATTGGAATTTAGGAAGGAAAAGTCAATCTGTGGCCTTTGTTGTTCGAGCCGGTAGGTCTAAAATGGGTGGGCTTTATGCACCTTACCACCTAAGATCGTCTGGTCTGGGATGGTATTTCTGAAAGCTCGCTACACGGACAACATCGAAAGTCATGGACAATTCCTTAATGGCCTTTAGAATCTGAATGAGTAAGTACACTTCATTGTGGACAGAAAGTTTGTAATCAAGGGTTCTCTAGAAAGCCATGAATTCCAAAGAACAACTCAATTATGTTTTCGCGAACTATTCCACTCTAACTCAAAAGAGCAATAAACTTTGAAACTGAACACAGTCAAAAATTGTTTGATTCTTTATTATAATTTGTTAAAAACTCTCTTGCTTGGGGACAAGCAAGGCACAAGTGTGGGGTGTTTGACAACGCCTAGTGATATCAAGTATTTTAGGCGTTGTTGAGCCCTGTTCTTGATAAAATTATATCAAATATGTCTGGGTATTCTCACTTTTCGTGCCAGGACTTGTTTGGAGAAAAAGAATAGAAACAGGGACTAAAAGCGTGCAAAAGGAAGAAGTTGGGAAGGAATGAAAAATCAAGAGAACTCGTACGCGCGCCGCGGGAATCAACTATGCGCGACGCGGGCTTAAGGCGGTGGAACACATTCAAATGCCGAAGAAAACGGGAAAAGATAAGTACGCGCGCCGCGGATTTCATTTCTGCGCGGCGCGGTTGCGGGAAATTTGCAAGTATAAGTAGATGCATTTCCAGCCGAAAACCCTAGCAAAGAACCGGATGTAAAGTCAACCTTGAAGCTCTTTGACTCCAGGATTTCATTTCAGCAAGCTCACGATTGGTATTTTATGTTTTTGGCTTAAATTTCATTTTAGTAGCAAATAGTCTTTGTAGCTAAAGTCCTTGGGAGTGACAACCACTGACTTTGAGCACTTAGGTTTCTGTTTTAGAAACATTTGGTTACTGTTTTTGTGATTGGAATTCAGTTTTGGTGAATGAAAAGCATTTGGTTACATTTAATCTTAGCTTTTCGGTGTTTTGGATGTTTGTGTTTGGTTTGTGTGATTGATTGTGTTTTGGATATTGTTTTGGACCTTGTTAGGACTGTTTTTCTTAGCTGAAATCAGTAGCTAATTAGGTTATTTGGTAAGCATTAAACCTTGGCTAGTAACTGTTCAATAGGACTTTAACTAGTGGTTAGTTTATGCTTTGCTTGGTTTGGTTAGTTTGGATGCCTTTGATTGCTTCTGATTCAGAGATGTACTTCTGATTTCAGAAAGTGACTAGGTCATTTGGACATAGCTTAGCTTGGCTTGAGTGTTTGATCATTGTTTCATTTGCTAGTGATAGGAAAATAGAAACCAGATCCTCCGACTATAGATGTGACACTATTAGTTGGTAATCTCTCATCTAGTCTAACCACGAAGCTCCTGTGGATCGACCCTGACTACCACTGTACTAGTGTGTGTTAGGTATTTACTCTTATTTTTGACCGCACGACGACCTAGGCGTGTCAGGTTTATAGAAGGATTTTCCAAGATTGTGTGTCCATTGACTTCGTTGACCAAAAAGAGCGAAAAGTTTGTGTGGATTGATAAACAAGAAAAGGCATTCGAGTTGCTAAAGAAAAAGTTATGTGAAGCTCCTATTTTGTCTCTTCCGGAGGGCACGGAAGATTTCGCGGTTTATAGTGACGCGTCGGGTTTGGGAATTGGATGTGTTCTTACTCAAAGAGGAAAGGTTATCGCATATGCGTCGCGTCAACTAAAATAGCACGAGTTGAATTATCCCACTCATGATAAGGAGTTGGCGGCGGCGATTCATGCATTGAAGATTTGGAGGCATTATCTATATGGTACTCAATGCAAACTTTTCACGGATCATCAGAGTTTGCAATATCTGTTTAGTCAAAAAGATTTAAACTCAAGGCAAAGGCGGTGGATTGAAGTGTTCAAGGACTATGATTGTGAAATCCTTTACCATCTGGGTAAAGCGAACATCGTGGCGGATGCCTTGAGTTGGAAAGAAATTGGAGAGAAAAGAAGGGCCAAAGCCTTAAGAATCGAGGTGGTTTCTACGCTTGTTGATATGTTGAAGAAGTTACAAGAAAAAGCTCAAGAAGATGGTAACGTTAAAGAAGAAAGACTTGGCAAGTCAGTGAAGTTTGAGGAAAATCCTCATGGGTTGAAGACATTTCAAGGACGTGTTTGGGTACCATTGTATGGTGGAAAGAGGTAATTGATCCTTGATGAAGCTCATAAGACAAAATATTCTATCCATCCCGGGAGTACAAAAATGTATATGGATTTGAAGCCTTTGTATTGGTGGCCGACTATGAAAGTGGATATTGCTAAGTATATCAACTGGTGTTTAACATGTTCCTTAGTGAAAACCGACCATCAAAGACCTTATGGAGATCTCGAACCGCTAGAAGTCCCGGAATGGAAATGGGAAAGGGTTACCATGGATTTTGTTACCAAGTTACTGACATCGCAACGGTCGTCATGAGGTCAAAAATAGTAAAATAACCTCACTCTCACTTAGCACAGTGGTAGTCAGGGTCGATCCATAGGAGTAACGTGGTTAAGGTAGGCAATAGATTACCAACTGTAGTGTCACAGCTACAGCCAGACGATCTAGTTTCCGACTTATACCCCGAATAACCCATAAATCACAAATCAAGGAATCCAACACAAGCATTAACCAACTAACCCCAATACTAACCTAAGTACTTAAATGAAATCAGATTTATCTAAAAATCAGAAGCAACAACAGGTCAACCCAAACATCAAACACAATCCAAACATCCACAAAATCATTCAAAAGTAATAAATACCGAAAACCAAGCAATTAACATAAACTGAATGCTTATTATAAAAAACTCAGGTCTCAAAGGTTCAAAACAGTAAACATCAAATTTAAAAACTAAAACCTAGTGCCAATGGTTGTCACACCCAAATACACTCACTAAATCAACCAAATTAACTAAACTAATTGGAAATTAAAAGAGAAAACATAAAAATACCAATTAATGGTTGCTGAAATCTGAAACTCGGAGTCAAAGAAGCATTGGGAGTCGTTCCTATGCCAGGTCTTTGCTGCTTTTTTCGACCTAAAACCCTCTATTTTTAGTTGCAAAAATTAAGCGACCACGCTGCGCACAGATGAATTCCGCGGCGCGCGTATGGGTTTATCCCCGTTTTCTCGGCATTTGAATTTTCTCCACCGCCTCATCACCGCGTCGCGCCTTTGTGAATCCCGCGGCGCGCTTGCGAATTCGACTGATTTTTCTTTATCTTCAAACTTCTTCCATTTTGTACGCTTTTGGCCCCTGTTTATACCATTTCTTTCCAAACAAGCACTGACACAAAAAGTGAGAATACCAAAGCATCTATGAAATAATTTCACTAAGAATAGGGCTCAACGACTAAAATACTTGATATTACTAGGCGTTGTCAGTTACCTCGAACAAGAAGTGGTCATGACATGATTTGGGTTATTGTAGACCGGTTGACTAAAAGTGCATTATTTCTCGCCGCAAGAGAAACATGGCTTATTGAGAAGTTTGCGGAATTATAAGTGGATGAAGTCGTTCGGAGGCACGGGGTGCTATTATCGATTGTGTCGGATCGGGACAGTCGGTTTACATCGCATTTTTGGAAAAGCATGCAAGAGGTATTAGGAACTAAGTTATGTTTGAGCACAGCATATCATCCTCAAACCGATGGGCAAAGTGAGAGGACAATTCAAACTCTTGAAGATATGTTGCGTGCGTGCGTGTTGGATTTTGGAGGAAGTTGGGATAAGCATCTTCCTTTGATTGAGTTTTCTTACAACAACAGTTACCATTCGTCCATAAAGATGGCCCCGTATGAAGCTTTGTAGGGGAGAAAGTGTAGATCCCCTTCTTGTTGGTTACAAGCGGGAGAAAAGGCTTTGATAGGGCCTAGTCTAATTCAAGAAACAGCGGAAAAGGTGGAAATATTTAGGGAACGGATGAAGGCGGCTCAAAGTAGACAAAAGAGTTATGCTAATTTGAAGAATCGACCCATGGTATTTTAAGTGGGAGATCAAGTGTTACTTAAAATGTCACCTTGGAGAGAAATAATACGTTTTGGAAAAAGAGGAAAGCTTAATCCAAGGTATATTGGACCATTGAATGTGTTGGAAAAGATTGGGAAACAAGCTTATCGGCTTGAGTTGCCGCCGGAGTTGAACGGGATTCATAATGTTTTTCACGTGTGCTACCTTAAAAAATGGCTTGAAGATAAAGTCGACTTCCTACCACTAGAAGAAATTCGAGTGGACGAAAATAAGAGACTTGTAGAAGAACTAGAGGAAATTATGGATAGAAAGGTTAAGAAGCTAAGGAGAAAGATGATCGATTTGGTGCTAGTCAAATGGAAACATTCGTCGGGAGCAAACCTCACATGGGAGACGGAAGAAGAAATGCGGAAGAGATATCCGCAGCTTTTTGGTGAAGCCGAGATTCCGAGGACGGAATCTTCTTAAGGGGAAGGTAATAGTAACATCCTTAATCTAGGGTAAATAATTTAATAAATTAAAATAATAAATCTAATAATTACAATAATTAATCTATTTCTAATTTAATTAAGATGTATATTTTGAAGAGTTATCTAGTCTAGAATAACTTGATAAGGGTAATAATGGAATTTACCTTATGGGGATTCTAGAAGAAGGACTAAAATGTAAAACTAGAACTCTTGGGGATGGGGAGGGGTTCCTTTGCAAATAAGAAAGAATAAAGAGTTGATGGAGGGACTACTTTGCAATAAAGTGAAAACTGGAACTTTAGTTGGGGGAAACCCCATTCTCCTCATTTTCACGATTCTAGAAGACCGGAGAGAGAGGAAGGTGATTTCAAGGAGAGCTCTTGAAGGGGAGCATAATTTCAGCTAGATCTAAGTAGTTAGCATCAACCATTTGAAGATCTAAGGTAAGAAACCAACTATTCATGTTGAAAACCCACTTTTGGGGTAGATTTGAGTTTTAAATTCGAGTTCTATGTTGGGGGAGATGAAATCCATGATCCCAAGGATGTATATCACGAATTCAAGTGATCATCCTTCTACAATTTGATTGTTATATGCTTGGAGAACATTTGAGATGCTGGTTGATTCTTTTGGAACCCTAATTTTTGAGGAAAACTCAGCAAATGGTAAAACCTTGATGATTTGATCAACTTTTATCTCCAATATGTTCTATGAAGGGCTTAAGTGGATTCCTAATGATTTCAAGTCATTGGAAGAAGGAATTCCATTAGTTGTTGGTCAATGGATTGAATTGAATTAGGTATTCCATGACTTAAGTTCATAAAATGAAGTTGTGATCATAACATGGATTTAATTCAGTGGAGATGGTTTTGGATGGTTTAATTGAGTCTAATGATGTATTAAATTGAATTAGAATAGTGTTCTTTTGATGGTTATGAGTTTAGAAAAGTATTAGACTTTGATTTGGGTCAAAAGGGGTGAAAAGGACCAAAAATCGAAACTGCTATACACAGAACACGACCCGTGTCAGGAGAAACACAACCCGTGTCAGCATGTCTGAGACCTTCTGCTTGGTTAACACGGCCCGTGTCAGGAGGAACACGGCCCGTGTCAGCCTGAACAGTCCAAAATAGTGGGTTTTGAGCTTTAGGGGTTGGGGATGTTGGTTCTAATGTTCAAGTACACTTTTAGACAATACTTAACTAACATTCTACCCTATTTAGTGAAGTTTAATTAGTCTTAGAACTATTAGTAATGTTGATTATTATTTCTTATAAGAGGAGAATAATTGAGGTGGAAGCAAGAAGATAGCATTCTTCTTTGGGACTTACGAAAGGTGAGTTACCGGGAGTACACATCCCTCTTCTAAACTCTTATGTGTGTTTTATCCTTTTATCTTGCATACTACATATTTGCTACTTGTTGCATATAACTTATGTGTGCATGGTATTTAAAGAGTTATTTCAAAGATGATTTCAACAAAGATTTAAGATGTAGTTTTTGAAAGATGTTATGAACATTCCATCATGCATTGCATTTGCATGTAGGAAGGGATTGACCGAGTGATTCCTAATGATGACTTATGATGTTTGGCTTAATAGCCTCTTTATGATGATGTACCCATGTAGAGGGCCTTTGGGCTGGATAGCGACCCTCAATGATGTCTTGGAAATGTTTCCGCCAATAGGAAACCGCATGAGGGAGTTGCTACCCCTCATGAGGCTAGTGTAATGACCACTAGTCTTAGTTTCAACCCATACGGTGATCAAGTATTATGCTCTATGCTTTTGCTTGTAAACTTAGGTGGGTGTCATTGGGGTGAGATGGACTTTATGAGGTGAACATGGGTGGGGATAGTTGCATTGCACTTGCATATCATGACTATCTATTTTGAGAAATTCTTTGATGTTATTACAAATTTGAAATGTGTAAAGAAACTATTTTTGGTGGTTGTCTCGGGTGTTAAGGTTATCCTTTCCACTCATAATGAGATAGCCTCGAGTAACTCACTAGGCATTTCAATTGCCTAACTGTTTTGATGTGTACTCAGGTTATATATAAGGGCTTGGGACGAGGCGAGGATTTTAGAAGACCACGGATTGTGTGGCCATTTGAACCGTGTTTTGTACTTGGATTATGATACTACCTCCCTATACGTTTTTAAACTACTTTTAACTGTTTTGGGACCTATTTTTCCACAATGATGAGATATCTTTTGAACTAATGGTATTTTAAATAGTAAATATATGTTTTAAATATTAATCCCTAGCGAGGGGTGTAGCCAATCTACTTTCAATCTTGAACAAACTCAAACAAGTGTACACTTCGCACCACTGTTACTTGTTCAATGTTTGTCAAGATTGTATTTGGTCAATAAATTAATCCATTACACTTAAATAACATTGGCAATATGAATCACCAAGGGGACGATATTGCTTTGGGTTAATATTGCTTTGTAGAAAATGCATAGAAATCCGAATTTGAGAAATTATGACCGTTTTTGGTGGTTGACAAAACAGTTTTGTGACAGTTTTTGTCAGTTTTCAGACAAGGGATGATATTCCCATTTATTGGTCATCTTTTTTCTGATGTGTTCTTAAAAGATAACTTCACATATTCTCTGTTCCAAATCTCTGAATTTTATCCAATTGAAGATTTGATCTGTACCATCGAAATACTTCGATTTGATAGTGTTTTTCACGGCTTTCAGAGAATCCAAGCAATCCTTTTACCCCCAATTCTAATATGAAAACTTTAACAACGACATTAGGGTTTCAGTGAATATTACTCGGTCCACCTCTTTCCGAGACACCCCTACCATTCACCAAGTTCTTTCTGATTATAATTGAGACCCGCAACCATCAGCATACGAAGTCACCAAGAACAACCAATAAAGCGAAAGACAACAACAATATCACTTGTATTATTAAGTAGAAATCATAAAATAACCTATACATAAAAACGAACAGGCAATTTGAGTAAGGTTTCTCTTGGTGCCTTTTATGTAAAAGAAATTTTGTTATCCATTACTTAACGTACGTGGTTCTTTTCTTTTTCTTAAGGAGATAAATGGAAGTAAGATTTTCGAACGATGGTTGTGAAAAATATTGGTTTTGAATTAGTTCTGAATTTAATATATTACGTCCACATCAACAAATTATCAAGTATGACTATTTATCAGGACATTTTAGGAAGATGTGTCCATTTTTTATAAATAGTCCCTGTTTAATAGAATAATTATAAAAATGGTCCTTACATAATAGAACAGTTACAAAAAGGTCCATGCTTAATGGAATAATTACAGAAATGGTCCTTGCATAATAGAACAATTACAAAATGGTCCCTGCCTAATAGAACAATTACAAAAAGGTCCCTGCGTAATGGAATAATTACAGAAATGGTCCCTGCCTAATAGCAACTTTACAAATGGTCCATGTGTTTCACAAAGTTATAGTAATGATCTTCTAATAGCAAATTTATAGGAATTGCTCTTCTGTTTAAAAAATATCATCAAAATTGTCCATGCGCTTAAGTAAAATACAGAAGTAGTCACCACCTAATTAGAAAATTCCAAAAGTAGTCTCTGTTTTTCACAAAATTATAAATATGGTATAGCGAAATACTAAAAATTCTTCCGTGTTTCATAAATTTGCAGAAATGGTCTCTGTATAATAACGAATTAATAGAAATGGTCCTTGTGTTTCATAGAAATAACATAAATGGACATTTTTTTAAGAAAACGTTATAAAAATAGTGTAAAAATATAGAATTAATAAACCCGCTGCAACGCGCTGGCCATCCCACTAGTTACAAAACTAATAATAAGGCCAAATAACAACGATTTCAGAAGTTTTCATATCAAATACGTATTTACACAAGATTGAAAGAATAAAATAATGCCTACGCAGCCGCCAAAAGTTTCTTTTGGTACCACAAACAATTATTTTTTTATCAACGATGGTCTGTAAAATATATTTAGATTTATATAACATAGTCAAAATGGATGCACGAATATTGAGCCAGTCGATGATAAAATTCCGTTCTATTTATTTCAGAATTATATCCTAGATGCTTAAAGATCAATTATAAAAAAAATATATCTAAGAAGATAAATGTACGAATATTATGAGAGTCGACATAACATGGGCTTATCATGGGGAGTATGTTCACTGTTCAAATTTTTAGATCTTGCAATATATAGAAAGGGCTATAGGCCCAAACAAAGCGCTGTCGTTTCTTGTATATACATATCAAGATGCAAAATTGGGCTCATTCCGTTTAATTTATAACTTTGTTTAATTCCCGTTCTTTTTTGTGTTATGTGTACGATTTTTTGTGTCACGCGGGTTTTTTGGATCCGTTTTCATGGTTGTCGGATCTTTGTGGATCCGGCTTCTCATCCCCCCTCCCACCGCTTCAACTTTATCATCTCCATTCACCGCTTCTATCTTCACTCAATCTCCATCACCGTCTCTCTACATCTCGGGTGTCTTGCTCCGATTACCTAATCGTCGTCACCATATCCTCTCTCTTCTACTCGATTGGCGCTCCTGGAATCGCCACTGAGTGTTTCGTTTTACCACGAATCAGGCGTACCTCCATATCCACCACCAGCGACCATCGACACTGACCATCGACACTGGATCCACCAACGGGAAGGATAACTTGAGAATTTACCAGACATGGAAAGGCAGTAATGCAGAAAACATGACGATTTCTTGAATTACAATACCCATGATCACCTCATTTCCATATCGCTTACTTTCAGGAACTCAAACTAAATCATATCAGCTGTTCTAGCAAATAATGCAGAAAACATCGAGATTCGTTTCTTCGATTCTTTCTGGGGTTGTAATAACTGCCGCTAACAACAATCTATGAGGTTCTTTAACCTTATGGGGAATTCCTTTGGGTGTTCTGCATCTGGCGAACGCCTTGTTTTTTATTTAAAAACTAAAAAGATAAAATGATTTTTTACTTGCGAAACTATTTTATTTCGTTATAAAGATGGAAATTTCATCTTATGTGATCGAAAATATTTCAAATTTTGGTTCTATCTTATTTCAACGATTAAATGAGACATATACGTCAAAAATTGACCAATACATAACTAATATATTAATTATTTAAATATATAAAACGTCAAAGTAGACTTTTGTTTGAAGGATGTACACTTTCTATATTCATAGTTTTTAAAATAGTATTAAAATAATTTCCATCTACCTCCTATTCCTTTTTTATAATAGTGTCGAATTTTTATCATAAGGGCGTGTTTGGTACGTAGTATTTGAGAGCTTCTAATTTCTAGCATAGGAAATAGCTCTAATAAAAACCAAAAGTTTCGTTTGGGGACACGAGCTTGAAGCTTTTATTTTAAACTAAACGCTACTATTTTAAAAGCTAGTTGAAATAGCGTGTAACAAAAAGCTCTACCAATTATATTATTAATTACAAGAATACCCTTAAAACTATAACCAATAATTACGCAGATGTCCATTTATGTAATTTTACATGTTTTAAAATATTTCAGCTACTTTTGCCGAACAGTCATATACAAACTAAAAGGCACAGCTTCCAGCTTCCAGCTACCCGCTATCCGCTTCCCGCTATCAGCTACTCAGAGAGTGATCTCTCTGGCTAGTTTTCCCAAACACGCCTAAATCTAATGTGGTGTAAGTGTTACTTTTCTTTAAATGGCGGTCATTCTTCTTGGAGAGTGATCTCTCTGGCCTCTCCACCATAAAAATAATTTTATTATAGAAATTTATTAAAAAAATTGAAGATAAATAGTTTTTTTTTGGAACGGCAAATTTATCCTACTCCTATTCCTATTCTAATCACCTTAAATCCACCTATTCCCCCTAGTGGAGATTGAACCCTCAACCTCAAGGTTGGAGGGCGACGCCTTACCACTTGGTCAAGAGGCCATTGGCGAAGATAAATAGATTAATTGAAGAAATTGACATTGATGAAGACAACATGAAAAGGAGCGGTTACATTTTAATTTTTTATAACATCTCATGATGAAATAAAGATTGTTTTTTATTATTTCTTGGAGGATTTCAAATATATTTTTTTTTTCAGATTTTCTTGTCAATTGGCTCTCATCCTTGATGGCAGTTATCGTGCAAAAACTATTTTTATTAGAAGATTATACAAATTTTAGAATATTACACTTTTGTTTGTATTCTTTCATTTATGACTATTTCATCCAACATTCAACAGAACGTTTATAGATCATGGATGATTTCAGGAGGCCTTACAAGCTAACAATACTTAAGAGTCTTTGATTTATATAGTCAAGACTGGAACCTCATGGTCGGTCAACTTGACCAGTGGAATGGCCTCCATGGTGGCTAAAGGACACACATAAAGTGATAAAAACCAAGGGCTACATTATTTTAGCATTTTTTCCGTATGGTTACAATTAGGGGTGGCGGTCTATAACATCACACCAAAACATATTTGGAACCAATTTGAAATTAAAATATGTATCAGTGTCATGTTTGTGTCTAGTGTTAAAAAAACTGGAGGCCTTACAAGCTAACAATACTTAAGAGTCTTTGATGTTATGTGAAAGTGAAGATTTTTCACTTGGTTGGTGAGGTTGGTGAATGTCAAAGAAGAGTTGGTGAATCTTGTTAGGTAGCCTAATTTTTTGTTTTGATTTCACATTACCTTCCAACATATATAAATAGCATCAATGGGTAAGTTAGAAGATGCACCACTTGAGCTCAAAACAAGAGTTATAAATTGTAATCTTGTGAGTATTAATAAGATTTCTCTAGTTGTAGCCCGTGGACGTAGGATTTGCACCGAATCCGAACCACGTAAAAATCCTTGTGTTCTTCTTGCTTTATTTTCGTGAGTTTGTGTGTGTGATAGTGTGTTTCCGCTGCGTGTACCTGATCCGATTCCTAACAACTGGTATCAGAGCTTTGGGTTTCGGAGGAGGTCTCGGTTTTAGAAATTAGAGTATGCTCTGTGGTTGCAGTTTTGTCTGATCTTTCACAGCAGAAACTAATTTCTATTAATCGTATTAAAGGTATCTCGGTACTTTGAAGGGTACTGTTCTGTCACACAAAAGTACTATAAAATATTTGTCTCTTATTTGTCATAATGGCTGAAGACAAGGTTGTAATCGAGAAGTTCAACGGTTCTGACTTTAGCCGGTAGAAAATGCAATTAGAAGCATTGCTATGTCAGAAAGATTTGGACGTGGTACTTGGAGACAAACCGGAGAAAATGGAAAAAGCTGCTGAAGATGCGTGGAACTCAAAGGACAAGAAAGCTAAGTCAGTTATTACATTGTCGTTGGAAAGGAGCGTCGCTTTCAACATGATGAAGGAAACCACGGCACGTGGTATGATGGATGCTCTGACGAACATGTATGAGAAACCGTAGGCGGCTAACAAGGTGTTCTTGATGAGGGAGCTGTTCACTACAAGGATGAATGAGGAAGGCTCAGTTACGGTTCACATTAACAATCTAAATTCAATTCTGTCCAGATTGTCATCTGTGGGAATTAAATTTGATAACGAGACTCAAGCTTCACTGCTACTAGCTTCACTACCTGATAGCTGGTCTGGAACAGTAACCGCTGTTACAAGTTCAGTGGGGACCAGTGGTATGACTTTTGAAGGGGTTAGAGATTTGGTTCTTGGCGAGGATGTCAGACGCAAGAATCAAGGTGGATCTTCTTCTTCTGAGTTATTAAATATCGGAAGAGGTAGAAGGAATAGCAGGAATAGTGGGAGCAGTGGGAGTCGGGGAAGAAGTTCATCTAGAACTTGGAAGAATGTGAAGTGCTGGAACTGCCAAGAGGTGGGACATGTTAAGAGTCAATGTCCAAAGAAAGAATTGAACATTGCTGGTGCTGAGAGTGTGTCTGAGGATGATGCACTGATACTAAGTATGGAAAGTTCTGTAGACTCTTGGGTCATGGATTCAGGGGCTTCGTTTCACGCCATGGACAACGGATAAACGATGGTGAATCTAAAAAAAGGAGATTTTGGGAAGGTACGGTTAGCAAATGACGAGATGCTTCAAGTAACGGGCATGGGAGATATTGATCTGGTTACTTCATTGGGAACTACATGGAACCTGAAGAATGTCGGGGTGATTCCGGAGCTGAAGAAGAAATTGATTTCTGTTGGTCAGCTGGATAAACATGGACTAGAAGTAAGGTTTGGTGGTGGTAAATGGAGGGTGGTCAATGGTAATTCGGTGATTGCTCAAGGTATGAAGCGTGCGTTATTGTATATGGTTGAGGTACCTGCTGAGGGAAGTATGACCGTCCCCGTTAAGCATGACAAAATATTGTTCGCTAAATCTAGTGCTAAGAGAGTTCATTTTGCAAACATGAATTCTGGAGCCAAGGGGATGTTAGCTGAACGAGTCGGAAAGTCTAAACCATTCAGGGGATTTTGTGACAGTGGGAGCACGGGGTGTGTTCCGCGTACAGTTACAAAGAGCCGTTGGGTTTTGAAGACTAAGACTGAAAAATTCTCTCCTGTTGGAAGTTTGCAAAGTTTGGAGAGTGTTAGTGGTCCTCGGTGTATCTCTGGAGCTAGTGGTGTAACGCCCGGTTTCTCATACAAAGTACACCCAAAAATTTTCAAACAATAATACATCAAAATGGGCATACTTGTACTCAAACCACGTAAACAAGATGTTATCAATATAATTAATCACACAAAAAGGTCCTTACAATTTGACCAGGCATTACAATTAAATCTAATACAACAAAAAGGACAGACTCTAAACTTGTCCATCTCTCTTTATCACATGCCTTCCCCTATCACAGCTACAGATACCTGCAAAACAACAAAACACTAAAGTGTAAGCTTATAAAGCTTAGTGAGTAATCTCCAACATACTCCACATATGTCTCTCCATGAACATTCTCATTCTCCTCTCTTGCTATTCTCATTAGCAAGTAAGCACCTCCTTATTTTAGCTGAAACTTGCAATTCATCTTTGCTTACAACGCCAGCTAATTATTAGTATACATCAACTCATCAATAAGTACCATAACTGGTACTGCTTGTAAACTCATTCACATTCTCAACAGTACTCATTTTCACAATTAGCAATACATAATATGCAATTCTCATAACTATAACAATTTAACTCAAAGGCTCTTTAATTCAACCTCTACATCATATACTCTACTCTTATACTCAATTAGAACAACCATCATGATTGTAGTAATCAAATTCAAAGACACTTTAACTCACTCATTCTAACATGTACTCTACTTTTATACTCAATATAGATTATAACTCGTCTCTTGTTATCTACAGATAACATAACCTCTCTAACTCTAGCCACCGCAATATCAAAATAAAACACATATATGTACAACGTACATATTACATACTACAAGATATAACTCTTATTTCTCAGTTTGTAAATTTGGTTATCTCGACCAATTAAAATCAATAGCAACCTGTTAATTCACAATTCAATCATAAGAATGAATTATAGTTACTCACCTTATATTGACTCAGTATGTGGAACCCCCAAATTTCGCGTACCGGGCTCCTGTTCGCTAGACTTGGTTATAATACCATAGTCTAAATCAATTCTCCAACATACACAATCATCTCAATAACATCTATCTCGAAGATGTATAAATCAAAAGAGGAAAAAGGAGTATAAGCGGTAAATATCAACTCTATATTTACCGAAACCCCCAAATCCGCGCTTCTACTCATTCAACCAAAGAAACTCGACAATACTCTCACCAATAACTCTAAAGGCATCCACTATCAATCTACTAACAACATATATAACAATATATAGCTAAAACACCGAAATGAAAACTAGGGTTTCAAAACCCCCAAAACAAGGAAATCACTCACCTCGATGAATTAGGAATCGAGAATGCGTTTACGGGATTAGATTGAAGTCTCCCCACGGTTCCTTACGCATCACCTGGCTCAATTTGGTGGAAAATCGCCTTAGGATGCTCTGGAATCGCGTTTTGTTATGTTTCTCCCGAAATGAGGGTTTGCTGCGTAATAACCCCATCAGACGCGACCCGCGGCGCGACCACTTAAAAACCGCGGCGCGCGCTGTCAAAACACGACCCGTGTAGGCTCACACGACCCGTGTGAGGCCTACAGTAAGCCATCTTGAACCTGTACAGACTCACACGACCCGTGTAGTGGTACACGACCCGTGTGGGTCTGAAAAGCTAACTGTTTGGTTTCTTAAGGTGTTCTACACGACCCGTGTAACCATACACGACCCGTGTAGCTCTGTTTTGGCATTTTTCAAGTCCAAACTTCTCCCATTTGGGTTTCTAATCACCCAAACTCATACAACAACCAAACTAATCTTAATCACACCAAGATTAACTCAAAATCTCTATAATTTAAAAACACGGTATTACAAGTGGAGTGTCCAAACCGATTGAGACAGAGGATGAGTCGGTGGTGGGATTAGCCACGGCTGAGTTGGAACTAGTGGGAGCTTCAACTGGCCCTTCTAGTACTTAAAGATGAGGGGTGCCTGCAATTAGAGAAATTAGACTAAGTTTAGCTTGTTCTTGGGAGCTGGAGGCTTGGAAGACTTGGTTGTTTTAAGATTACTGGAGTTGGATGACAGTAGAGAAAGACTACGTTGTTCAAAATCTTCAAGTGGGAGATTGTTATGTGAAAGTGAAGATTTTTCACTTGGTTGGTGAGGTTGGTGAATGTCAAAGAAGAGTTGGTGAATCTTGTTAGGTAGCCTAATTTTTTGTTTTGATTTCACATTACCTTCCAACATATATAAATAACATCAATGGGTAAGTTAGAAGATGCACCACTTGAGCTCAAAACAAGAGTTATAAATTGTAATCTTGTGAGTATTAATAAGATTTCTCTAGTTGTAGCCCGTGGACGTAGGATTTGCACCGAATCCGAACCACGTAAAAATCCTTGTGTTCTTCTTGCTTTATTTTCGTGAGTTTGTATGTGTGATAGTGTGTTTCCGCTGCGTGTACCCGATCCGATTCCTAACATTTGATTTATATAGTCAAGACTGGAACCTCATGGTCGGTCAACTTGACCAGTGGAATGGCCTCCATGGTGGCTAAAGGACACACATAAAGTGATAAAGACCAAGGGCTACATTATTTTAGCACTTTTCCCGTATGGTTACAATTAGGGGTGGCGGTCTATAACATCACACCAAAACATATTTGGAACCAATTTGAAATTAAAATATGTATCAGTGTCATGTTTGTGTCTAGTGTTAAAAAAACATGATGGCATCATGCAGTATTTGTGTTCAAAGTTGGACACAAAATCAACACGATGTTGACATGTATTTGTCATATTTTTTGTATTTGTTGTGTTTTTCGTCTTTTGTATGAGTAAGTATTAATAAAATAAAGTGGTGGTTATTTTATGTTATATTTGTCATGTTAATCGTGTTTTGCTTGGACCGTCTTTGTGATAGTCAAAACAACACGATATTTTGTCCTGTCGTGTTCGGGGCACATAACATTTATCATGTCATATTATGCCAGATAACAACGTGACAAAATTGTCCGATTTAACATCCCTAGTTAAAGTGCTTTGAATTCGCTTGTTTGTCTGTATCAACTAAATAATGAACATTTTATCTACACAGAGAATCACAAGAAGCTACTAATAATAGTGTATTTATTTATATATAGTTATAGCATTTTCCATGCCCATATCCTTGTGTATTAAAAGAAAAGTGTTGGACTATCCATTAAAATTTATGAAGGAGTAAATCTGTTTTTAAGGATGAGGGGAGTTCATATTCTTCAACCTACTCAACACACACTATTATATCAAACTGAAAGAACACTAAATTTCGGACGGTATAACGACAAAATAGCAATACAAGTGACGGTCGTCGATAATCAGTCGGTGGTTACTGACGGTATACCAACGCATAATAAAAAATAAATTTTCATTTAAATTAAAATATTTGTCGGTATTTCGTTGGTAATCACCGACGTTTTATCGACGATAAACGTATTTTGTCACAATTTTATCACTATCATTACTTTATTATTATTCGCATTGTTCTTATCATTATTATTATTATTATTATTATTATTATTATTATTATTATTATTTCTTGGGCATCTGTCCTTATAAAATATGATGTTAACTTGGTGTATACATTTCGCATAACTTTAATCATAATAATAAAAACATTATGTTGACTCAAGGGTATGTGTATATATGAAAACATGACATTAAGGCCGAACGGAGCCTACCACATATGGAAGCGAGTTCGAGAGTGGTGTGTTGCGGTGCCTTCAAGTCCGGCTGGGCTGTTGGGTTTACGACTCCTTCGATCGTGGGTTCGCAATAGATATATGAGATACATGTTCATGAACCCTCACAACCCTAGTAGTTCATTAGC